>CM054199.1:27376624-27858587 GCA_028830015.1 Eucalyptus grandis x Eucalyptus urophylla
TATGTATGATTTTGACGTTATTATAGGAATGGACTGGCTTCATAAGTATCGGGCTAGAATGGATTGTTATAGAAAAGTGATTCAATTCGTTTTACCTGATCAGTCTAGTTGTGAATTTTTAGGAGGTCAGACCCGTTTTCCTGTAGCGCTTATTTCGGCAGTAAAAGCCTGTAAGTTACTTGACAAAGGATGTCAAGGGTACCTAGCTATAGTTAGAGATTATGCAAGGAAGGAGCCTAATCTTGAGGAAGTTCGTGTAGTTAACGAATTTCAAGATGTATTTCCTGAGGAATTACCTGGATTGCCGCCAGAGCGGGAGATTGAATTTGAAATTGAATTAATGCCTAGAGCGGGACCAATATCAAAAGCCCCATATAGGATGGCCTTAGTTGAATTGAAGGAATTGAAAGTACAACTGCAGGAGTTGCTTGAAAAAGGATTCATTAGACCAAGTGCTTCACCTTGGGGTGCACCGGTCTTATTTGTGAAAAAGAAAGATGGATCGATGCGCTTGTGTATTGACTATAGACAGTTGAATCAGGTGACCATTAAGAATAAGTATCATTTGCCTAGAATTGATGACTTATTTGACCAACTCCAGGGAAGTTCAGTTTTCTCTAAGATTGATTTGAGGTCGGGATATCATCAGTTAAGAATTAAGAAAGAGGACATTCCTAAGACTGCGTTCAGGACTCGTTATGGGCACTATGAGTTCCTTGTTATGCCATTTGGATTGACTAACGCCCCAGCTGCATTTATGGACTTGATGAATAGAATATTTCAGCCTTATTTAGACCAGTTTGTGATTATCTTTATTGATGATATTCTGGTGTATTCGAAAGGGCCTAAAGAGCATGAGCAGCATTTGAGAATTGTTTTGCAGACTCTGAGAGAGCATAAGTTGTATGCTAAATTCAGTAAGTGTGAATTCTGGTTGGACCAGATAATATTTCTAGGACATGTGGTGTCAGGAAAAGGAATTGCAGTAGACCCAGCAAAAGTTGAAATGGTAGTGAATTGGCCGAGACCAACGACACCTACTGAGATACGAAGTTTCTTAGGACTGGCTGGTTATTATAGAAGGTTCATTGAAGGATTTTCAAGACTGGCAGGACCTTTAACTAAATTAACCCGAAAGAATGTGAAGTTTGAGTGGAATGGAGAATGTGAAAGGAGTTTTCAGGAGCTCAAAAGGAAATTGACTTCGACTCCAATTCTGACTATACCTACTGGACCTGATGGTTTTACAGTGTATAGTGATGCATCTCACAAAGGACTAGGATGTGTGTTGATGCAGCATGGCAAGGTTGTAGCCTATGCATCCAGACAATTGAAACCTCATGAGTTAAATTACCCGACGCATGATTTAGAGCTAGCAGCCATAGTGTTTGCCTTAAAGATATGGAGACACTATTTGTATGGGGAAAAGTTTGAGATTTATACGGATCATAAGAGTTTGAAGTATCTGTTCTCACAAAAGGAGTTGACATGAGACAAAGGAGGTGGATGGAGTTGTTTAAGGATTATGATTGTGAGATAAGATATCATCCAGGAAAAGCGAATAGAGTAGCAGATGCTCTTAGTCGAAAGTCGGCCGTAGAAATGGCTAGTTTGAGAATGGCAGAATGGGAATTGTTGGAATCTGTGGCAAATTCTGAATTTAAATTGGAAATGGATTGTCTCACTGGTATGCTTAGTGCATTAAGGATTGAGCCAGAGATTATCCAGAAAATCAAAATCCTGCAAGAATCTGACCCAGAGATTTTGAAAGTAAAGGATGCTGTATCTTTAGGGAAAAGACTAGAATTTCAGATCTCTGATGATGGAATAGTAAGATGTCAAGGACGACTTTGTGTTCCCGACAATGATGAATTGAGGAAGGAAATTCTATCGGAGGCACATAAGAGTAATTATAGTATCCACCCAAGTAGTACAAAGATGTACAGAAATTTGCGTAAGCAATTTTGGTGGAATGGTATGAAAGCAGATACGGCTAAGTACGTATCTCAATGTTTGACGTGTCAGCAAGTGAAAGCGGAGCATCGTAAACCCGCGGGACTTTTGAGACCATTAGACATTCCAGAATGGAAATGGGAACATATAACGATGGACTTTGTGCAAGGATTGCCAAGGACATCAAGTAGTCATGATTCAATTTGGGTGATAGTGGATCGTTTGACTAAGTCGGCTCATTTCTTAGCGATTCGCATGGACTACCCAATGGATAAGTATGTGGACATGTATGTAAGTCAAGTGGTACGCTTACATGGTGTTCCAGTGACCATTACATCAGATCGAGATTCGAGGTTTACTTCGAATTTTTGGAAAAGTCTCCAAGTTGCATTAGGATCTAAGCTTCAGTTTAGTACTGCTTTTCATCCTCAGACAGATGGTCAATCGGAAAGAGTGATCCAGATATTAGAGGATATGTTGAGAGCCTGTGTGATCGATTTCAAAGGAAATTGGGATGAAAGATTGCATTTGGTAGAGTTTGCCTATAACAATAGCTTTCAGAAGAGTATAGGCATGGCACCTTATGAAGCATTATATGGAAGGAGATGTAAGACTCCTGTTTGTTGGAGTGAAGTGGGTGAAAGGAAGTTGAACTGGTACAAGTTACCACTGAGGCTGTTGAAGTTATCAGAGAAAGACTTAGAATAGCTCAGAGTAGACAGAAAGGCTACGCAGATAGACGTAGAAGGCCTTTGGAATTTAGTGTGGGAGACCATGTATTCCTAAAGGTATCTCCAATGAAAGGAATATCTCGATTTGGGATGAAGGGTAAGCTAAGACCTAGATTTGTTGGACCTTTTGAAATTCTTGAGAGGATAGGGGATTTAGCTTATCGTTTAGTGTTACCTCCTAAGTTGGAAAAGCTGCATGATGTGTTTCATGTATCGATGTTGAGGAAGTACCAGCCGAATCCTGGTCACATACTCGATCATGAAGCCATCAAAATGGATGAGAAAGTAAGGTACATTGAGGAGCCTGTGCAGATATTAGATCGAAAGGAGCAAATTCTTAGGACCAAAAAGATCCCATTAGTTAAGGTGTTATGGCGACATCATGACGTGGAGGAAGCCACATGGGAAAGTGAGGATCAGATAAAGGAAAAATATCCTTATTTATTTCAAGAAGGCGCGAGTAGTGCTTGAATTTCAAGGACGAAATTCTCCAAGGTGGGGAGAATTGTGGCATCCCAGAAATTCAAAGCCAAGCCTTAAGGTGTGTTAAAGTCTTTAATTAGGTGTTAAATTTCCATGGCTTATGTTTTAGCCATTAGTCTTTTAATTCGATGATTTGTGCTTGTGATTGTGGAAATTTAGATTTAATAGATTAATAATCTATGCTTGGCCATATGATTTAAATTTCAATGAGCAAGAATATCCCAAGACTTTGGCCAAGATGAAAATTGGAATTCAAAAATATTTATAAAAGAATTTCAAAAAAAAAAAGGAAAAGGAAGGTTATTTTCGAAATGGGCCTTGGGCCCATTAGCCTAAAGCTTGGTGGGCCAAGCTAGTCGGCCCATTAGAGCCCAAAGGAGGAATTCGACCAGCCCAAGGGGAGTGGCCGGATGGGCCTAAGCCCAAGCCCATTCAAATTCAAAAAGAAAACCCAATATGACAAGTGGCAAATGGCAAGAGCATGCATTGGTGGGTTTGTAGGCAAAGCAATGATTGTTAATCATGGGATTAGGGGAGTATAAAAGAGATGAGGAGAGAGAGAGCTCGAGAGAAAGGGAGAAACCGAGAGGGGAAGGAGGCGGAGCCGAGGGGTGCCGCCGTTCGTTCGCCGTCCGATCGCCGTGTCCCGTCGCCGTTCGTCGTTGCTTGTTCATCTTTAAGGCAAGTGGAGTCCGTAACTTCTCTTGCATGTTTGTTGTAGTGTTTGCATGTTAGATTTTAGGTATGATTCGTGCGAAAGACCGAGGTAAGAGTTGGTTATTTGTAAACCGTGTGACTGTTCTTGTTCGGTTTGCTGGAGTCAGTAGCTTGTTTGAGTTTGCATGTGTGTTTGGAGTCCGATTTTGGCTTCGGTGTCTTCATGAAAGTTGAAGCTAACGTTTTTTACTATGATATACTAAAAATTAGTAGAAAACGATGGAGATTTGAGGGGTCCAAAGTTCTATTGTACGGAGACTTTAGATCTGCAAAATCTTCACTGACCTCTTGTTGATTTCTTGGTTGCATGTTGATTTCTGTTGGATATTTCACTTTGATGTCTTCTTGAAAGTTGTAGGTAACACATTAAAATACAACATACTCAAATTTGAAGAGAAATGAACGAGTATAGCCTAGTGAATCGGCTAGATCTTGGAGATGATGTATTCTGGTGAGGTGTACCGAGACACCCGAGACTTCATGGACTAAAATGGTGACCATAATCTGCTTATCTGGCATAGATCTCTTCATGAAAATTGTAAAGGACACCTTGGTACATAACATACTAAAATTTCAGAGGAAAAGAAAGAGATTTGATGGGTGAGATATACAAATTTCGGAGAAGTGTGTTCTGGACATCGCGGTCGTGGTTCCAGAAGCTTCGTAGGGTTGTAGAAATTAATCTAAAAAGAATTTGGCGTATGGTTCTTCATGAAAAGTGCACGAAAATGTGTTGGCTACCATCCTGTGAAATTTCGTAATTTTTGAAGGCCATATGACTATTTTAATCGAATTTATTTGGAAACTGTGCAAATTCTGGTCATTATCCGAATATCATGTGCTATTTTGTGAAAATTGTGAAATTATGTGAAATTCAATTTGGCCATGAATTTTGTTTGGAATTGGGATTTTAATTGGTTGTTTAATGATTGTTTGAATATTATGATTTTGGGAAAATCATAGATATTAAATTTAATATTTATTTATGAAAATAAATAAATATAATAAAATAATAATAAAATAAAATGGATTTTATTTTGGCCATGGATTAAATTCTATTTGTGTGGCATATGTGTGATGAGGTCTTTGCACATGTATTGGATTGAGCTGTATATGTGATAAAGTCTTGGTATGCGTATGACATGGTCCTTGTACATGTATTGAATTGAGATGTGTATGGGATAAAGTTTTGGCATGTGTACGACATATGAATTGAGATGCAAGTGTGAATTCCATGTCAAGTGTGACTTGTTTGATACCATGCCAATTGCCGTGTTAAATTGAGATAAAGAAATGGTATATGTGGATGATGGTAAATGAGTAAGAGGTTGTGGTGGAGGATGTTGTCTGGTGGCCTGGTGGCGTAATTCCAGAGATTCCCTGGGAGTTTCAGGATGCCCGGAATGTGGGGGGCCGGAAGCCTTGTCGGAGGTCTTTGCCCGAAAGGAATGCCTCGCGATGCCAGGATTTGGGGTGCGGGATGCTCGGCCAGGGAGTGTAAATGCCGGAAGCCCCGTCGGAGGTTTCTGCCCGAAGGGAATGCCTTGTGAAGCTAGTTGAGATGCGAGATGCCTGGACTGTGGGGGGCCGGAAGCCCGGTGGCCATGGGATGGCTGGAAAGCTGGGAGTCCTGTCGGAGGTTTCTGCCCGAAGGGTTGATGATGAGATTGATGATTTGAGAAATTGGTGATGTGGTGATCAAAATTGAAAGATAAAGATGAAAATTAACTCATGACATGATGATGCATGATGACGATGGCATGTGATGTGATATGATGATCACCTATGATGATATATGCATGATGATGCATGATGATGATGGCATGTGATGTGATATGATGATCACCTATGATAATATATGCATGATGATGCATGATGACGATGGCATGTGATGTGATATGATGATCACCTATGATAATATATGCATGATGATGCATGATAATGATATATGATATGCCATGATGATGATGATATATATGATGTGATGATGCATGATACGCATGATTACAAGGTAAGTGATGCTTGCAACGTGTGATGATATGCATGATGCATTGGAATGTTATTGGATTTCCCTATCTGCTGAGTGGTTGTACTCACCCCTTTTGGGGATAACATTTCAGATTAGAAAGATGCCGCTTCCTACCGTCACGCGAGGCACCTTCTATGGTATCCCGTCAGATATAGAAGTAGATTGTACGGAGATCGACTGCGTCACTATCCCTGGACTGACATTTGTGCGAGTACGTGTGTTGGTCATGTACGACGTGGGCCTGGCTGAGGGCCCAGTCATCCAGGAGTTTTTGTCTGTTCATGTCCGCCGAGACGGAGTGATTAGGGGGATGTTGCCGCCACCACCACCCGATGCACCTGGATGGGTGTGATGGTTGCGTGAAGGGTAGAGAGCTGGTGTCATCTTTTTGGGAGTAGCCGCCACTGTTGGATGGGGGATGTCATGTGATTTTCTTTAGGGGTCGTAGTATCTTTTTGGGATGAGGCTGAGTGTGGCTGAAAATCTTGGTCTCCTTTTTGTATCGACCCGTGAAAAACCCATCTCGATAATATGTAAATAAAAGTGGCATGGCTTATCTTTTAAATCCTGATGATTAGTGGTGTGTATTTGTATCATGGATTGGTAGGGGGATAGATGGTGATGTTTAATTTGCTTCCGCTATGAGTCGCGTTGGGACCGATTGTTTTAAAAAAAAAATGTGTCTGCAAATTAGGACGCTTTCTTGAAAGAGAGAAAGGTAATAAAGTGTAACATCGGCACTGGTAACGACCTGCGAAGGGTTCGGGGTGTTACAGGGTAGGCAAAACCGAAGCTAGAATGTGACTTGTTCTTGAAAATGCTTGCTGATTTCGTGTAAACCGCTCGACCCAGAATCTTGTGGAGGCTTGCATGCATGTTTTGAGTTGGATTTTGACTTTTATTCCTTCGTAAAAGTTGTAGCCAACATATTAAAATATAACATACTAAAATTTGGGACAAAAGGGTTGGGATTATGGGGATAAACCCTCTTTCTACGAAGACACTAGATCTGGAACTGCTTTGCTGACCTTTTGGTAGTTTTGTGGGTTGCATGTTGATTTTAACCAAGAATCTCACTTCGACTTCTTCATGAAACTTGTATAGAACATCCTAAATACTAACATACTCAAATTTGAAGTAAAATGAGCAAGTGTAGCCTAGTGAATCGACTTACTCTTGAAGACGGTAAATCTGGAAACACGGTACTGGACACCCGAGACTTCATGGACCCATATGGTGACTATTCTTTGGAAATTGGGCTTAGATCCCTTAATAATAGTTTCAGGGGACCTCTTGAGGTAACACATATCCAAAATTCAGAGGAAACGAAGAAGAATAAGTGGGTGAAAACTTGATATTTCGGAGATAACTACACTGGACGTTTCGGTGCTAGAATCAGAAGCTTTGGATGACTATATAAAATTATCTAGAACGAATCTAGCCTAGATGTCTTCACAAAAAATATACCCTATTTTCTTAGCTATAATATGGTAAAATTTCATAATTTTCTGAGGTCATTCTGGTATTTTAATAGAATTATTTCAAAACCTGCACATTCTGTTTCTATCCGAAATTGTATGCTGTATTTGGGTGAATTATATCTTCTTTTGTGGAACTCTATTGGGCATGTGTTTTTCATGAAATTATTATCTTATTGAATTTTCTATCACATGTCTTGATTTTATGATTTTTGAGAATCATATGGATATTTATTTTAAATATTTTCTAAAATGGTACAAGCTGGAATTTTGTAAACTTCAAAAAGGCATGAAAAATGGACTTTGTTAAATTGTATGGACTCCATGAATTGTATTGTTATGGATGATTGTGTCTTGCTGCATGTATGATGATGATTTGAGATGCATGTATGAATTCAAGGATGAATATGATCTTGATTGCCATCACATCACATGCCATGTTAAAATTGAACTATAATTGAAGATGAGAATTGAGATAAATGAGAAGGCCGTGGAAGGTGTGAGCCGACGATGCCCCGGGAGTGTCGGGATGCCTGGCTAGAAGGGTATGGCCGGTTGCCCGGTGGCCTTGAATGGTCGGATACCGGAGGGTCCTCGGGAGTACCGACAGGTATCGAGATGTCCAGAGAGTGGGGGAGCCGAAAGCTCGGCAGGTATTGTGCCGAGGGATGCCTCGCGATGCCAGTTGGGGTGCGAGATGCCTGGCTAGAAGGGTACGGCCGGTTGCCCGGTGGCCTTAAATGGCTGAATGCCGGAGGGTCCTCTGTGACATCCCAAAAATTCAATGACAAGCCATAAGGTGTGTTAAAGTCTCTAATTAGGTGATAAAATTTTCCATGGCTTATGCTTTAGCCATTAGTCTTTTTAATTAGATGATTTGTGCATGTGATTGTGAGAATTTAAATTTGATAGATTAATAACCTATGCTTAGCCATGTACTTTATAAATTAAATTTCAATAAACAATATATCCCAAGACTTTGGCCAAGATGAAAATTGAAAATTGAAAATATTTATAGAAAGGAATTTCAAAAAAAAAAGAAGAAGAGGAAAGGTCAATTTTTAGGATGGGCCTTAGGCCCATTGGCCTAAGCTTTTAATGGGCCAAGTTGGCCGGCCCAATAGAGGCCCAAGAGGGAGTGGTCGACCGACCACAAGGAAGCCCAAGCCCAACTCCAAGGCCCATGATGCATGCAATAGGACAAGTGGCACAAGACTCTCATGTATTGGCTTAGGGAAGAAGGCCATGCATTGGCCATGGTTAAGGCAAAGTAATGATTATCAATGATGAGAGTTTGGGGGTATAAGAGGGAAGAGAGAGAGAGGGTGGCCGGATTCCCATTCGGCCAAGAGAGAGGGTGAGAGAGAGAGAGAGAGAGAGATTTCGAGAGAGAGGGAGAGGCCGAGAGAGAGAGGAGGAGGAGGAGCCGCCTTGTGCCGCCGTGTTCGCCGCCCTACGCCATCGACCAACCGGTCTAGAGGCAAGTGGGAGTCCTCTAGCTTCTCTTGCATGCTTGTATGTTGTTTGCATGTTAAATTTTTGGGTGTTTAAGTGAGAAAAACCGAGGTGTGGTTGGCTTATTCTTGAATCACATGATTGTTCTTGCTCGGATCATGTGAGTCAGAAAGTTGTTTGAGCTTGCATGTGTGTTTAGAGTCCGGTTTTGTCTTTGCTTTCTTCATGAAAGTTGTAGCTAACATCTTGAACTGAAAAATAATAAAATTTCGTGGAAAATGATGGAGATTTGAGGGGTTAAACTCTCATCCTACGGAGACCTCAGATCTGGAAAGATTTTACTGACCTCTTGTTGGATTTGTGGTTGCATGTTGGTTTGTACTAAGAATATCTCTTCTATTTCTTCATGAAAGTTCTAGGGGACATCTTAAAATACAACATACTCAAATTTTAAGTGAAATGAACAAGTATAGCCTAGTAAATCGACTAGATCTTGAAGACGGTAATTCTGGAGATGTATTTTGGGACACCCGAGACTTCAAGGACCTAAATGATGACTATATTCTGGTTATTTGACCTATATCTCTGCATGAAACTTGTAAAGGACATCTTGATATATAACATATCCAAATTTCAGAGAAAACGAAAGAGAATAGGTAGGTGAAATCTCAATATTTCGGAGATGTGTACACTGGACAGTGCGGTAATGGATCCAGAAGCTTTGTGAGACTGTATAAAATAATTTAAAAAGAATCTGGCTTGTAGTTCTTCATGAAAGTTGTACGAAAGTGTCTTTTCTATAACTCAGTAAAATTTCATAATTTTTGGAGGCCATATGGATATTTTAATTGAATTTATTCGAAAACCGTGCATTCTGGTTTCATCCGAGAATCATAGGATGTTTTGTGAAAATTGGGAAATTGTGTGAAATGCTATTTGGCCATGTATTTTGTATGAAATTATCATCCTATTGGCTTGTTTAATATTTGCTGTAATTTTTATAATTTTGGGAATTTGTTGATATTAAATTTAATATTTATGGAAATGACAAAAGTTGAAATTTAAATAAATAAATAAAAAGAAAAATAAAATAAAATAGATTATTTTATTGGCCATAAATTCCATTAAATTTATTAATAAATAATTTTATCATGTTGCATGTATGATAAGGTCTTGATGTATGCATGACATTGAATTGAGATGCATGTGTGAATTCCATGCCAAGTATGACTTGTTTGATGTCACATCATATGCCATGCTAAATTAAGACCGAAATTGGTAAAACATGGATAATGATAAGTGAGGAGGTGGTTGTGGTGGAGGATGATGCCCGGAATGTATAGAGATGCATTGCCGGATTACCCTGGGAGATTCAGGATGCCCGGAATGTGGGGGGTCGGAAGCCCTGTCGAAGGTTTTTGCCCGAGGGGAATGCCTCGCGATGCCAGGATTTGGGGTGCGGGATGCCCGGCCAGGGAGTGTAAATGCCGGAAGCCCTGTCGGAGGTTTCTGCCTGAAGGGAATGCCTCGTGATGCCAGTTGGGATGCGAGATGCCCAGAATGTGGGGGGCCAGATGCCCGGTGGCCTGGGATGGCTGAATGCCGGTAGCCTCGGAGGTCTTTGCCCGAGGGGATGATGAAATTGATGATTTGAGGAATGGGTGATGTGGTGATCAAATTGAAAGCTGAAAGTGGAAATTAAACCCATGGCATGATATGCATGATGACATGCATGATGATGATGATGATGATGATGATATGTGATGTGAAATAGTGATAATCACCCATGGCATGATATGCATGATGACATGCATGATCATGATGATGATGATGATGATGATGATGATGATGATACATGATATGCATGATGATATGCATGATGATGATAATGATAATGAAATATGATATGGCATGATGACATGCGTAATGTGATGATGTCATGATGATGATGACATGTATGATGTAATGATGCCATGATGATGACGACATGTATGATATGATGATGCATGATAGTATGCGCATGGCTTCAAGGTAAGTAACGCCTATAATGCATGTATGATTTGTATGATACATTGAGTTGTTATTGGATTCTTTATCTGCTGAGTAGTTGTACTCACCCCTTTTGGGGACCAACATTTCAGATTAGCAGCATGCCGCTTCCTACCGTACGCGGGGCGTATTTTATGGCATACCTTCGGTCGTAGAGGTCGAATGCGAGGAGTTTGATTGTCCTTCAAATCCTGGTCTCGTGTATATTCGAGTGCGCTGTCTAGTTATGTACGACTTGGGTCTGGCTAGGGGCCCTGTTGTCCAAGAGTTTATATCTGTCCATGTTCGACGCGACGGGGTGATGCGTGGAATGCTGCCGCCGCCACCGCCTGATGCACCAGGATGGGTGTGAGGGCTGTCACGCCCCGATCCTCGGACGCGCGCACATCCTTCTACTTGGTCGATTTTAGAATGCGATATCCCAGGACTATGTATCGCCGACCCTTTCTTTTTTTTATTAAACACATGCGGAAGGAGTTATAAATCCCCAGACAATAAAACAATGGGATAGGAAAGCAGGCCATATTTTTCATATTGAAATTCACAACCACACTTTCATTAACAGCACAACTCATAGTATATTTACAATACTATTTACAACATAAAAGTCTCACACCTATCTATACCAAGACAGGGTTCACAAAAGGGATGGGATCTCAATCCACATCTGGGTTATATTCAAGATCCCTCTCTGGATCATCTTCTACTTCAAAATACTTTCTCCCCTTCAGGTTCTCCCTCCTCAGCTTTTCCTCAGGGTCCTGAAATGGTTATTCAATAACCAATGAGACCACGTCTCAGCGAGTCCTACCCACTAAGACTCGATTAATAAACTAATACGCCATACGGTTGCCTAAGCACAACACGAGTCAGAGGACTTACCTTAGCCTCAGTTCCAACCTGCAATTCAAGGTTAAACATAGATATTCAAACAATTCACGACATCCGATCAAGCATTGATCAATCGACTAAGTCGATTACATGTCAGTCAGACCCTCTCTGGGTCATTCCCACTCATACCACGCTTTCTCAGTGGTGTACTCATTCACCAAATCACATGTGTTTCTCGGGCGTCGTTTTCGCCAATGACATACCGATCACCGACACCGTGCGTTCTTTAAGGCGCCGTTTTCACCAGTGATAACCTTGATCACCGAACCACGTGTCCTTTCAAGGGCGCCGTTTTCGCCAAGGTGACATCGGCTATAGACAACATCGTGCGTTCTTTAAGGCGCCGTTTTCACCAGTGATATTCCCATAACCACCGAACCACGTTTGTCTATAAGTCATTTACGTGCGTTCTTTAAGGCGCCGTTTTCGCCAGTGATACTTCCAATCACCGAACCACGTATGTCCAATAATATCGTACCTGATTGGTCTCACCATTCTCCCTACTATATAGCCCATCAACGTACTGGCGCTATATACCCATATTCGGCCAACAACCAATCAAATATTCAATAACAAACAATTTAGGACAATTCCTAAAATTCCACAATAAATTCAATTCCACACAACGTAGAGCTCAAATAAATAAACGGTCTGCACCACGACAATCGGCACGAAATTCCGGTCACCGGCCATCCCGGTTGAATTTCCGGAAAAATAATTAATTAAATAAATAAATTTCGAAAATAAATAAATAAACATTGAAAATCCAATTTAGGCCCATATTGCCTTATTGGAGCCCGAAACGGATCAGGAAAAATCCCGAGATGCATTCAATAAATAACCAAACATTTCTACTTGCTAATAGCTAGGTCTAACCACCTAACATGCATTATTAAGTCACTAAATTAATTGTTCTAACCTAATCTAACCACCTAAGTGCACTTAATTAAATCTAACCAACCTTAAGCATAATTAGCAAACTAATAAAGCATTAGTGAGTAAAACTCACTTGATCAAAAGCGGGTATCGGAACACCGCGACGGCGGCCGAAATCGGACTTTCGACGACACCGGCGAACTTGGACCGGGCCTTAAGCTTGGCCCAACAAATCTCAGCCCAAATTGAGATTTGTTCTTGCTTTTGGGCTGGACCCAAATTGAATTGGGCCTACTGATATGGGCTTGAAGACTGCAGGAGATGGGCCTCAATAAAATTCTGCTGAATTGGGCCTCAAATTACTGGGCTGCAACTTGAATTAAATTGGCTGAAGAACTGTTGGACTGATGGGCTCAAAGACTGCAAGCTTGGGTCAAAATTTGCTGGGCTTCAATTCTAATTGATGATGAGCTGAGTTTTCTTGGGCTGATGGGCCAACCAAGAAGCAACAAAAGCTGCTGATGGGCCTCTGGACTGCAAGATTAGTATTGCTGAAACCTACGGCAGCTGGACTCCACGACGTTGAAGGCTGGGGTCGCTCGGTGGAAGGCACGTGCGGGTGGAAGAACGAAGAAGTTGAAGCTGCAGACACTGGCGTCTTCAATCGTGGGCTTGCTGCGGACGTGTGGCGTGCAGCTTCGGTCAATACTCGGGCAGGAGAAGACCACGCTGTGTTGTCGCTGACCAAAGACTCTTGCGGACGCGTGGGGAGAAGAAAGCGTGGCACGGAGCTGCTTTGGTGTTGTCTCGGCGGCTTCAAGCAGCTGCGGTTGTGGACGAGATGCAGGCTTCCTCGGTGGTCTTCAATGTCCGCTTGTTGACCGAAGAAGAGGTAGATGCGGCCAAGTGGCGGCAATGGAATGATGTTCAGTCAACCGAAGGCTCCGCTTGTTGCTGGTGTTGACCGTGAGCTGGCGTGAGAGGCAGCGTGGAGATGGATAGTGGAGCAGACGGTCGTGGAGTTGAGGGGTGAAGGACGCGCGGCAGATGGAGATGCAGCTGGTGTCGATGTTTGCGGAGAAGACTGCTCGGGTCTTTGACTCAGCTGGCTGGACAGAAGATCCGGGTGGAGGAGCAACTTCAGTTTCGGTGGATGCTGAGTTTCTCGAGTAGCTTGGTCTTCTTCAGTTTCTGTTGGAGGTGTCGCACGCAAGAAAGGATGCAAAGGAGAGAGAAGTAGTTCACGGCAGCAAGATGGAGAGGATGAGGAAGAGGTGGGGGCCCTTTGGCATGATATTTTACCAAATATCTCCCACAAATCATTCTAGGCCATGCATATATACTTGGTCTTCAATGATCCACCATGACACCCTCTTCTAGAAGACTAAGTGGTCCAAATGTTGTGGCTAGGTGGGGGTACACGAATTTGAGGGAGATGGTTTCAATTGCACAACCATTCTCTCTTGATTCACTTTCACTTGGCCTCCACAATTCAATTGATAATTCATTGATCGTCCTAGCATTTTTCCTCATTCAAGAATCCACCAAAAATCCAAATTGATACCAATGTTGCACACCCCCATCTTAAGGTTCGATTTTAACTAAGTTCGAACCAAATTTCAACTCCAATCTCTCCAAATTGAGGTCCAATTTCGACGTAGAAAAATCCCAAGAATTTTCTATAAATCTCCGACACACACGGGCTCAACCCGAAAGTCAAATTTCCCATTAATTTAGCCAATCTGAACTTCGGCCAAATTTCCGCGACGTCCGAACCCAATTTCCGTAAAATTTCCCGAATCTCCGAAAATCTTCTGAGACTGAGTCGATACTCCTAAAATTCATTGTGACATGGCCAAAACTTCAATTTCTGAAATCGGACTCGAATTGGCGGTTAATTTTCATTCGGCGCGTTTTTAGCGTGACCTAGACTATTGGGTAGTTTTCAGAACTTTTTAAGGCAAATGACCCGTGGTCGATTTTCTTCGAGCCACTATGAACTCACTCGACTCAATGGCGACTCTTGATTGTCGTGAAAATCTCAAGGATTCAATTACGGACACAGGGTACCAAAACAATAAGAAAATCAATCTAGTGTCGGCCGATGAGAATTTTCTAATTTAGTGGTGTCACCCACGATTAGCCACACATCTCAGTCGAACCGACCTATCTCTGATCTCTAATCGATTTTATACTGCGCCGCAATGGCCTCTAAAGATAGACACGGTCAAGAAGCCGATTCCTGATCGAGTTCTCAAGTCTATTGCCTTAAAATTCCTTAATAATTTCCCCAGCTAGTCTAGTTATCTCGAGAGTGATCGGCTCTGAGAATAACCCTATAGACGCGTCAATGAAATGCCCGATTTAGTCAGTAGAAGACAGGGTTGAAAATTTGGGATGTCACAAGGGCTGTGCATGACGAGTAGGAGCTGGATCTTTTTGGGGATCCTTAGCCGACACTGATGATGGGGGATTGTACACGTGTGATGTAGAGGGTCAAGAGTTTTTTTTGGGATTTTAGGCTGGACATGGCAGAGTCCTAGCTTTTCCTTTTTATGTATCGACCCAAAAAGGAGTCCCATCTTGAAAGTATATGTAAATAAGGTGTCGTGGCTTGTTTATAACATCATGGTGATTAGTGGTGTGTATTGGTATCATGGATTAGTAGGGGGGATAGATGGTGATGCTTTATTTTGCTTCCGCTAATGAGTCGCGCTGGGACCGCTTTAAAAAAAAAAAATACCTGCGAATAACGATGCTTCTTTTAAGTATAAGTACAAAAGGGTATTAAGGTGTAACATTGGTGCTTGTGGCGACCACCGAAGGGTTCGGGGTGCTACATTGGTCCCGGGAAAGAGAAATGTGGCGGTCCAAAATGAAATTGAAATTGAATTATGCATGATGATATATGCAGGACATGATGATGACGTTATATGCATGGATGCATGGCAATGATGATGGTACATGTGATATGATGATGATATTACATGCATGGATGCATGGCAATGATGATGGTACATGCAAAATGATGATGATGTTAAATGCATAGATGCATGGTAATGATGATGGTACATGCAAAATGATGATGTTGACAGCATGGATGCATGGTAATGATGATGATACATGTGACATGATGATGGTAAGTGTATGACATGATGGTGATGACTATATGATGATGTGTGTACATAAGGTATGGTAACATGTGCATGATACCAAGATAATTGTGCATGGATGCTTTAATGACATGTGATGCTATGATTGTGATGACTGTGTGATGCATGATGCATTGAGTGGTTTATTGGTCCTTTACCAGCTGAGTGGTTGTACTCACCCGTTCGGAGACCAACATTTCAGACTAGATAAGATACCTCTGCTACCAATAGACGGATCGAGTGATTAGATATGACTGTGAAGAGGAGGATAGCAAAGGATGGAGCTTTTAGACGCCGACACTGATCGATGGACTTTGAGTATATGACTGTTGGAGGAGATGTCGGTCATCTTTTGAAGTGTAGTCGAGTACAGAAGACTACGACATTTTGATGTACCGATGAATGATGTCCATCTGGTTTAAGTAAATAAAAGTGTACGGCTTTTACGTATAAATGTTTAGTTGGTGTGCATCATTTTCTGAATATAGGGAAGGGAGTTTGTTGGATGTGCTTCCGTATATGAATTGCGCAAGGGACCTATAAAAAAAAAAAATTGTGTAAACCCCCATGGTTGTATGGACCCGCTGCAATTGAAATGGTATCAGAGTGACATGTTAATAGGGAAAGTGAAAGGTAGCGAACTGTGGTGACCCTAACGGATCGGAGGCCGTTGAGGGGTGCCACATAACATAACACACTCCGGATGCCTGGTGACTGAAATATGAAACCGGAGGACTTCGTGATGCCAGGTAGGGTGCGATATGCCTGGAGGGAGGCAAGCACTGGTCCTCCGGAAGATGGTGTTAGTGGATTGAGATAAAATGAAGTTCTGAATTCTCATTGTTTTCGATATGCCACTCCATTTTTATATCTTCCTGAATTGATGCATGTTTATTACTACTATTATGCGTGTTGAGTTGGATTGCATGGAATCGGGTAGCGATAGACGTACGTAATATAATTTAGTAGAACTTTGATTGTTGAGTAGTGTACTCACCCCTCGTGGGGCTAACATATTACAGAGTGATAAAAATGCCACTACTGCCTGCGTCTTCCAATACCTTCTATGGCATTCCCGTCGATCTGCAATAGGAACAATCAGAGCATCCTGACCCCGATCTGCTAGGACTCACTTTCATCCGGATATGAGTGATACTTATGGTTGACACCGGCCTCCCCTCGGGTCCTGTGTATCAGGAGTTTGTGGTACCGCCGCCAGAGGACGATGATAGAGGCTTGAGTGGGGTAGAGTGGCAGGGGAGGAGAGGACAACAATGAATTTTTGGGACACCGTCACTTGAAGATAGATGGCATTGTAAATGGCTAACGTAGAAGTCAGTCAATTTTTGGATATAGCCTATATAGAAAACTTTGAAAACTTTGGCTTTTGATGTACCGACGAACAATATCTATCAAATATATGTAAATAAAAAGTGCCTGGTTGACATCTATGTATATATCTAGTGTGCATCATTTCAAAGTTTAGGAAAGGAGTTGATGGATTTGCTTCCACAATAAAATTGCATAGGGACCAATGAAAAATGTGATAGACCCCCAAACTCGCGGATTCGCCGAAATCCAAGGGTATCAAATTAAAGAACATCCATAATAAGAAAAGAGGTGTGGCAACCCTAACGGATTGGGGGCCATCGAGGGCATCACATGGGACCCAGCAAAAGATAATTTCTTCGTAAGTAGTATACGCACGAACAAATAAATCCTCAAAGATGTCGGGACAAAATTGCAGAAGTGATGGGTTGATCTCCCAAGACATGCCTCAGCTAGATTGGAGATGGATTGACGGAATCCCTGTACTTCACTAAATTTATCGTTTTTGATTAATGAATCTCTCGGCCGCACAGCGCCCGCATTGTGCGATCAAATCACACATTCCTCACCTCCTTATCGCAAAAAATGCACTGCGTCCAGCCATAAAATTGTTTATCGCTATTTTTCTCTCCATATGCATTAAGTATTGATCTATATAATTTGTTTTTTAACTCAATCAGCGAAGTAAAAGCTTTTACAATAATATTGTCATGTAAACGTGGTGAATCTGCATTAGAAGGGATAGAATTAGTTGAAAGTAAGCAGCTTCGACTCTCCCAAGTTGGTTGAAAGTACGCTGGTTACATATTACTGGCACTTTTGAGACATTTGTACTCTCTCCTAAGACTACATCCGAGGAAAGCATTAATAGATGGGGATGGCAGGCTCCGGTCAGCCTAAACCTCACTCTACCGGATGGAACCTCGCGGGGACGCATCAATAATTTGGAAGAGAAGCGGAAGGAACAATGGATAGACACTCTAGTTGGTGCCTCTGGGACGTCTCCTAAGAATTTCAGCAGAAGGAAATGGGCATCGGAAGTTAGGACTCGTCATTAAAGCCTAAAGGTGCAGTCCATTACGTGACATTGCAGCCAAGGAGTCGGAATGTCCACCGTCGACTCGAAGAAAAACAACGAAAGATGTTATCTGGGGAACTGATTAAGCTGTCATAAATTTCTATCCTTGATCCTCCTACAACATAGTGGTTTTTACTTTGTTTCTTCTTATGGCCCGATCAAGATGATTGGTGGATCAAATTTATCTCTTCAATATGTCGTCCGGTTTTTTTATCTAGATATTCTTGTGCATCGTTGGACATTTCACAATCCAGGGGCATGAACGTAATTTGAATCGAAGGCTATAGAAGTTTTGTGCGTGATAATTACATCACAATGTAGTGATGACATGATAGGACCAAAAAGTTGACCTGTTATAAATTGGCATCTTCCTTCTCTTATTTTTTACTATTTATCTTTTCTCACCCACAGTTAACTTCCAAATGCTCTTACTCTTTATAACCATTTGTCAATTTTATTCATTTTCTTATTCCTTGTAAAAATGTTATGCGTTCCAACTATCACAATGAAGAATAAAAACAATAAAAATAATTATTTCTGATCCTAACACTATTCGAACTCCACTGTCCAATTGACATGGGACTTGTTCAATGAGTTCCACGATAACGATATATATGTGTCCGACACTACCTTGCAACTTCTTGAATTTGATAATGACGAGACGCAATGATCTGATGATTGAAAGGAAGTGCCTGGGGTGAATGACAGAAGCCAGTCCCTGCCAAGATGCTTCCCTGGATGATCCCTCTACCCCTCAAAGCAAACCCCCAAGGTGTAGTGCCAGCTTCACGTAACATCCGGCTCCAGATGGATCTCAATGGAGGCCATGGCATATGGTGGCAAATGATCTTGCGGATTAACAAGTATGATGGGTTGGGTCACATTTGAGTCGGGTAAAAAATGGTTCGATCCAAATTAATCAATTTTTGTGTAATTTCATTTTTAGCGACCCAAACCTAACCCGATCCAACACATACTAAAACACATCCATATCCACACCAAAATATTTAATTTACTTTAAGCTCTTCATATGAATGTGTTACTTGGATAGAATTTCTAGTAAATTAAAAAATAAATTAACAAAATAAAATATGTTAGAAAATAAATGAAAAAACATAAAAAAAAATGGTATAAGTGCCAAAAGTTTCTCAAGATACTCACTTTCGTGCCAAAACATTTTTCTGGTTAACTTAAGTGTCACCTAAAAAATAATAATTTAAATGCCAATTTCAATTTAGGATGTTAGAAATCTGACATGGTAAATTTTTGTCATTTTTTTAAGCGACATAGCTTCTAGCACTCTAACTCGGCATACATAGCAAAAAAGATGTTGTTAAACAAATTTGCCCCAATTTAAAACCCTAATTTGTGAAATAGAAAACCCTAATTACTATGCTTAGGGTTTGGGCTAGACAGTGATGGCCAATTGCAGATCTAGATGGTTATGGTCAGCCATTGACGGTGGCTTGCCCACATTAATACCTTCGTCCTCAACGATGCTCTCGTCCACAGACAATCTTGGAGGGAGAGAGATGGTATTAGTGTTGACACCTAAAATTACCCCTAATATCACGTGTTGGCCATGAGGGAGTAATAAAAACAAAATGTCACGCCCCGATCCTGGAACGCGTGCCCATCCCTCATCTAGTCGATTAATAGCGACGTCCTAGGACGCATCGCTGACCCTTTTATTTTAATACGCATGCGGAAGTATATAATAATCCCCAGACAATAAAACATTTTGGATAGAAAAGTAGGGCCATATTTTTCACATCTGAAAACCATAACCACACTTTTATATAAGGCAAACCACATAGTATATATTACAATACTATTCACTAAAGGTTGAACTATCACACATCAGTTCTCAACCTAGGTTTGCAAACAGGATGGGATCTCAGTTCTCATCCGGGTCGTACTCAGGATCCTCCTCTAGATCATCCTTTTCTTTCGAACCTTCTTCATCTAGCTCGCCATCAAGTTCTTCCAACAGGTAATTCTCCTCCGGTTCCTCCTTCTCAGGTTCTTCCTCCCAGTTCTCTTCGAGGTACACCTCCTCTTGATCGACTTCCTCCTCTGGCATGCTCTAGTTGGAGTCTACTGCTAACGGTTCTGAAGAGTCGTGATCAATCTCGAGTTTAGAATCCTTGGCATCCACTACCGACCCGTCCTTAGGGTCTGCTGTCTCTAGCCCGAACGTTGCTTCTAGAACGTATAGAGGTACATCACCTTCCATAATGGGACTCTCTCTTCGTCCATCATGGTAGTGACGATACCATGATCGATACTCATGGGGCACCTGGTCGTCTTTACCCACATCAACCCAAACCTTGTACTCTATCAATACATACTCTAACCCTTCTGGGTGGGGGTGTATTGGGAAGTGGTATGCTACTTAGGTAAACTCTTCAGGGATGCCAAAATGCATGAGAGGACGAGAAGGTGGAGGTGCTACCATCTAGGGACCTAAAATGGTTATACAATAACCATTGAGACAACGTCTCATGAGTTCTACCCCATAAGACTCGATTAATAAACCAATATGCCATACGAGCTGCCTATATACGCACGGATTAGAGGACTTACCTTAGCCTTAGATTCCACCTGCAAATCAGTATAGTTCAATAAGCACCCAATCATAATATCATAAATCGATATATCGATCAATCGACCTAGTCGATTATATGTCAATCTAGCCATCCCTCGGTCATTTCCATCCATACTATACAATTTCCAGTATAATATACCTAGTCACCGAGCCACGTGCATTCTCTAAGGCGACTTATTTGCCAAGGTGACGTACTAATCACCGAACCCCGTGCATTCTCTATGGTGTCTTATACACCAAGACGGCGTACTAATCACCAAGTCACGTGCATTCTCTAAGGCGATATACCAAATCACTGAGCCATGTGCATTCTCTAAGGCGTCTTATATGCCAAGGCAAAGTACTAATCACTGAGTCAAGTGCCTTTTTCAGATGATGTATATACTCAACGAGTCACGTGCATTCTCTAAGGCGACCTATATGCCAAGGCGACCTATCTGATCACCGAGCCACGTTATACAACATTTCTTCTCACTTTTATCATACCCGATAAAATATCATGCGTGGGCACACGGTCGGCCTTAGCCAAAATACCATATTTTTCCTTTCCATAAATCCTACCATTTTTTTGTAGTCCTCTAAAACATTTTTGACATTATCAACCGATGCCCGGTTATTTTTCAACTAAAAACCAAAATTATTTAATTTAGGAATAAATCCTAAAATCACAAATAAATCAATTTCTCACAAATTAAGGCTCGAATAAATAAATGGACTGCACCATAGTAATCAGCATAAAATTCCAATCGTCGGCTATCCCTACTTAATTTTCAGAAATTAATTAATTATAAAAATTAATTATTAAATAGCAATAAATTTAATTTAGGCCCGTAATGCCTAATTAAAAGTCGAGACGAATCGGGAAAAATCCCGAGGTTCGTTCAATAAATATTAGAAGCTCTCTACTTGCCAATAACTAAGTCTAATTGCCTAACATGCATCACTAAGTCACTAATTTAATTATTCTAAACTAATCTCACCACCTAATCATGCTCAATTAACACTAATCAACCCTTAAACATCATTAGCAAACTAAGAAAGGATTAGTGACTTAAACTCACTAGTTTAACAATCCGCTCAGATTGAAACGTCGGGAACGTCGCGGGGGACGTTTTACTCCAAAGTGGGCCTTGGTTCCGAGGTCCGTAAGCACCTCAAAACGGTCTCAGAAGTGGCTATGAGACCCACTTTCTGACTTGCTGGAAGTGGCTGCAAAACAGAAGGAAAACAACTAGGTTGGTGCGGCAAGGCTCGGGGGAAGACTTCGGGGTTGTTTCCGGTCCAAATTGGCAGCTCCGGGGGCTTCCTCGGCCACTTGCAGCAGTTGAACAGGGCTGGAACGGTGGTGCAAAGCAGCTAGACGGCGAGAGGGAGGCGGCAAGGTGCAGCGTGCACGGGTGGGGACGCGAACGGCGACGGCGGCGTGATCATGCAACGGTGGCTGGCTGGCGCGACTAGCAGCTCCAGCTTCTCCTCTTATGGCTACTGGTTGTGCAAAAGCAAGGAGGGAGAGAGAGGGTCTTGGACGGTGGAGTGAGAGAGAGAGAGAGAGAGAGAGAGAGAGGGAGAGGATAGAGATGAGGGGGTGAGGGCTCCACCAAGCCAATTTTTCCACCAAATTGTCTCCCTTAAGCTTGTCTATCAAGCCAATAACCCATGGCTGCAAATGAGCCACCAACACACTCCTCATAACCCTTGAGATAGTCCAATTTTGATAGGGCATGGGGGAGCTACGAATTTCCAACATTATGGCTTCAATTGGACAATAATTCTCTCTCGATTCACTCTCAATTGGCTTCCATAAATTCAATCGATACCTCAATTATCAAATTGATAATTTTCCTCACCCATGAATCCATCTTGCATCCCAAACTTGTGACCAAAAATAATCACCGGCCTTTTCTGCACAAAAATGATCCTAAACCGACTTTTTCCAAAAAAAATCTCGATTGTCAAAAAAATCTTCTGAGTCTGAGTCATGGGTCCTAGAATTAATTGTGACTTGACAAAATTTTCAATTTCTGAAATCGGACTTGAATTGGCGGTTAATTTCCATTCGACGTTTTTTTAGCGTGACCTAGACTACCAGGTAATTTTCAGAGATTTTGAGTACAAATGACCCGTGATCGATTTTCTTCAAGCCACAATGAACCCACTTAACTCAACGGCGACTCTTGATTATCGTGAAAATCTAGAGGATTCAAATACGAACACAGGGTACCAAAATGATAGAAGAATCAATCTAAAGCCAGTCAACGAGAATTTTCCAATTTAGTGGTGTCACCCACGATTAGCCACACATCTCATTTGAACAGACTTATCTCTGATTTCAAATCGATTTTTAACTTTGCCGTAATGGTTTTTTTTTTTCGGTAAGAATTGCCGTAATGGCTTTTAAGGATGAGCACGATCAAAAAGCCGATTTCTGGTCGAATTCTCAAGTCTATTGCATTAAAATTTCTTAATAACTTCTTTGAATAGTCTAGTTATCTCAAGAGTGATCAACTCTAAGAACAGCCCTATAGGCACGTCAATGAAATGCCCGATTTATACAGTAGAAAACATGATTGAAATTTTGAGATGTCACAACTCTTCCCCTCTTATAAAAATTTCATCCTTGAAATTTAAACCATTACAGAACTCTCTCAAATAGGTGGGGGTACAACTGTCTCATCGACTCTTCAATCTCTCATGTCGCTCCTTCAGTATCGTGGTCTTGCTAGACCACTTTGACCAACAGGATTGTCTTCGTAAGCAAAACATGCTTTTTTCGATCCACTATCTGAACCGGGTTTTCAACGTATGACACACGATCATCCACATCCAATTCCTCGAAATTGAGCACGTGGATCGGGTCAGGTTCATACTTCCTCCACATCGACATGTGAAAGACGTCGTGCACTTGCACCAGTCTTAGCGGCAATGCAAGACGATACACTAGGTTCCTGATTCTCTCAAGAATCTCAAATGGACCTACGTACCTCAAACTCAGTTTTCCTTTCTTACCAAAGCGCGAAGTTCCCCTCATTGGTAACACCTTTAGGAAAACGTGATCACCAATTTGGAATTCCAAAGACCTTCGACGCTTATTTGCGTAACTTTTTTGCCTACTCTAAGCAGTCTTTAATCTGCCTCTGATCACTGCCATGGCTTCCACTGACTGCTAGATTAACTCTAGGCCTATAATCTTTCTTTCCCCAACTCCATCCCAACACACTAACGTTTTGCACACTCTGCCATACAATGCTTCAAATGTAGCCATCTTGATGCTCTGCTGATAACTGTTGTTGTAAGCAAACTCTACTAGGTGCAGCTGATCCTCCCAACTTCTCTTGAAGTCTAGTACACAAGCTCTCAACATGTCCTCGAGGGTCTAAATTGTCCTCTCAGATTGGCCATCCGTCTGAGAATGATATGCCGTACTATACTGAAGCTTGGTACCTAAAGCACTTTGTAAGCTCTTCCAAAAAGCAGCAGTAAATCTTGGGTCCCTATCTGAGGTTATTATAACTGGCACTCCATCCATTCGATGTGGCATCCCAAAAATCCAAGACAACCTCTAGAGGGATTAAAGCCAATAATTAGGTAATGAGATTACCTATGGTTTATGTTTTAGCTATTAGTTTTTTTTCTTAAGGCTATGTGTTATATGCTTGTGTTCATGAATTTCTAAATTAGAACTATAGGATAAGTTAATGAAAATAATCTATGCTTGGCTATGCACCTCATAAATTAAATTCCTAGAAATAAAAAGTTACAAGATTTTTGGACATGAAGAATCTAGTAATTTAATTCTTAAAATAAAGGATAGAAAAAGGGGTAAAATTGATTTGAATTAGGTTGGGCCTTAGGCCTAACAGCTTGAGCTCTTAATGGGCCAAGATGGCCGGCCCATTAAGGCCCAAAGAAGTGTGACCGTCGACCAAGGGGGGAGGAATGGCCGGCCCATTTGCTGGCCCAATTGCTCCCAAAGCCCAAGCCCATGCGTGTGTTGTGACAAGTGGCAAGAGGAGATGGCATGCATTGGCCAATTTGAGAGGCAATCTAATGATTGCAAATGATGAGAAATTGGGGAAAAAAAAAGGAAGAGGAGAGAGAGAGGTGGCCGGTTCGGCCAAGTGAGAGGGAGAGAGAGAGAACCGTGCGAGATAGAGGGAGAGAGTGTGGCTGAGAGAGGAGAAGCCGAGAGGGAGAGGAAGGAGTCGCCGCCGCACACTACCCGCTCGTCCGCCGTGTGCCGCCCTTTCGCCGCTGTGTGCCGTCGTTCGTTCGGTCTAGAGGCAAGTTGGGAATCCACTTTCTACTCTTGCACCAATGTCTTGCATGTATGGTCGGAATCTAGGACATTTGGATGCATGGGAGTGAAGCTAATGTGTTTTGTTCTTGAGTTGCATGCTGTTTTCGCATGAACCGTTTGAGTCAGAACCTTGTGAGAGCTTGCATGCATGCTTTGAGTTCGATTTTGACTTTTATCTCTTCATGAAAGTTTTAGCTAACATCTTAAACTATAACATACTAAAATTTGGTACAAAATGACGGAGATTTAAGGGGTCAAACTCTCATCCTACGGAGACACCAGATCTGGAACGATTTCACTGACCTTTCGGTGGATTTGTGGTTGCATGTTGATTTTTACTAAGAATCTCTTTTCGATTTCTTCATAAAACATGCAGTGAACATAAACTATAACATACTCAAATTTGAAGTAAAATGAACAAGTACAACCTAGTGAATCGACTTACTCTTGAAGACGGTAAATCTGGAGAGGTGGTATAGGACACCCAAGACTTCATGGACCCATATGATGACTATACTCTGGATATTTGACTTAGATCTCTTCATGAAACTTGTAGAGAACATCTTGAAGTAAAAAATATCCAAATTTCAGAGGGAACGAAGAATAATAGGTAGGTAAAGACTCAGTATTTCGGAGAAACATGCACTGGACGTTTCGGTGTTAGATCCAGAAGCTTCGTGTGGCTGTAGAAAATAATCTAAAACGAATCTGGTCTAGAAGACTTCATGAAAAATATACTCTAGTGTCTTGGCTATAACCTGGTGAAATTTCATAATTTTCGGAGGTTGTTCGGGTATTTTAATCGAATTATTTCAAAAACTGCACATTCTGCTTTTATCCGAAAATGCATGCTGTGATGGCGTGATTGATATCTTTTGTGAGGAACTTTGTTGGCCATGTGTTTTTCATGAAATCATTAGCTTATTGTATTGGTTATCACATGCTTTAATTTCGTGATTTTTGGAAATCATGTGGATATTTAATTTTAAATATTTTCAAAATGGTACAAGCTGGAATTTAAATAATTTCCAAGAGGGCATGATAAATGGATTATTCTGAATTGTATGAATTCCAGAAATTTTATTTTGCATCTTGCTGCATGTATGATGATGACTGATGATGCATGTATAGATCGAAGCATAAAAGTGGTTTTGTTTGCTATTACATCACGTGACATGCTAAGTTGAGACCTAAATTGGTAAGCATGAATAATGATAAATGAGGAAATTAGTATCAGGATGCCCGGGATGGGGGGTGCCAAATGCCCGGAATGTATAGAGATACATAGCCGGATGGCCCTGGGAGTATCAGGATGCCCGGAATGGTTGGGTGCCAGAAGCCTCGGAGGTCTTTGCCTGAGGGGATGCTACGTGATGCCAGTTGGGATGCGAGATGCCCGGAATATGGGGGTGCCGGATGCCCAGTAGCCTTAAATGGCTGAATGCCGGAGGATTTTTCTCGCGATGCCAGGATGGGGTGTGAGTGTAAAGTATGAGATGAAATTGATGATCTTTAGAAAGGGTGATGTGGTGATCAAATTGAAACTTAAAAGTGGAAATTGAATCATGCATACATGATATGATATGATGATGATCACCTGTGGCATGATGGTATGCATGTATGATATAATATGATGATGATTACCTGTGGCATGATGTCATGTGTATGATATGATGATGTCATGGTGATGATGATCACTTACGGCATGATGATGTGTGTATGATATGATGATGTCGTGATGATGATGACGTGTGTATGATATGATGATGCCATGATGATGATGATAGGGGTATGACATGATGATGATGATATATGATATGATATGATGATGATGATATGTCTAGGACATAATGATGATGGCATATGTATGATATGATGGCGACCTATGATATGATGATACATGTCTATGACATGATGATGATAACCTATAACATGACGACATGTATATGTTATGATTGTGATGAAGATGTATGATGGTATATGCATGGCTTTAAGGTAAGCACGCATGGATGCATGAATGACATGTATGATGATGTGATTGTATTGTATGATGCGTTGAGTGGTTATTGGATTCCTTTACCTGCTGAGTAGTTGTACTCACCCCTTCGGGGACCAACATTTCATATTAGCAGCATGCCGCTCCCTGCTGTCGTGCGGGGCGTATTTTACGGCATACCCTCGGATGTAGAGGTCGAGTGCGAGGAGTTTGATTGTCCCTCTATTCCTGGTCTGACGTATATTTGAGTGCACTATTTAGTTATGTACGATGTGGGCCTGGCTGGGGGGCCCTATTGCCCAGGAGTTCATATCCATCCATGTTCGTCACGACGGAGTGATGCGTGGGATGTTGCCGCCGCCACCGCCTGATGCACCGGGATGGGTGCGAGGGCCCGTGCGTGACAAGTAGGAGCTGAAACTTTTTGGGATGGTTAGCCGACACTAGCGATGAGGGATCTTACACGTTAGTCGTAGTGGGTCGAGTGTATCTTTTTGGGTTTTAGGCCGAGTATGACTGAGTCCTGGCCTTTCTTTTGATGTACGGACCCAAGGAAACCCATCTTGAAAATATGTAAATAAAGTGTCATGGCTTTGTCTTTTATTATGATGTTTAGTGGTGTGCAATTGTATCATGGTTGATGGAGGGTGAGATGGCGATGTTATATTTTGCTTCCCCTAATGAGTCGCGCTAGGACCACTTTCAAATATATATATATATATATATATATATATATATGTCTATGATTTTACGACGCTTTGGCTAAGAGATGTAATTAGGTGTAACGCCAGGTGCCTGTGGCGACCCTAGGTGGTTCGGGGTGTCACAGTAGGCCTTTTTGGTATCAGAGTGAATGGTTTTAGGTGGAGTGATAAGAAGCCTCATTTGGAAATTGAGGAACATGATGACAATGCACACCATAGGATATAAAACGAAATAATTGAATAATGGGTGATGAGTATTCACTCGTAGATCCCCAGTAGTTAATTTTGAATTGCCCTTAGGTACCCGTAACATGTATATGTTACTTATGAAGTAGCAGTAGTTACTTTGAATGGAGGCAATGAGTCTTAGATTATTCCTGAGGCAATGCTTGGAAATTGCAGGAAAGTCATGGTGCGAGCTGGAAGTGCTCATCCATCGAGAGCTGAAGCCTCTGCTGCAAGGGCTGAACCCCGAATGGAAGACATCCTGCAGGCATTAGCCAATATTGGAAATCTGATGGAAAGGCAGGCGCCGCAACAGCCCGGAGCAGAACGCCATACTTAAGGACTGGTGGAGCAGTTTTTGAAGCTGAAGCCACATAAGTTCAATGGAATGGGAAGTCCTGAGGAGGCGGAACAATGGATTGATGGGATGAAATGAATTTTCCGGATGTTGGACTGCACTGATGCTGAGAAAATAACTTTGGCAGAGTACCAGCTGGAGGGAAATGCAAAGTTTTGGTGGAGAGCTTCGAAGGACATAATCTTTCCACCAGGTATTGATGCTAACTGGGAGGAGTTTGTGAGAGCTTTTAATAGAAAGCATTTTTCTGACTGTGCTAAGGATAGGAAGATTACAGAATTTGTTCAACTAGAACAAAAGGAGCTAACAGTGAACCAGTATGAGGTTAGATTTTCTGAACTGTCTAGATATGCTCCTAGATTGATTGAGGATTAGGAGGAAAAGGCTAAGAGGTTTCTGAAAGAGTTGAGGACTGACATTAGAAAGCAACTGGTGCCTTTGAACATAAGAGATTATAATGAGATTTATGAAAGGGCACAGTTAGTAGAGTAGGAACTGTTAAGAGAATGGTCGGAGTTTAAGAAACCGTTGAATTTTAATGATGTGAGAAGGGGTAAGAGACCCTATTCTGATTAGGGTCAGACTTGGAATGTGAAGAAGAAGGGTAATTTTGGAAATTTTGGAGAAGCAAGAAGTGGTCTGAATATAGGGAAAGCACCCTATCAGCATGGCGTTTGTCAAAAGTGTAATGGGCGACATGGCCCAGGACCTTGTAATGGACGACTGAAATGTTTTGGTTGTGGACAAGTGGGTCATCTTAGGAGAAGTTGCCCACAAGAAAGGTCGCAAGTGAGTGTTGGGTCAGTGCGACAGGGATATCAGAGTGCTGTTAGGTCGAACTTATAAGGAAATCCTCAGAGGCCACCAGCACAAGGAAGAGTGTATGCGGTCACCCAAGAGGAAGCGGAAGCTTCCAAAAATGTTATCTCAGGTACGATCGTTATCAATGGTGAAAAGGCATATGCATTGTTTGATACGGGTGCAACGCATTCATTTATGTCTGAAAGATATAGACGTTTGAATAAGATAGAAGTTATGCCTCTTGAGACACCTCTTTGTGTTTCCACACCTTTAAAGGATATGGTATTGTCTACACTGGTGTGTGGAAATTGTAAGATATCAATGGGAGGAAAAGGTATGGAAATAGACTTGGTTGTAATGGCTATGTATGATTTTGATGTTATTATAGGAATGGACTGGCTTCGTAAGTATCGGGCTATAATGGATTGTTATAGAAAAGTGGTCCAATTTGTTTCACCTGATCAGTCTAGTTGTGAATTTTTAGGAGGTCAGACCCATCTTCCTGTAGCACTTATTTGGGCAGTAGAAGCCTGTGAGTTACTTGACAAAGGATGTCAAGGGTACCTAGCCATAGTTAGAGATTATGCAAGGGAGGAGCCTAAACTTGAGGAAGTTCGCGTAGTTAACAAATTTCAAGATGTATTCCCTGAGGAATTGCCTGGATTGCCGCCAGAGCGGGAGATTGAGTTTGAAATTGAATTAATCCCAGGGAAATTGAATTTCCTGTTTGAGATTTCGAGAGGTTGCAGCAATCCTCCCGGCTTGCAATGCTGACCCTTTACTTGTTGACACATCAGACACTTGGCGACATGCTTGGCAATGTTTGCATTCATACTTGACCGCCAATACTGTTAATGCAGATTCTGATACATCTTGGTACTTCCAGGATGAATGTTGTAATTGCTACGATGTGCTTTAGATAAAATATCTTTTCTAAGCTCTACATTGTCAGGTACAACTAAACGTCCTCGGAATCTCAGTATTCCATCATTAGAAACCTAAAAGCCAGCCTTTCTTTTCTCAGTGTCCTCTTGAAGTATCTTGTGTACATTTGGATCTATCGTTTGGAGTAGCTTGATTCTAACCTGGACATCAAGTTCAATTCTGAGGGTGGCCATAAGACTCGAAAAGTGGCCTACCTCAAACTTGAACACCGAATCTCAAGCTCTCTCGATTAAGTTCCACCCCTTAATCAATATATGGGCAATTGAAGACTTTCGACTTAAAGCATCGACGACCTTATTCGCCTTTCCCGAGTGATATAGAATATCACAATCATAGTCTTTCAGCAATTCTATCCATCGGTGTTGTCTCATGTTCAACTCCTTCTGAGAGAATAGGTACTTGAGACTCTAATGGTCTATGAAGATTTGGAATCTTTCCCCACACAAATAGCGTCTCCAAATCTTCAACACAAATATGATAGCTACGAGCTCTAAGTCATGCGTCGGGTAATTCAACTCATGAGATCTCAACTGACGGGAGGCGTATGCAACAACTCTGTCATGTTGCATTAGCATACACCCCAATCCTCTAAGTGACGCATCACTATAGATCTTGAATCCTCCAAGACCAAATGGAATCATCAGCACATATGTGGTAGTCAGCTTTTCCTTAAACTCTTGAAAACTATCCTCGCACTTGTCTGTCCATATAAATTTTTCCTCTTTCTTTAAAATTTTTGTCAATGGCAATGCTAACAATGAGAACCCTTCCACAAATTGTCTATAATAACCTGCCAAACCTAGAAAGCTTATGATTTCTGTCACTGTAGTCGATCTTGGCTAGTTGATCACTGTTTCAATTTTGCTCGGGTCTACTGAAATTCCTTCACCTAAGATTGCATGCCTTAAGAAAGCAACACAAGTTAACCAAAACTCGTACTTGCTAAACTTGGCATACAACTGATGGACTCTCAGTGTCTGCAACACTAGTCTCAAATGACCTTGTGCTCTTCATCACTTCTCGAATACACTAGAATATCATCATGAACACGATCACGAACTTATCTAGATATTCCTTGAATACACTGTTCATCGAATCCATGAAAGCAGCAGGAGCATTTGTCAACCCAAACAACATCACTGTGAACTCATAGTGACCATAACGAGTACGAAATGCTAACTTAGGAACATCTTCCTTCCTAATCCTCAGCTGATGATATCCTGTTCTCAAGTCAATTTTTGAGAAAATCAACGCTTATTGAAGCTAATCAAACCAGTCATCAATCCTGGGCAGTGGGTACTTGTTCTCGATCGTTACCAGATTGAGTTGCTGATAATCGATGCATAAGCACAACGAACCATCTTTCTTCTTCACAAACAAAACTTGTGCTCCCCAAGGTGATGCACTGGGACAAATAAACCCCTTATCCAATAACTATTGCATCTGCACCTTTAGTTCTTTCAACTTAGATAATGCCATCTGGTAAGGGATCTTAGAGATTGGCTCTATCCCAGGTGCTAGCTCAATCACAAACTCTATCTTTATTTCTGGCGGCAAACTTGGCAATTCTCTTGGAAAGACATCTGGAAATTCTTGCACCACAGCATTGTCTTCCATTTTCAACTCTACAACCGTTGTATCCACGACAGTTGCCAAGTAACCTTGGCAACCCTCGTATAATAGATGAGTTGCCTCTGGCTACGAGATTAGGACAATCGAGGGTCCTCCTCGATTCCCGACAAACTCAAAGCTTTTACCCTCTAATGGGTCAAACTGAATCGCTTTAAGATAGCAGTCCATTATAGCTCGTTGCTCGGAGAGCCAGTCCATGTCAATTATCAAATCAAAGTCATACATGGTTAGGACTAACAAGTCTACTTTTCCCACTCGCTCACCAATCATTAACTTGCAATCAGAACAACCCAAAGCAGCAATAACTTTATCCTTCAACGGTGTTGATATGCAAACTGCCGACTCCAATATTATAGGACTCAATCCTAACAACTTAACATATCGTTCGATAATGAAGAAATGGGTTGCTCTCGAATCAAATAAAGCATAAGCAGGATGGTCGTTGAGCAAAACCATACCTGTAATCATGTCAAATGCAACTTATGCCTGACCTTATGTGATTGCATAAACTGTACCCTGCACTAGAGGCCTCAATTGTCTTCCCTGTGGCACTTTTTGAGGGGCATACCCTCTTATTTGTCTCAACGGTGGTAGTGGTGGTAATTGTGGTTGTCCTCTTGGCTTTCTTGGACAATTCCTGGCTATGTGACCTTGTTGGCCACATTCGAAACATGCTCCTATTCTAGCTAGGCATGGAGCTGACCCGTGTCGCCTTTCACAAAAATGACATTCCTCATTCCTACTGGGCATTGACCTACTAATCCACTCCTCTTGTTGGGTGGGACATGAGATCCACCTCCAGGCATGGGCCTCTTTCCTTGGCGGATTGCTTCTCTGTGGAAGTTAAACCTCGGTCCAGATGAGGCGGCTCTTTCATTCTAGTCTTTTTCAATCTTCTGGGCTCTCCCATACAGGTCATTATAAGTTCTTAGATCTAGAGAGACCAGTGTGCTTCTCAAGTCCAGTCTGAATCCATCCCTAAACCTTCTCACTTAGTTTACTAGATTCTTTATCAGTTTTGGAGCATACTGCGAAAGTTTAGTGAACTTCGCCTCATATTGATCGACAGTCAGGGAACCTTGGCAAAGACATTGAAACTCTACCATCTTCACCTCTCTTGCCGTCTCGAATAAGTACTTGTCATTGAAGGCTTCTAAGAAAGTGTTCCACTCTATAACAACATCTTTTGGAAATATTGCTCCTCGGGTAGTCCTCCACCAAGTATTTGCAACTCCCTCCAGTTGGTCAGTTGCAAGGACTACTTTCTCGGTCTCATTGCACATTAGTAGTGCCAAAGCTTTTTCCAATTTTTGAATCCATGAAGCAGGAGCTTCAGGGTCTCCTATCGCGGCGAACAAAGGTGGGTTCAATTTTAAGAATTGCTCCACCAACTTATGGATTCACCTTTCAGTGACCATAATCCCTAGCGGACCTTCGACATTTGTGGCGGCAGGTTCAACAGCAGGTGCGGCAGCAGGAGCAGCTTCAGCAACAACGACAACAGTAGCAGTAGTGGCGGCTTGAGCGGTGGCTTCAACAGCAGCGGCTTGGTTCAATGCATGCTGATCCATTCTGTTACTCATGACTTCAAGCACACGCATGATCCCATCTATCCTGGGATCATTAGGGGCTGCTACCCCAACATCCACTGTAGGTGGTGCCACTCTACTTGCGCTAGCTTGAGATGATGCTCGACCACGGCCTCCTCGGGTTCTGACTCTGGTCGGCGTTCTACCTCGAATCACGACACGCACGGCCCTCTTGGTAGGAATTCTTTGCTCCTGATCGCTCATAGATCAACTTTAAAAGCTGACACCTGCTTCCAATTTCACACCGAATTAGAAACAGAGCGATCCAAACAACAAGCAATTTTAACACTTAGCTACCACAGAGCAATCCATTCGTGAATTCAAATGTCTTTCCTACTACTATCCCATAGGTCATCGCACTTTATCACTCCATTTCCTACGACCATGCTCTGATACCACCTAAATAGGAAGTCACGCCCTGATCCTCGAACGCGTGCTCATCCCTCATCTGGTTGATTAATAACGACGTCCCTAGATGCATCGCAGACCCTTTTATTTTAATACGCATGCGGAAGCATATAATAATCCCCATACAATAAAACATTTGGGATAGAAAAGTAAGGCCATATTTTTTCACATCTGAAAACCATAACCACACATTTATATAAGGAAAATCACATAGTATATATTACAATACTATTCGCTAAAGATTGAACTATCACACATCAGTTCTCAACCTAGGTTTGCAAACAGATGGGATTTCGGTCCTCATCCCGATCATACTCGAGATCTTCCTCTAGATCATCCTCTTCTTTCGAACCTTCTTCATCTGGCTCCTCATCAGGTTCTTCCAACAGGTAATTCTCCTCCGGTTCCTTCTCCTTAGGTTCCTCTTCCCAGTTCTCTTCGGGGTACACCTCCTCTTGATCGACTTCCTCCTCTGGCATGCTCCAGCTGGAGTCTACTACTAACAGTTTTGGAGAGTAATGATCAATCTTGAGCTTAGGATCCTTGGCATCCACTACCGACATGTCCTCAGGGTCTGCTGTCCCCAGCCTGAATGCTATTTCTAGAACGTACATAGGTACATCACCTTCCAGAATGGGACGCTCTCTTCATCCATCATGGTAGTGACAATACCATGATCGATACTCGTGGGGCACCAGGTCATCTTTACCCACATCAACCCAGACCTTGGACTCTATCAATACATACTCTAACCCTTCTGGGTGGGGGTGTATTGGAAGTGGTATGCTACCTCGGTAATCTCTTTAGGGATGCCAAAATGCATGGGAGGATGAGGAGGTGGAGGTGCTACCATCTAGGAACCTGAAATGGTTATATAATAACCATTGAGACAACGTCTCAGCGAGTTCTACCCCCTAAGACTTGATTAGTAAGCCAATATGCCATACGAACTGCCTATACATGCACGGACTAGAGGACTTACTTTGGCCTCAGATTTCACCCGCAAATCAGTACACTTCAATAGGCACCCAATCATAATATCACAGATCGATACATCGATCAATCGACCTAGTCGATTACATGTCAATCTGACCATCCCTCGATCATTTCCATCCATAGTATACAATTTCTAGTATAATATATCTAGTCACCGAGCCACGTGCATTCTCGAAGCGACCTTTATGCCAATGCGGCATACTTAGTATCCGAGCCACGTGCATTCTCTAAGGTGACTTATTCGCCAAGGCGACATACTAATCACCGAGCCCCGTGCACTCTCTAAGGCGTCTTATACACTAAGGCGACGTACTAATCACCGAGCCACGTGCATTCTCTAAGGCGTCTTATACGCCAAGGTGAAGTACTAATCACCGAGCCACGTGCCTTTTTCAGGTGATGTATATACTTAACTAGTCACGCGCATTCTCTAAGGCGACCTATACACCAAGGCGACCTATTTAATCACCGAGCCACGTCATACAATATTTCTTCTCACTTTTATCATACCCGATAAAATATCATGCGTGGGCACATGGTCGACCTTAGCCAAAATACCATATTTTTCCTTTCCATAAATCCCACCATTTTCTGCAATCCTTCAAAAAAAATTTTAGAATTATCAACTGATGCCCAGTTATTTTTCAATTAATAACCATAATTATTTAATTTAGGAATAAATCCTAAAATCACCAATAAATCAATTTCTCACAAATTAAGGCTCGAATAAATAAACGGACTGCACCATGGTAATCAGCATAAAATTTTGGTCGTCGGCTATCCTGCCTAATTTCCAGAAAATAATTAATTAATTAATTAATTACAAAAATTAATTATTAAATAGCAATAAATCGAATTTAGGCCCGTAATGCCTAATTAGAAGATGAGACGAACCGGAAAAAAATCCCGAGGTTCGTTCAATAAATATTAGAAGCTCTCTACTTGCTAATAACTAAGTCTAACAGCCTAACATGCATCATTAAGTCACTAATTTAATTATTCTAAACTAATCTAATCACATAATCATGCTTAATTAACACTAATGAACCCTTAAACATCATTAACAAACTAAGAAAGGATTAGTGAGCTAAACTCACTCGTTTAACAATCCGCTCAGATTGAAACGTCGGGAACGTCGTGGGGGACGTTTTACTCTAAAGCGGGCCTAGGTTCCAAGGTCCGCAAGCACCTCAAAAGGGGCTCGGAAGTGGCTATGAGACCCACTCTCTGACTTGCTAGAAGTGGCTCCAAAACAGAAGGAAAACAACTAGGTTGGTGCCGCAAGGCTTGGGGGAAGACTTCGAGGTGGTTTCAGGTCCAAACCAACAGCTCCAAGGGCTTCCTCAGCCACTTGCAGCGGTTGAATAGGGCTGGAACGGTGGTGCAGAGCAGTTGGTTAGCAAGAGGGAGGTGGCAAGGCGTGGCATGCGCGGGTGGCACGCACGGGTGGGGACATGAACAGCGACATCGGCGTGATCGTTCGACAGTGGCTGACATCCCAGATTTTCAACCCTATTTTCTACTGAATAAATCAGGCATTTCATTTAGACGGCTATAGGGCTGTTCTCAGAGCTGATCACTCTTAAGATAACTAGACTATTCAAGGAAACTATTAAGGAATTTTAATGTAATAGACTTGAGAATTCGACCAGGAATCGGCTTCTCGACCATGCGCATCCTTAGAGGCCATTACTGCACAGTTAAAAATCGATTTGATATCAGAGATAGGTCTGTTCGACTAAGATGTGTGGCTAATCGTGAGTGACACTACTGAATTGGAAAATTCTCGTCGACCGGCCCTAGATTGATTCTTCTATTGTTTTGGTATCCTATGTTTGTATTTGAATCCTCAAGATTTTCATGATAATCGAAGAAAATCAACCACGGGTCATTTGCACTAAAAATCTGTGAAAACTACCTAGTAGTCTAGGTCATAGTAAAAATGTGTCGAATGGAAATTAACCACCAATTCGAGTCTGATTTCAGAAATTGAAGATTTTGTCATGTCACTCTAAATTCTAGCACTCACAACTCAGTCTCAGAAGATTTTTTTGACAACGGATACTTTTTGGGAAAAAGTTGGTTTAGGATTGTTTTTGTGCAGAAAAGCTCGGTGATTGTTTTTGGTCCCAAATTTGGGATACAAGATGCATTCATGGTTGAGGAAAATTATCAATTTGACAATTTTGGTATTGATTGAATTTATGGAAGCCAATTGAGATTGAATCGAGAGAGAATTATTGTCCAATTGAAGCCATAATGTTGGAAATTCGTAGCTCCCCCATGCCCTAGCAAAATTGGACTATCTCAAGGGTTGTGAGGAGTGTGTTGGTGGCTCATTTGCAGCCATGGGTTATTGGCTTGATGGACAAGCTTAAGGGAGACAATTTGATGGAAAAATTGGCTTGGTGGAGCCCTCACCCCCTCATTTCTATCCTCTCCCTCTCTCTCTCTCTCACTCCACCGTCCAAGACCCTCTCTCTCCCTCCTTGCTTGTGTGAAACCAGCAATCACCAAAGGAGAAGCCAAAGCCGCTAGTCGTGCTACACAAAACACCCCTTTTTACTCGTGAAAGTTAGGGACAACCAACATTCATGAAAGGGACTTGAGCTGGGTATTGATGGAATTCTAGACACCAATTCTAAAGTCGATGGCTAGGTAATTAATTGCCAAGTGTCAAGCTATAGGAATAATGCATCAAATATGAAATTTAAGTGAAATTAGCATTGAAACACAAGCAAGAATAACTACTACGTGAAATGCACATAACAATAGGGAGCCGTTATATATTTGATGAGCAAGCTGCGCAAGCATCATCAACAAGGAGCCCCTTTGTATAATACAACAACTATCTTTATTTTTACTTTATCGCATTTTAGCTGTAGTTTTTCAATATTCCCATCGTTGATTAAATTCCAGTGTAACTATGTCTTGTTCAGCATTGTCGATTAAATTCTGGAGTTTTTGGAAGCGTTGTTCCACAAACTCAACATCATTGATAAATTCCGACGTTTTGCTTCCTATCCAAGAGTATTGTTGTTGATTAGATTCCAACTTTACACCTAAAATAAGCTGTGATGTAGATCAAATTCCAGCATAATTTGAGTTTGAAGCATATGCTATCTAGCTGCTTGTGTTCGTATTACATCATTGATTAGATTCTGGTGTAATTTGTGCTCGAGAGCAGTTAGTCCTTGAGATATCCAAGTATTAATTGTCAGGGTTATCTATAGAAGTTGAGAATAAATTTGGAGATATTTTTTTTCTTTTTCAGGTCCTAGAGCATTAACACTTAGAAGTTCAACTTGACCTCTACTTCTGTTTGCTATCTAAGTTTGATATCTCTTTTTTGGTGGATATCTTGGAGTGCTTTCATAAGACAAGCTTCTTCCTTATTGAGCTCAATTATCTCACCTATGATGGTCTCTAGGGATTTGCTATATTCCAACATAGTCTGATTGAGTTCTGTCAAAGCAGCATTAGACTCTATATTGCTGTCCTCAGAAAGAGTCAGCTTCTGCACCTTGTCCATATGATAATGATATTGGTTAAAAATATCGTGATAGTCCTCGAAGAACTTTTGAAATTTCTCTCTAAGTTCTCAAGAGAGGATTACACTGATCTTGTTGTTACCATCACCGAGTTGACTGGACAGAACCTCAAGTTGATGAAAAGTCTCCTAGTCAAGTAGAATTATGCAAATTCTTCCCGTCGAAAGGTCCAAGAATTTTGGCAGCTCGATCTTCATCTTGTCTTTATTTATAGAATTGGAGATGCGGCCAAGAGTCAAATTGTAGGGGTTGGCACCTAAAACAAGCCTGGCCTTGTGCAATGCTTGCAATGCTAAAGAAGATGTGTCTACTAAAGACTCAATCTCAAGAGATGTATTCACTTGAAATTCAGAAGTCTCAGTGACAAGGATAGTAGGGATAGGACCAGCTACAATAGGAGATTGGTTGTCAGACCAGATTGTTAATAGGATGATTAATAAGAACAAAGTGAGATAGATACTAGGGTTTGAAGATGAAACTTGTGCAATTGAAACAAGTGTTGAAATGGCAGGAGCTTTAGTATGTTCAATGTCATTAGTTACGATCATGGGTTCAACTGCTATTCATAACAAATGGTTGATACAGAACACATAGCGTGTTTGTTGCTAAGTCATATTCAAATAAGACTTATAGCAAACAACTAAGATGGAGAGTAGATGATGGGATTAGGAGAAACAACATCACTAATGGCACTAAGGAGCTCCATCGATGAAGCAGAAGTAGCTTGAACATTGGCTACAAGAGTCTTCTCTAAAGGGACAAGTATTGATGGAGTGTCAATCACTAAGGATGTCTTTGGGGAAGTAGGGATATGAGGAAAGGCTTTGAATCGCTTCTCTAGAGAAAAAATGGAAGTTCTTTTCCTATTCTTTAGTTGTGGCATTTCTCACAACCTGACCTTGTTGCCACCCACGAGAAGAGGGGGAAGGTTGGGTTTAGGGGGGCTTGACCATGAGAGTTCTCTCATGGTTCATGTTCCAAAAGTCGTCGGCATCTCACCTTTCAAATTGAATCTCTTGTGAGTTCCCTCTACAAGGTCATGAGTTCTCCCATACTCGTACCCCGCGTGATAGTGGAGTGTTGTGACCCATACCCACACGAGCAGCACATCTCGAGAGAGGAGGTCGGGTGTGGATATCAAATTTAATGAGACCTTTATCATAATAGCCCTCTCGATAGGATGCTTCGTCGATAAGAATGTCATCACTTCATCCTTTTGGGGTACTGTGAATATCAAGTATGCTAAATCGCGATGAGCCTTAACAAGACCCATACCCTTCGCGACGGGTTCATTTACAAGATCTAATTATTTAAGACAACCTAAAATAAGACGGGGATTGCCACTAGCCTCGTCCTTGAGAGTTGACTAGAAGACCCAATCGAGGGTTGGGAGTTGTACCTCGATTTCTACACTACTAAATATCTAGGTTCGGGGATTTGGGTTATGCTAATATTTTTATTAGTGCCTTTTCAGCACTTAACAATATGTCGTGTTATCTAAAGTGATCATACATGTCTTTTTATTTTTTTGGGGTCATTTAACCTAAACTAAGTGATCATACGTAGTTGGTTATTTTCGTGCAATTCAACCTCTAAGAAAGATAAAAAGAAGGTGATCAATTGTATTGAAAGTGCAAAACAGTAAGTAAACGACCAAGTGAAGCATTAAATCTATCATGCAATCCTAAGAAACATAAAAAGAGAAATTAAATAAAAGGACATAAAAGAAAGAAACTTGTAACTCATCGGGTTTTATACAGATAAAGGAAACCCAAGATATATGTTGGGGATGAATAGTACAACAGCATAGTCGGAACAGACATCAACCTTTCACCATCTTTGAGTCTTGATGATTCACCACCTTTAGAGCCTAATCTATTTCTAACCTAAATCTAAGTTAGGTGCATCCAAAGGAAAGAGACAATTGTGTACATCTAAACAATCAAAAGCATAACACAAAATCAAGAATGATCAATCAATGGAAACATAATTCAAGATCAACCAAATTTGGGCCTCAGGGGTCGGCCTTTGTAATTCATGTGCGGGTCCCTCTAGAGATCCATCAAATTCATTTTATGAATTACCATTATTAACCACTTGTGTTCTCGCATGACCAATAATGGCCATAATTCCTAAAAGAGATGTTCTAGGTGATTCCCTATGGTTTTTCCTTGGTATCATGCATCGCACCTAATATTACTCTAATAATCACATGCACGAGCACAAATTAAACATACAAGCAAGCCTTTAAGACCTTGTTTCCCAAACAATCAACCAAGTGAGTAAACCGTCGGCGTGTCACTAATTACAAAGCATGCGCCAATCTCAAACACAAATATGGCTAATGAATGACATGAATATGCATGAAGGGCACATGCGATATTTCAACAATAGGCTTTCAAATCATCAAGAAGGTTTTTAGAGACAAAGTGATGTCTTAGCTATAGAACGCATTTAATTGCCAAGACTAGTCCAAGGCTCACATAAATACACTCACAGGTATCATAGACATTTTGAATATTGTCTAAATCATGACTTTCACAATGTCAAACCAATTATCAAGAAAAATGTTTAAAAAATTTACTTTTGGAAACATCATATATACTAAAGCAATTTCGAGTATAATTTGGAAAATACATTTATTGAAAATCATTTGACAACAAAGATTAAAGGATTTGAAACAATTTTCATGAATGTGGCATGTCCTAATACAATGCACAAACTAACCTAAAAGGCCTAACTAAGCAATCACAACAAGAAATTCATATGAGAGAATTTCAAACCAAGCGCAATATGTCAGCAAATTTGGGTAACACCCATTGATGATTTAACTATGAGAAAATTCCCTAACATGCATAACATGATATATAACAACTTTCATGGAGAAAGTTTTCTTAAAAGAGTTAAGCATGTTTTTATAAAAATCAGACAACAAGCAACTACACATCAGTAAATTACCAAGACAATAGGGTATCGCATCATTGCAACCAAGGTTTACCCTACCAAATGAAGTCTAAAAATTATGAAATTTTATCACAACATGGCCAACATATAACAAACAACTTTATTGAGGGACCAAGTCAATCATCCTTACAAAAAAAATGATATAAAAATGGAAAAATTCTGTCTAAATAGGGATAAAAACAGGGGTTTGAATTTGATCATAAGTCCAAATTCTAGTATAGTTTACGAAAAATTGAAAATGGACCTAATGATAAGCAAATCACGTGAAATCAATGGCATTCAAAATTTCTAGGTGTACTTTACAACTTCCTAGAATGGCTCAGTTCAATTAAGGTCAACTTGGTGCTCTAAGACCGAAGTTTCTAAAAGTGTGCATATCAATTATTAAAAACCAGAACATAGACGTGCATCATTAAATCTCAAAATTATACATGTAATGCACAAGTGACATGAAAAATCACACACGACTTAGAATCGGATGTGGCAAGAAATTTGGATAATCATTTAACCCTAAGTCAATATGTAAAAATGCCGTATGATTGAATGCCAATACAATATAATTTAAGGTTTATGATGGCATGCTTAAAAGTTCCTAAGTGCGGTAAGCATTATTGTGACATGAGTTTAACATGCTAAATGACATTAAAATATGGTGAACCACACATGCACACAAAGTTTGTAACATGTAGTTCAAATATCAAACAGGCATTATCACAAAATTTGGTCTCTTAAAGACCCAAACAAATATGCAAAGCTATGTAAATGATAAGACGTTGAACCTATGCCAAAAGTTAAGAACATGCTAAATTTTGACCACTTGAGAATGTGCATAAATCCTACAAAAAATGCATCATATAGAATGAAGGATGATGAACATCTTTTGTTGAGAACTCAGGATTTAATGATGATAACATAAATGATGATGAAAAATGGCAAGATGGATGCACATTCTTAATGTCATGCCTCGAACCTCAAGCTCGCGCACATCCCTTGGCGGTCAATAAAATTGCGATGTCCTAAGACGCGTCACCAACCCCTTCATTTTATTGCACATGCGGAAGCGAATAATAATCTCCAGACAACAATCAATATGGGATAGAAAAGCAGGATAACAAATTTCACAAAACACTTTTATAAACAACCAAGGTCAACCTACCAAGTTATATATACAACAATCGAAGTCTCAAAAGAAGTCCCTAGCTGACCCTACCCTAAACCCTATCTACTAGGGCTTCGAGTCTACCACGACACCGTCTGGTGGATTAGCTACCCCCTCGCTCGCAGCGGCGTTGACTGCAATAGCGGGGACGTCAAAACCCTCCAAGGGACCTTCCCGGACCCCATTAGGCCCATGACAAAACCACACTCTTAATCGATGAGGTACCCGTTGTGGTAGGCCCTCATCGACTCAGATAGTGGTCACGATGAGCTCATGGAGCCAAGGACTACCGGGGACAGGAACGTCGGTAATATGCTTGCTAAACCCCCGCGGCTGTCCAAAACGCACAAGCCTCACCTCCATCTATGGACCTGAAAAGATAAAACCCACAACGGGGTGAGACAATGTCTCAGCAAGTTCACGCCCTAAACCCTGATTAGGAAGAAAATACGTCTAGAGGTTGTCTAACCACACATCACACAAGACTCACCTCGCCTCAATTCCTTCCTGCACATTAGTACAATTCATATCACATATAATTGCAATAATAACACTCAACAATTGGAACATCTCAACTTATATCTCACTCAATTACAGGGATTCGATTATAAGGCCAAATCATTATGACACGTCCCATTCCATGCCACATAATTTCGTCCTATAATCAGGCGCATCTATCTCAATCAATCACGCATTCTAATTGATTATTGCCTGCATAGGCACAATCTACCCAACGCACATCGGTCCTCCGGCGTAACTAGGCATCTTCTCATCCCTTGAGCACGGTAACGTCTACCTCTAGACGGCATTTCCAAAGGAGCTTCAGTCCAGCCTCTACTGCGATCAGGCATCCGTTGTTAGGGGCATCCCATATAGGGGCATCGTCCACCCAACGCACATAGGATTGACTTATAGAATGGGGAAAGAGCTGGTTTTTTCTGAGGAGGAGATGGAGGAGGTGATGGTGGTGAAATTGGTGATACGAAGGGAGGAGCTGTAAACTCTGGTGGTGGAGTTGGTGCATACGAAACCATAAACTGGAATTTATCACACTCACCAAGAGTATCAACGGAGGGATCTCCGTTCAAGTACCTTTGGTACATGGTATCATTTGGCTTCTTTTTTCGTCGTGGTAGAGGTTTTGCAAATGGGTCTACTTTGTCAGGAGAGTTGGTACAATAGGAACATTGACAAAAAGGATTCCAAAAAAAGTTCCCATAATAATCACACTTACACTCAATCCTGGCCAAGGACATTGTGCTTTGCACTCAAATGCCTCAATTAAGATAATGCGTTTGGCCTATTTTCTTTATATTAAAAACACACCAGTAAAATAATCATGTGTGGGTACACAGTCAGATCGAACCTTAAAAATTGATATCATTCCTTTTAAAAATCCCACTATTTGATATAGTACTTAAAAAAAAACTTTCAGTGTCAAAACCCGACACCTGGTATTTTCTAATTAAATACTAAAATTTCATCATTTTGAAATAATTAATCAAAAATCACAATCACCACTCAATTGCACAAATTATCATTCAATTGCATAAACTAATTGCACCACAATAATTAGCACAAAATTCCGGCAACCGGCTATCCCGGTATAACTTTCGGAAAATATTAAATAATTAAATAAATTGTAAAATTAATTAAATATATGCAAATTAATTCCATAAATGCCTAATTAAGCTAAATATGATAATCTAATTACCTAATTGGATGTAGAAAAATAGTGCACTTTACTAATTAGATAGTACAATCTAATTAACCCTTAACTAATCTAATCTAACCACCTAATTAGCTTAATTAAACAATTAAACCACTAATTAATCTAAACTAACCACATAATTTAATCTTAGGCTAAGCTAATTATCCCCTAAGCACCTAGCGCTAACCATATGCTCAATCAGATTAGCCATTTAGAGTCATGTGAAGATATTTGGAAATACTTATCCCCACATTAAAGGTTTAGCAAGTAAACTCACCGGATTAGCGAGCCAGTGAGTTCACGGCGACGGCAATGCCAAGGCAAGCGGAACTTAAGCCTATGGTGACACCCAACGAGGTCCAGAAGGGGCCGGAAATGGGCCACGAAGTCTTAGCCCGAAGTTAAAGCTTCGATTATGTTGAGGGCTAGAAACGACTGGAATGGCGAAGAGATGGGCCAGGCGAGAGGCGGACGGCGACAGGGATGGCTACGGCGACCAGGCAGTGGCTGAAGCAGCTTAGGAGGAGCTGCGACAACGGCCAGGGCACAGGTGACGAGTGTGGGCGGCGAGGATGCGAGCTGAGGCAAGCGCGACGGCAAGAGGCTTGTGACTGCTCGAGCAGCTAACGATGGCGACGAAGGGCTTGGTGGTGAGGCTAGCTGACTGCTACTAGCTTTCTACTAGTCTTGTGTCATGCCCCAATCCTCGACCGTGTGCACATCCCTTGGTGGTCGATAAAATTGTGATATGCCAAGACGCGTCGCCAACCCATTCATTTTATTGCATATGCGGAAGCGAATAAACAAATCCCTAGACAACGCTCAATTGGGATAGAAAAGTAGGATACAAATTTTCACAAAACACTGTTCATAAACAAGTTGAGTTTATATACAACACTAGTCTATAAAGAAAGTTCTACTCCAAAAAGAAGAGTCATTACACCATCCAGGCACAAGACTCCTCAGCCGAGACCTCTAAGACATCCGAGAGTTCTGGGTCTTCCATGACACCATCAGGGATGTCGGTGTCGAGGGGGCCAACCATCTCCTCACCCTCAACAACGGGTGCATTGAAACCATCCAGAAGGGCCCTCCTGTTCTCCGTTAGGCCCAAGGCAATACCACACCCTGAATCGATGAGGTACTCACTCTAATAGACCCTCATCGACCATGATCGTGCTCACCACAAGCTCATGAAGCTAGGAAGTCGCTGGGACAAGGAAAAAGGTACTCTGCTTACTAAACCCCCTCCGCTACCCAAAATGTACCGAGGGAACCGCCATATACGGACCTGAAAAGATTGAGCCTGTGACGGGGTGAGATAATGTCTCAGCAAGTTCGCCTCCTAAACCCCGACTAGGAAGGAAATGCTCCTAGAGCCATTCTAACCACACATCACATAAGACTTACCTCACCTTAGTTCCTTCCTGCACGTCGATACAGTTTGTATCACATATAATTGCATTAAAAGCATTCATCAATCAGAAAGTCTTAACTTATAACCCAAACAATTATAAGGGTCCTGATTATAAGACCAAATTGTTATGACACGTCCCCTTACATGCCACACAATTTTGCCCCATAATCAGGCGTGTCAAATCCAATCAATCATGCGTCCCAATTGATTACGACCCAATGGCCATAACCGATTCAATAATCAGTGATCTTCCAACGTAACTGAGCGTCTTCTCGCACCATCAAGCATGGCAACATTTACATCTAAACGACATTCCGTTGACTTAGGGCATTCCCGAAGGAGCATCATCCAGCCCCAAAGGCTTGTGACAGGTTCTCATATCATTCATGCACCCATCCAATCCTGACCGAGACATCGTGCTTTGCACTCAAATGTCCCAAATAAAATAATGTACTTGGCCCATTTTCTTTATATTAAAAACATACGATAAAATAATCCTATGTGGGTACACAGTCAATTTGAACCAGAAAAATTGATATCATTCCTTTTAAAATCCCATTGTTTGATATAGTCTTTAAAAATATGTTCGGTGTCAAACCGGACACCTGGTATTTTCTAATTAAATACCAAAATTTCATAATTTTAAAATAAATACTCAAAATCACAATCATCACTTAATTTACACAAATTAACAATCAATTGCATAAATTAAGCACACTACTGAAATCAGCACGAAATTTTGATCACTGACTATCCTGGTATAATTTCCAGAAAATATTAAATAATTAAATAAATAGCAAAAATAATTAAATAAATGCAATTTAATTAGATAAATGTATACTTAGGCTGGAAATGCTAATCTAACCACTTAAACGGGCCTAGAAAAATAATGCACCTATCCACATAAATAGTACAATCTATTTAGCCCTTAATCAATCTATTATAACCACCTAACAATCATAATTAAGCAATTAAATTCCTCATCAAAATTAACTAACCACCTAAGCCATACTTAGCTTAATCTAATTACCTACTAAATGTCATTAACTCCCTAAGTAGAGTTTAGCAAGTAAACTCACCGAATTAGCGAATCGGTGACTCCACAATGACGGCGATGCGGAGGCGGGCGGAACACAAGCCTATGGCAACACCAAACAAGATCCGGACGAGCCCGGAAAATAGCCCGCAAGTCTCAACTTGGGCTGAGACTCGACTTAGGCTTTACGCCGAAAGAGGACTAGTCAAGCGATCGGACGGCAGGGGAAACGACAAGGTGGGATGGCAGCGACTATAGTGGAAAACGGCGATGGCTCAAGCGGCTGGACGGACGGCCTGGAAGATTGGGGCGGCTCGGGACGGCTACGACGCAGGCCCAGCTTAGTCTTACAAGGGCTTAGGACGGCGAAGATGGGCAAACAGGCGCACGGGCTGGCACACGGGCGCTCGAACTGCAGGCGGAGGAGTGGTCGACAGTGCAGGGGGCTTTCAGCTTGCTTCCTCCGGTTTTTCTTGAGCTCAAACAATACAAAGATGGAGAAAGCAAGCCAAGGGAAGAAGAAGAAGAGCTCAGCTAAAGGGGGACCCAAAATGCCTTAAAAGTCTTTGCAAAATATCTCAAATACTCATCACACATGCTCCCACCATGTCCAGCCCTATCCTCTACCCAATTTCCTCACTTAAACTTCTCTTAGAAGCCTCCCAAGTGTGCTGGAAAGTTGCAAACCACCAAGGCTACAAATTTGCAACATTTCTCCTCCAAATTCAAATCAAATCTTCTCCAATTAGGCTCAAAACAAAGGCCAAACTGTCATAGAGGATGTCCACACTTAATTCAACATTTTTCCTTACCAATTAGTCCAACATGATGCCAAAAATGCAACCAAAAGTGGTCCTCTAATTTTTCCAATCCAAAATAACCCTACTTGGAATTTTTGCCGAAAACTCAAGTTTGCATAAAAATCTTCCGAGGATGAGTTGACATTTCTAAAATAAATTGTGACATAACAGAATCGGGTTCAATTTTGCGGTTAATTTCAATCGGACGCGATTTTAGCGTAACCTAACTTACCAGATAGCTTTTAGAAATTTTTAATGCATTTTACCCATGGTCGATTATTTTCGAGCCACATTGTACATCTTTGACTCATTGGCGAGTCTCGGTTATCGTGAAAATCTTGAGATTTCAAATACGGGCATAAGGTACAGAAATGACAGAAAAATCAGTTTAGTGCCGTTTGACGAGAATTTTACAATTAGGTGGAATCACCCACACTTTAATCACATACCTTAGTCAAATCGACCTATCTCCGATCTTAATCGATTTTGACAAAACCGTATTGACCTTTGCAAATTAACACGGTCAAGCAGTCGACTTCTGGTCGAATTCTCAAGTCTATTGCATTAAAATCCCTTAACGGCTTCACCTAATAAATTAATTATCTCGTGAGTGATCAGCTCAGAGAAAAAGTCTATAGGCGCGTTGATGAAAAGCCAAACTTATTTAATTGAAAATAGAATCGGAAAATCAGGATGTCACGTATTGGCTCCTCAAAACAACAACAATTGAAAAACTAAGGCAAGTAAGGAGAAGAAGAGTGGAGCTGCAACTGGAGGGGGAACCACAAAGCCTCAAAAGTCTTCTGAAAATATCTCAAACCATCATTGGATGACCCCCAAAGTCCACTTCCTCAATCCTCAGCCATTTCCCCTCCACGACTTCCCGAACAAGCTTCAATTGATGCCCCAAATGTTGCACACCACCATGGCTACGAATTTTTCCCATTCCCCCTTCAATTTCAATTCAATGGCCAACTTGCCAAGGAGGATGCCCACACTACTTTCCACAATTTTTCTTGCCAATTGAACCAACTTGAACGCCAAAAATCCACACAAAAATGGCCCTCTTAATCTCCTGGTCCAATTTTGCCAATTCTTGAATTTTCATCAAAAATCCAGACTCGCCGAAAATTCTTATTTGACGTTCCTAAAATAAATCGTGATATGACAAAACTTTCAATTTCCGAAATCGGGTTCAATTTCGTGATTAATTTCAATCGGATGCGATTAGTGTGACCTAACCTATCATGTAGCTTTTAGGAATTTTTTAGCGCATTTGACCTATGATCGATTATTTTCAAGCCACATTGTGCATCTTCAACTCATTAGTAACTCTCAGTTGTCATGAAAATCTTGAGGTTTCAAATACGGGCACAGGGTACAGAAATGATAGAAAAATCTGTTTAGTGCCATTTGACGAGAATTTTGCAATTAGGTGGAATCACCCACAATTTAATTACATGCCTCAGTCGAACCAACCTATCTCTGGTCTATGGTCGATTTTGACGATGTCATATTGACCCTTGCAGAGTAGCACAGTCGAGCGGTCGATTTCTAGTCGAATTCTCAAGTCTATTGTGTTTAAATTTCTTAATGGCTTCACCTGATAGATTAGTTATCTCGTGAGTAATCAGCTCAGAGAAAAAGACTATAGGTGCGTCGATGAAAAGCCCAACTCATTCAATCGAAAACAGAATCAGAAAATCAGACTATCACACTTAACTTTCTAATTGTAGCAACACCCATGTACATTTACGCATGCAACTGACATATCGAATGGCATCAAAATCATGCAAATCTTACATTAATAGAAAACATATGACATGCAATTCATTCTTGATGAAGGCCTTAAGATCGAACAAAGTAGATTTCATGCTCAAATCTACCTAAGTTCATCTCGGATCAAAACAGGGCAAATTGACCAATGCTTCTATTAGGTAGTTTTGACCTAGCTAAACATGTCCACAAATTATTAAAAAAAAAATTACAAGACATTCTCAACACATTGACAACAACTTTCATGAAGACAAGTTTTTCCAGAAATCATCATTGAAAGTAGCAAAAAAATAGCAAAATTAGAAGTCGGAATCAAAACAGAACCTAAAATGGACATAGAATATTACAAAATCGAGCAATTTGTGACTTATATCTAGAGGGTCAAATGTGGTCTGATCGGGTCATACAACCTACTGATTCGAAACTCGTGACATATACTTTCAACATCTAGAAGGACTCAAGCTAAGATAAGGTCACCTAAGACCTTGTTTTGGCCAAAATAGCAAGTCAGTTTTTTTTTTTTTTTTTGACATGAAAACACATATATATTGATTAAAGCGGAAGATTACATCCTGCAGCTAAAGCTTCCGAATAAAAAAGATCAAGCAGGTCCAGCGGAAGAGGAAAGGAAAGAGAGAGTCTTTGGGCCGGGTAAGCTAACTGGGCTTTGGTGGCCCAGTCGGCTACTAGGTTAGCCGAACGATAGCAGTGTCGCAAAGAGAGGAAAGGAAAATTGGAAAGCCAAATTAGGGTTTCTTCGACCACTGGACGTTGCTCCCATGGCAGCAGGCGAAAACCATTCACGATTTCAACAAGTTGAAGACAGTCCGTATGAAGATCGATGGGGGTATGATGGAGTCCTCGGTGATATAGATGTTGGAGGGACAGATTCAGCGCATGGAGCTCCGATTCGAAAGGTGAGTGTGCTGTGAAACCTTTAGAAAAGAAGTCGGTAAGATTGCCTCGATGATCTCTACAGATACTGGCCATAGAGCCTTCCGAGGAGCCTTCTTTATAACTTCCATCGATATTGCATTTCAGAACACCTTTTGCCGGAGGTCGCCAGAGCTGATCGGGTTGTACAGTGGCAATACCAGATTTTGAACTCGATCGAGGGGGTGCAGCACCAGAAGACTGATATGCGAGTACTTGAGCCATTGCCGATTCCACGACCATGGAGGGATTCGGACAGTTATTCCAAAAAACAGAGTTGTTTCGTTTCTTCCAGATTTGCCAAAAGATGGTCGCAACTGTCTCGAGCCGGGGAGAATGATCAGGTAAAAGTACACTCTCAATTAACCACTGTGTAATACTAGAAGCCGAGCTGGTTGATGAAGCTAAATCGATCTGTGAGTGTGACCAGATGGGTTTTGTCCATGGACACTGGATTAGCAAGTGTTCTATTGTTTTAGGATCAGACTGGCAGCATATTGGGCAGGAAGGGTCTGGAACAATCCGACGGTAGAAGAGATTAGCACGGGTTGTGAGAGCATTCTGGCAGACGGACCAGAGGAAAATACGGACTCTGGGGGTGATCTTCATCAACCATATTTGGCGCCAGAGCTGCTGATTCGTCCGGTAAGAGCTTAAACCCTGTAACTCTTGATGTGGCTGGGCTGATTGTTTAAGTGCATGATAGTTGCTCTTAACCGTGTATGTACCAGTCGATGTAGCTGACCATATAAGTTTATCTTGGGAAAATAAAGGCCTAATAGGTAACGATTGTATGTGTTGAACTACCTGGTCTTCAAAAAATTGACGAATAACAGACATCTTCCAGGATTGTGTCTGCTGATCAATAATGTCTGCTACTTTAAGTGGTTCCTCAAGAGCAGTAGGTCCGTAGATGATTCCCATAGGTAGCCAGTGATCACCCCGAATGCTTATAGAAGCTCCATTCCCAACAGACCAGCGTAGATTTGGTAGAATAGTATCCCGTCCTTTTAGAATGCTTTGCCACCCCCATGATGGCCTACTTCCTCGGACAGCCGACAGAAAATTGGAAGATCTAAAATACAAAGCTTTAAACAGAGTCCCCCATAGTGAATCGGGATTAGTTAATAGACGCCAGGCCTGCTTCCCCAAGAGTGCCTTATTCATAGATAACAAATCACGAAATCCCATACCCCCTTGAGTTTTCTGAGTTTGCAAAACATCCCAACTCTTCCAATGCACTCCTCCCCTGTGTAGATTAGTTCTCCACCAGAAACGCGCAATACACTTCTCAATAGATGAACAAATGGAAATAGGCAACTGAAATATCATCATCGCATACTGTGGAATAGCCTGAATAACAGATTTAATTAGGATTTCCTTACCCCCTTTAGAAATGAACTTCTCCTTCCATCCCTCAAGCTTAGCGTTAACTCGGGCAATGATCCATGAGAACATTTCTTTCCTTGACCGTCCCCAATCCGATGGTAGGCCTAGATATTTTCCAGACCTTTGTAAAATTGGAACTTGAAACTCCTCAGCCATATTATGCTGTAAGATGATAGGACAATTCTTGGAAAAGATCAGGCCAGATTTGTTACGATTTATCAACTGACCAGTTGCCATACAAAAGATGTTCAAAATTTCTGCTAGATTATGACATTCTGAAGTCGTTCCGGCTAAAAAGAAGATGGCGTCGTCAGCAAAAAATAAATGTGATAACGTAGGACACCATCTATTCAAACGTACGCCTTTGAGATGGCCGAAACTGATAGCTTGAGTGATTAACAAGGATAAAACATTTGCAACTAGAATAAATAGATAGGGTGAAATGGGATCACCTTGCCGCAGGCCTCGAGTTGGAGAGAAATAGGGTAGGATTTCTCCATTAAACTTAACACCGAGGGTTGAAGTAGTAACACAAAGCATGATCCAACCTACCCATTTTGGGTGAAAACCTAGCTTGAGTAGGTAATCTCTTAAGAAATCCCATTCAATTCTGTCATAGGCTTTTTTCATATCTGTTTTCAGAATAGCATTGAAAGTGGTGGTAGTCTGGTGTGTGCGGAAATGATGGAGAACTTCTTGTACAACGAGAATATTATCTTGGATTTGGCGGCCTTGGACAAAGGCTGATTGTTCTTTAGAAATGAGATCATTTAATAAGGGTTTGAGTCGATTGGCAAGCACTTTGGATATAACTTTGTATGCGAAATTGCATAAACTGATGGGACAGTATTGGTCCAGAGTTTCAGGTTGGGGTATTTTGGGAATGAGGGTAAGGATAATTTGATTGAGGGTTGGAGGCATATCCTGAAATAGCATAAAATTCTGAACTAATTCAAACAGGCTGTCTTTAACCGTTTCCCAATGCTGTTGATAAAATAGGCCCGTCAAACCATCCGGTCCCGGAGCTTTGGTGGCTGCCATTTGGAAAGTGGCTTGGCGAACTTCATCTAGGGTAAGGGCAATGGTCAGCTGGTGGTTCATCTCCGGTGTTACAACTGCACTGCACCGATCGAGGAGCGGGAGGTAGTTACAGGAACCCTCTGAACTATAGAGTGTGGAAAAATAGGAGCGGGAGGTAGTTACGGGAACCCTCTGAAGTATGAAATTCACATATTAAGGCCAAAATCATTCAATCATCCATAAACTTTCAATTAATCAAACTCAAACTTCAACAAATCATTGATAAGTACATAATTTTCATATATAAGGCTATCTCATTGATCTAAGGTGAATCCTAGCCCCGAACGGCTAATCCAATCTCACTTCATGGGATTCAAGTTCGAAATTATACCTTTTCGCAGCTTTTATCAGATTTTGGCGTGATTAGATGAGTTGATTGTCGTCGGAACATGATCGGGGCTCGATCTGGCTTTGAAGGATCGAACCAGACACCTCGCACCACTTTTTAACTGACTGAACCACCTACAACAAAGAAAAACACAACCGGTCCAAAATGGACCGGTCTTCAAGCACCGAAAAGGAAATGAGGTAACCAACTCAATTCTAGTAACCGGCTTGATAGTCTCTGACCACAACTCAATCAAAAAGGACTCTGGGGATCGATCGGATGAGGCTACTGCTTCAGGGAGCAACTAGTGGATGCCAGTCTAATTGATCAAAGAAACAGGTCCGAAATGGACCGGTTTGGGATAGCGGCGAAGATCTATTTTTAATCAGAAGTTTTCCAATCAATAATCTGTTGGACACCAACCACAGGGGCTTTAACAACAATCGAATGAAGGAGATTGGAGAGCCTCAGAACATCGGCAAGCTATAGATTCACCCTATTCAAGAAAGAAACTGCTCGACTTGGATTACCGGCTTGAATGCCAGTGATTCTTCCAAGTGGTGGTTGAGCTCGAGCTGGAAGACTGAGTGACCGTCGAGGCCTAAGTGGTTTGTGAATGACATCGGGCGGCAGAGGAGAAGAGCGGAAGACAAAGGAATCGCCAGTGGGGGCTTCAACCAGCCATGAATTGCCCAATGGGAGAGAGGCAGTTAGACCACGTGGAGAGTGGAGAGAAGATGGGTGGGAAAACCAAAGGGAAGGAGAGAAGATGTGTTTAGAGAGAAAGTTCTATCAAAATGAGCCCCCTTCAAAATTGGGGGGGAAATGGTATTTATACCATTTCCAAATCAAGCGATTTCAGCCATTAGTTCAATTCGCCAGTCGAAATCTTAATCCAATGAGCAAAATTTTATTTTGAAGGTTGAACTATATTCTAGGGGTATCGGGTAATCAATCTAATAGGTTTGATTTGCGAAAACCCAAGCCAAAATCAAGAATTGCGTTAAAATATCTAATTGGAGGTCAAAATATAAGTTTGCTAAATCTGAGGACCAATCTACAAAATTATGGGAAATTGATGGTTTAAAAATGAAATTGGCACCAAGAGGATCTTGGAACCGATCATTGGAGGTCCAAAACTTACTAGAAAAGGGCTGAACCGACTTGTCTCGCCGGTGACTAGTCGGACCAATCAAACCGGTTCGTGCTGGTTTGATCGGATCTTGACTGGTTTGGTTTGGTTATAGCTAGTTCACTCACTTGTGGTCCTTGTGGGATCAAAATTTATGCAATTTGGTCTCTCAAGGACCAAATTAAAAAGAAAACTTACCCAATTTGAGGGGAAATTGCGTGATTGTGGTTCAATTAAGCCAATTAAACTTTATAAACATGATCTACGGGTCTTTTATTGGCTTAATTGAATGATCGTTAGGAAAGACAACGGACCAAAACTATGGATGCTTAAGATCGAGCTTAAAGGGCTAGAATGAACAATTTTGCAATTTATTGGGTAAGATTGCAAATTGATTGAAATTAAATCCAATTAATGTTGCGATTGCCCAATCTAATTAATCACCCATATGTAATATCACTTAATGCATTCAAATTACCTTGAATCGAAGCACTCTAGCTTAGGTAAAAGATGAACCTCGGCCTAATATTAAAATCGGACCTAGATCTATGAAATTGGACCTTAGTCTTGAATGGGTCAACTTGAATTTCTTCAATTGAAGCTTCATTGCTTAACTTTCTTATGCTTGAAAGAGTAAAATTCCTCAAATTGAGAAGTTCTGATGTGAATTTCTTAAAATTGACCCTAGATTCATACTTATTTCAAGAAAATAAGTGAAAAACAATCGTCTACTCGTAAATCTTGAAGAATTGATTTAATGACAATTTGTGTTTTGACTTGGTAAAGAGGAATCGACAGTGCACGATTGGTTAAAAAGAAGGGTAAACGAACCGTCACAAAGGAAATAAAAATATGCCTTTTCAAAATAACTGTCTTTTTCCGCAAAAATAGCTATTTCAAAAATAACTTCCCTTTTGAAAATGAAGCGATGCAATATTTACGTCAATTAAATATAGCAACAATTTAAATATAGTCTGATGATCGTACCTTTTCAAGATGAGATTCAAGGGAGAAAGACTTACAGTCTGACGGACGTACCAAGACTGTCTTTCAGATAAAGTCTTGTAAGTCTGAGTCTGAAAGTCTTTAGACTTTGATATCCTCATACCTCAGAATGTTGAGTCTGGAACGAATAGACTCAAATTGATTTTTCTCCAAAGGCTTTGTGAATATATCCGCCAGTTGATTCTTAGAGTCAACAAATTGAATTGAAACATCTCCATTTTGAACATGATCTCTAATAAAGTGATGTCGAATCTCTATATGCTTTGCTCTTGAGTGGAGAATTGGATTTTTGGTGAGGTTGATAGCGCTGGTATTGTCGCAATTAATCTCCGTGCATGAGTCTTCAACTTCAAAGTCCCTTAGCTGTTGTTTTATCCATAGAATTTGCGAACAGTAGCTTCCCAGGGCTACATACTCTGCTTCTGTTGTTGAAAGGGACACAGTGCTTTGTTTCCTTGAAAACCAAGACACTGTCCTGCTTCCAAGCAACTGGCAGGTTCCCGAAGTGCTTTTTCTATCAACTCTGCAACCGGCCAGATCTGCGTCTGAATATCCCAAAAGATTAAATTCTCCCTTCTTAGGATACCAAAGACCGATGCTTGATGATGAAGCCACGTATTTAATGATGCGTTTCGCAGCACTGAGATGGGATTCTCTAGGATCTGATTGAAACCTTGCACAGATGCAAACACTCAACAAGATGTCAGGTAAGATAAAGAAGTGAACCAATGATGCTCCTGTACAGCTTTTGATCAACTTTATTCCCTTCTTCATCTTTGTCTATCTTCAAAGAACTTGACATCGGTATGTCGGTCTTTTTGCACTTCTCCAGTCCAAATCTTTTGACAAGATCATTAACATATTTTTCTTGATAAATGAAAGTTCCTTCCTTCAATTGTTTTACTTAAAGACCAAGAAGGAATGTTAATTCTCCCATCATACTCATTTCAAATTCATCCTGCATAGACTTAGAAAATTTCTTGCACAAATTTTCATTAGAAGATCCGAAAATAATGTCATCCACATATATTTGAACAAGTAAGAAACTTTTGATTTCCTTTTTGATAAATAAAGTCGTATCTACTTTACCTTTGACAAAACCATTTTGTATTAAAAACTTACTTAATATGTCGTACCAAGCTCGAGGTGCTTGCTTTAAACCATACAAAGCCTTTTTCAGTCTGAAGACTGAGTTTGGCTTCTTTGGGTCTTCAAACCCTGGTGGTTGTTCCACATAAACTTCCTCATGGATAAATCCATTTAGGAATGCGCTTTTGACGTCCATTTGGAATAACCTGAAATTCTTATAACAAGCAAGCGCAAGTAATAGTCGAATAGCTTCTAACCTTGCTACTGGAGCGTAAGTCTCATCATAATCTATTCCTTCTTCTTGTGTATATCCCTTGGCCACGAGTCTTGCTTTGTTTCGTATGACTTTTCCTTTCTCATTCATCTTGTTTCTGAACACCCATTTAGCTCCAATAACAGTTTTACCTTTTGGTTTGGATGTCAATTCCCAGACATCATTAATGCTGAACTGTCTGAGCTCTTCTTGCATAGCTTCAATCCAGCTTTCATCAGACAAAGCTTCTTCTATGCTTTTTGGTTCAATTTCAGAAACAAGAGCTACAGCACTAGACTCTTCTCGCCTTTTGGATCTGGTGCGAATTCCTTCATTAATTTCGCCGATTATAAGATCTTTGGGATGACTGGACTTATGCTTCCAGTTACTTGTTGATTTGTTTGTTTGATGATCTCTCTCTTTGTTTGAAACTTCATGAACATCCTAATGCTGGTTTTCCAGAGTCTGAGATGCTTCTTGAGTTGTAAGCTTTGGAAGGTCTGGAGCAGGTTCAGACTCTTCTTGATGAGTCTGACTTGATTCATCTTGTGTTGAGTCTTGAAATTTGACATTCATTGACTCCTCCACAGACTGGCTCTTCTTGTTATAGACTCTGAAGGCTTTGCTTGATGTAGAATATCCAAGGAAGATACCTTCATCTGATCTTTCTTCAAACTTACCAACTCGATCTTTTGCATTTTTCAATATAAAACACTTGCAACCAAATACATGAAAGTATGAAACAATAGGCTTCTTATCTTTGAACAATTCAGAAGGGGTTTTCTCTAGAATAGGTCTTAAGAAGACTCTATTGATGATATAACAAGCTGTTGAAACAGCTTCAGCCCAAAATTGTGAAGAAATCTTGCTTTCTATTAAAAGAGTTCTAGCCATTTCCTGAAGAGATCTGTTCTTTCTTTCCACAACTCCATTTTGCTGAGGAGTATATGGAGAAGAGAACACATGATTAAAGCCAGATTCATCACAAAATTTTGTAAAATCTTGATTTTCAAATTCACCTCCATGATCTGTTCTTATACAAGAGATAACACATCCTTTTTCATTTTGAACCTTTTTAGCAAACTTTTCAAAATACGAGAAGGTTTCAGACTTACTTGCAAGGAAATATACCCAAGTAAAACGGGAGTAATCGTCCACAATTACTAGGCAATATTTCTTACCTCCAATACTCTGTGTTCTGGTTGGTCCGAAGAGATCCATATGCAGCAACTGTAGTACATGATTAGTAGAGACATGATTTATTGGCTTAAATGAATTTCTTACCTGTTTTCCCATAATACATGAAGTACATGGATCAGTCTTTTGATAAGGTAATCTGGGTAGTCCTCAAACAAGCTGTTTTGATGAGATTTTGGCTAATTGCTTCATGTTGACATGACCAAGCTTTCTGTGCCATAAGCTTGCTTCGTCTTGAATTGAGATAAAACATTGCGATTCATTTGGTTTCACATCCAGAAGATAGATGTTTCCATGTCTACGACCCATGAAAGACTGAGTAGAGTCTTTACTGATTCTAGAACATATTCCTTCTTGAAAGAAGATCTTGAAACCAGTATCACACAGTTGACTAATGCTGAGAAGATTATAATTGAGTCCTTCCACTAAGGAAACATTACTTATTGTGAGATTTCTAATTTTCACAGTTCCAAATCCCACAATACTTCCTTTGCTGTTTCCTCCAAATGAAACTTTTCCACCATTTACTTGAGCAAGCTTTATGAAACATTTTGGGTCTCCTGTCATGTGTCTTGAGCATCCACTGTCAACATACCACTTAACCTTTTTCTTGACGGTGACCTGCATTTAAAAAAGAGTCTCAAGCTTTCTTTGGTACCCAAACTTTCTTGGGTCCTTTGGTGTTAGTAACATAAGCAATATTAGCCCATATTTTCTTAACAGGTTTCCAAACCATAGGACACTCTTTTTCAAAGTGATCCGGACTGTTGCATTTTGAACATCTTAGAGCATTTCTTCCTACAGATTTTACAAAAACTTTTTTGAAGTGATTTTTGTAAACCTCACTCGAGAGTCTTTTCTTAATTCTTTCTTTCACTTTTTGAAAATCGATCAAGGGAATTGTTTCTTCTGTCATACCTAGACCGGACTTATTGAAGTAAGGTCTTTGTGCTGAAAGAATTTTCTCAAGTTTTTCAGACCCTATTGAAAATTTCTTTGATATATTTGATAAGTCTGTTTTTAAAAAAACATTTTCTTTTAAAAGATTGTCTTCATTTTCTTTAAGATTGGAAACAGACAAGTCTAGACTTTTAACTCTTTCTGCTAAAACATTTTCCTTTTGTTTTAGAGATGAGTTTTCCTTTTTCAGTTCGGAAATTCTTTTGAGAGAAGTCTTAAGACTAAAACATAGTTCATCAATATATTTAGAAACTTTGATAGGAATTTTAAAATTACTTGCCTCAAATTCACTGTCTGAGTCTGATTCAGAGTCTGAGTCTGATTGTGCCATCAGACATAGATTGGCATATTCATTATCACTTTCTTCACACTCTGTGTCACTCCAGGTTTCGGCTTTGAGAGCTTTTCGAAATTTTTCAGCTTTTCCTTTCTTCTTCTTCAGAAGAGGACAGTTGGGTCTGATATGTCCCGTTTTCTTACATTCAAAGCAGACTATGTCTTTGTTTGGTTCCTCATCATCAACAGACTTGGTCTGCTGTCTTTGAAAGCTTTGTTTCTTTGAGTTGAACCTTCTTCCTTTTCTATTCAGTTTTCTGAATCTTCTTATCATGAGAGCAAGCTCCTCATCGTCCATATCTTCTTCAGAATCTGTATCATCATAATCATCATTTGATTTTAATGCAATGGATTTCTTACCTTTTGGATCTTCATCTTCATTGATCCGTTCCACTTCATAAGACTGAAGAGTTCCAATTAGCTCGTCGACAGATAGTGGCATAATTCTCTACGTCTCTCTTATCGAAGTCTTTATGTGATTCCAATCCCTGGAGAGTCCTCGCAGTAGCTTGTTTACCTTCATGGGATCAGAAGTTGGTTGACCTTGATTTTCAAGACCATTCACAATATTTGTAAAACGACTAAACATGTCAGATATTGATTCTCCTGGTTTCATTCTGAAGGCTTCGTATTGACCGAGAAGAATGTTGATTCTTGTTTCCTTCACTTGATCTGTTCCTTCATAAGTGATATGCAATCTGTCCCAAACTTCTTTTGCTGTACCACAAGAAGATATTCTATTATATTCAGTTGGTGATAAAGCACAATATAAGGAGTAAATTGCTTTTGCATCGAGTGTTTGTCTCTTGATTATTTCTTCCTGAGACATTCCGCTGGTTTCATCAGTTTCTTTTCCTCTTTCAGAGACTGATGCAGTGGTAGGAGTAATTCCTTTTTCTACAACATCCCATTCCAGAGGATCCTTTGATCGTAGGAAAGCTTTCATCTTGTTCTTCCAGATGTTGTAATCCTTTCCATCAAAGTAGGGTGGTCTGGTATTGCTTTGCCCTTCCATCAGCCCTGGTGCTAGCATACTAGCCATGGATCTTTTACTACGAAGTAAAACACTTCAAATAAAGTAAGTACACAGGCTCTGATACCAATTGATATTGCTAGTATGAGTACCTAGAGGGGGTGAATAGGTGCATAAACAATTTATCGATATACGGAAGCGATTCTTAGCATATGATAGAAAGTAAATTCTTTCTTAATTAACAAAATGAAATACGATCGAGGTAGAGAGAATGAGGAAGAGAAAATTGAACACAGGATTTATAGTGGTTCGGCTTATTCCAAGCCTACGTCCACTCTTCCGCACTGACAGCACACCGGCTGGATTTCACTATGATCAAAAGAGAAGTTACAGCACAGCTTTGCCTTGATTCCACAGTGTAGATGTTCTACCACACCTCCTCAAGGTCTCTCACAAATATAGACTCTCTTTTGTATACAAGTATTCGCTCAAAGGATTTATCTAAACAAATAGGAGCTTCAAACTTTGGAATTCTTCTATCGCGCACTCCTTGAACAACTAAGACAGTCTTCCTTATATACTCCTTTATGCCATCATACCCGTTGGCACTTACCAAAGGAATTCCTCCAATCTACCCGTTGGACGGAATCAATTAGGAAGATTGTTCAAGCTATTAAAGGAACGTGTTGATAGCTCGGTTTCCATAAGCAGAACCTTCCAATAATACTTAGGCAATCACCGGATCTTCAATTCATCGAGTCAATCTTCGATCAATCAAAGGACTCTGTTATGTCTTCTCTAGCCACGAGATCTTCTCCAATTGATAAGGTCAAATCCTTAACGAAACATACAGTTCTAGATAACCTTTCTTCAATGGATTAGAGACTGTCAATGAGGATAGACTTTGAGTCTTGAGTCTGGCTGTCCGGAGGTCTTCAGACTTTAAATAGCAGAGTCTGCAAGCCTTCAGACTAGACTGATAGAAACGTTTTGTCAACTTCAAAACACTTCAAGAAGATTTCTCCAACAAAATTAACAGTGGATGCAAGATCCTTGGACATTAGAAATTGTGACTTGAAGATGTGTGCAATTCCACTAAGTTTTTGGTCATGTAATTAGTGGAGGATCTTGGACTAAAGTTGCTTGATTTGTTCCTAGTATTGGAGGTGGCCGAATTCTTTGGACTAGGAGAAGGATTAGTTTTATTTTGTTTAGATTAAGCTTTGTTTAGGGCATATAAGCCAAGGGGAAAAGGACAAAATCTAGGATTTTCTTGCAATAGGTTTTGGCTTCCCCATGCAAGTTTCGGTTCTCCCCCTTCCCCCAGCCAAAACTTCAGCCTCCAAACCTCATGATGGCCCTAAAATTTCCCTGGCCATTCTCCTCATTTGTGTGGCTGCAGAAAGGGAAAAATTCCTAAGGAAAACCATCATTTTTCTCCCCAACTTCTTCTTTTATTTTCCCTTCTCATTTCTTCTTCTTCTTCCTCCTTCCCCTCACTGACTCGACGCCTACCTCTCTCATTTTCTTCGTGTTTCCTTGCCGTTCTTCAAATGACCAACGACCAGAGAAGTAGCCAGCCTTCAAGAGAGCTTGAGAAAGCAGCTTTTGAGTTCTAAACTAGGTAAGGGAATAAGCTAGGTATTAAACTTCGACATTCTCTCAACGCTTGAGAGTGGATTAACTCAATCTAGTAGATTTTTGGGTTATAGGAGCTAGATATTTGGATGAATTTAGCTTGCATGTATGCTGTGATGTGTGAGAAATATTGCATGTGAGTTTCTTAAAGGTTTTTGGTTACTAAGCTTGCAAGAGACATGCTCATAGGAGCTGAGGTTGGATTTTTCTCAAGAACTGTTTTGCTAGACCCCATGTGTTTGCTATTTTCGTGGGTTGAAATGTGACACGAATTTGAGGTTTCTTTATTCTTAAAAAAAATTAAATATCTTTATTTATGACACATATTTTACTCAAGCTTTTCTGGATTTAAAAAGAACAAGTTTTTAGCTTCATTGCACGCAAGTCAGGATCTCGTTTTATGTTGGAATCCGTGACCTTTTGGTGTTCAAAGAATTTTTATCAACTCTTGATGTTCTATTTTCAAAATGGTTCCTTCAGAAAAGTTGTTCAGCACATCTTGACGTTTGACATGGTCAAATTTCAAAGCAAATGGCTGAGTTTTAGATTTCGAACCAAGCTAGTTTTGGACAAGGTGATTTCTGGACATGGGAACAATTTTGGTAATTGTTTGAGCGATTTACTGCTCATATTCTAGAAAGAACTAGGTCAAAGTCTCTTTAAAAAAAAAATTAAGTGTTCTTTACAACATATTTAAATTTGAGAATTTTTTGAACTCATTTAGTTGTGTTTCTGGATTTAATCCAAGAACCGTGCATGTAGACTCGATTTCTGCTGGTGAGGGCCAGTTGTGGTCTTGTTGCTGTTCTTGGTGTTTTGCTTGCTAGAAAATGCATATTTGGTGATTTTAGATGATTTTGGCATGCTGAGAACCTATGCTTGATTGGCTATGTACAAGCGGTGCTCATCATGTGTGCAAAATGAAGTGGAATAGGCTTGTAGGTGGTGAACGGCAATTCTGTTTTGTGCATGCTAATGCATTGAGATCTTAGCACACTTAGCATGTTGTGTAGTGATACATGTGTGTACTGGTGGTGTTAAAAGTGTGCCCTAATGGAAGATTGTGATGTGGTGAAATGTGTGAATGAATCAAAATAAGAGATATTCCATGGGGCAACTTTCCGATGATGCCCTCGGGGAGTGGGGATGCCCTGAGCTATGTGGTTTGGGATGCCTCGGTTGAAGTCACAAGGCTAACGACCCTTGGACATCGGGACGCCTTGGAGGGAGATGCCTAGGGCCAATGTCCCCTGGAAGTCCAACCAGTGACCTGGAAGTGACTTGAACAGATCCAACCAACAACCTAAGTTCAATCCATTTTGAGGGTGGATATGAAATGTTCACACATTGAAATTAATTAACAAGGCATGTAAGTATGTGTGATGGTGTAGCCGTGTGTCATAAGATGCATGAATGGGATTGTGTGTGCCATGTGATGCATGAACGGAGTTCGTATGTGCATAGTGGTGCAGTCTTCATGCATTTTACTCACTTTAGCTTGTTTAGTTCATATGATATCATTGGTAACATATGCTACCTTATTTGATGTAGTCCATGTTTAAGATGATTCACTATGTTTGTACTATGTTCACTAATGAGCGAAGGTAGGATCTCGTTATTTAATGCCATGCTTTATCCTTTACTAGGCATTGTCACTCACCCCTTATTTTCCCTCTCGAATCATTAGCTATGGATGTGACACCCTTGGCGACTTATGGCACGCCTGTGCAGGAAGATGGCAAAGAACTTTGAGGATTGAGATTCCGGCCTTGTTTTGACTCATTATATTTGTACTGTCTGGATAGATGATGGACACCCTTATCCTTCTCCTATGTGATTTGTGTTCATGTATCTCAACGTGAATGGGATGTTGTTTGGCCCCGTCCCTTGGTGATGTTCTAGGCATGGAGTAGGAGGCGCGCGTAGTATGGAGGGATGTCATGGATAAGGAAAACTACCGAGTAGAGGAGTTAGGCACCTTTTTGGCCCCTCCCAAGTGTTTTGTTCAAGTCATCTTGATGAGTATTTTGCCATGTCGTAATTGTCAAGATATCGTTTTCCTCTTGTAATCTTTGCTTATGATGAATGAATGGAAGTATAATATTATGAAATTTGTTCTTAAGTGAAATTTCTTTATATGAAAAGTATATACTCTTCTGCTTGTTTAATAAAAATTAAAGATTATAAATGAGGGTCTAGAGTGATGTCCTGGGACGTCACAGTTTGAAAGAAGCTAAATTGTCTTGCATAGTAATGAGGAGAATATACTTCAAAGCTCGGGTGGAATCCACCCTTCAAGACAACAACAATGGAAGATTTACTAGGGACAATACACGAAAACATAAATCTTGAAAGGAGTTTAGACTGTCGGGATAAAAAAAAGGTAGTAATGCTCGCCATTTTCATAAGGGAAAAAAAAAATCAATGTCCCTATAATCAACTTCCAAGATGGCCTTAAAATAATGAAGAAAATGTGAGATGTCTGAAGGAACCTTTTTGGGTGGGCAGTTTAAGAGTCAATAGCCTAGAGGAGGCCTCCTAGGTACTGTGCCTAGCATGGGGTAATGGGAAAGGTTACGAGAGCCCAAATCGAAAGAAAACTCAAGTTATAGTGCCATCCATATTTGCAAGATCTAGAAGGGACTAGAGATAGTGTCACTCTCTTCAGACATCATTACCAGTGAAGCATGGGCAAAACCTCTATACAGAGAAGCAAGAACCACTAGAGTAAGAGCAATGCATCTACCATGCGCAAGATTAGCAATTATCTAGAAATAATCCTTATTAAGTGTTGAACTGAAGAATATGTATCTCAACAGCTAGTATAGTAGGACAGTACCGTGTTCCCTCTTGTTTATAGGTCCAATTGCTTTACTGAATTGCTCAAGGAATTTGCTATATGCAAGAACTCCATTTGAGATGATAAAAGGGGTCTCAAGTGTGGGCAATTACTCGACAAAATGAGCAATAAGTTCAAAGCTCACTACTGTATGCATGTCCAAAACGGCAATGGTCATGGGTCCCCAAGGGAAAAGGAAACAGTTAGTTGAAGGGCACCAAAAGGTTACTGTAAAACCTATTAGTCCTCGGTTTATGTCATAGTAAGATATGCTAATTGCATGTGCTTTCTCAATCCCCCCCCCCCCCCCCAATCCCCGCACCTATCCAAGCAAGTCGAGTTATTTCATCATCTTTTAGTCCAAGATACCATTGATGAAAATCAGTTTCGAATTAAGGAAACCCATGAAATCGAGGAGAAACTGAGAACCATATGTCTCATAAGGAATGATGTTGGAAGGCCAAAGTCCCATGCTTAGTACGGAAGCAAGTTTTAAGTGAAGGAAGGACGTTATTATGGTTAATAAGATTGGCACCCAAAAGAAAGCAACTTGTCATACCCTCAATAGCATCCAACAAGCTAAAATGGCAATCATTGGCATGTTCCCCTATTTGGAGAGCGAAAAAATTGCTAATGTAGTTTGTTGGGCCGTATTCAGAGGTTTTCTTCTTTGGTACCATGACGGATGACGAAGTAGAGATGAAGAGAATCACAAAGGAGGATATGGAAATAGGGAAAAAAGACGAAATGCGCTAATGGAATCCTTGAGGAAATACTAGTAGAAGACAGTGGCTTGAGAAAAGGAAAATAGTTGCCAGCAAAATTAGAGGAGACGTATCCAGATAGCATAGAAAATAGAAATCTGTGTTAGGAAAAGATCTCAGAAGTTAAAAAGGTATGATTGTAACATTCCGATTTTCGACCTATGAGAGATGGCTATGAGTCTGGTGTGCCAATGGCAAAGATCGATCATGGATTAATCAAGAGATCGGCTATGAACCATTCTAATGACCACATAAGTGGGCCCAAGTCGTTCGATTGATAGACAATTGCTTGACCATAAGGGTTGATCGAGGAATGGTCTTGTTCTACCATGGATCGATGGACGATCATAGATCGATCCAAACGGTCGTGTTCCAATTGTTGGTGATTCTGCTCGATCATGTACTTACCATGAACGACCATGATTTGACTTGATGTGATTGTGTGTCAATTACAAATTGACTGATCTCGAATGACCACATGACAATCGGGAGTTGGTTTGGACCAGGCCTGGGGTTAATCTAGAACCCGGTTCGCTCAACCAAAGACGGTTCAAGGGCCAGTCATTAAGCCCTTACCTTGGGTTACCAATCTAGCTAAGAAGGAAAACTCTCTCTCTATGATAACCACACCGAGGGTTGCTTTGTCACGAATCTCGAGTGTGTCGGAATTATTGTCAAGGGTGTCCACAAAATGCATTTACCCGATTCCTATTGCACTTCCAATGGCCTCTCTCATGGTTGCCATATTGCTTGGAAATGGAGAAAATAGAAACTTCTAGAATACCCTAACTTCTTTATGAATGAGGATGACTCATCATTTTGGATAGATCCTTCTAGATTTGGTAATGATTACCAAAGATTTTCCTTGAGAATTAAGTAAGGGATCCATGCCAAATGTCCCAATAAAAATGAGACACATGGGGGCAAATTATGGCTATCCTATGACCTAGATGCCACCTTATCTTTTTAGGGCACCTCCTATTTATGATGACTTTTTCTTTAATAATGAATTAAGCACTTATGTGGCCCAATAAAAAGAAGACAAACAAGCACTTTAATAAATTACTAGACCATTAGATCTTCATCTCATAAGCCTAAGTGTCCACTCGAAGATTTGATAATGATAGCATAAGATTTGCCTTCGAGAAGAAGTTGGTGACTCATAAGTTTAAGCAACAAGAGGTTGGATATGAGAGAATTTGCAAACCATACTTATTATGGTTCAGCTTAAATCAAACATATATCTACTATTTCATGCTAACAGCTTACTAACTTGATTCCACTAGATGATCAGCCAAAGTTTACAATAGTGAGTGATCACACCTAGTGTATGATAGGTCTTACTATCTCACTCAATTGGTCTTTTAGTATTTCTCTCAAGATCATAAATTGTAGCCCAAGAAAGACATGTAGGATCGGAGTTCACTCAAGCTTTGGAATTCTTGATCTTAGACTTTGTCTCGTTACATTTCTCCTCAGCACATTTGTCTCATTTATGCTCCTCCACTTCCAATATAACCATTGGATAGTCTTCGGAGGATCACCTTCCAATCTACCTATTGGACATATATGTATCAAGAATATTAAGTAGTGGTTGAGTAATAGAAACCTGAATCTCCATTTAATTCTAGTCACTCATACAACCAAAATATTGGTTTCCAAAAGTAGAGGTCTCCGTTTATAGAAGGTAACTTATCTCAAGATTGATTTGACAATCAATTAAGATGTTTTGCATTACAAAGTTGGTTTGCAAAACAATCTTTAAGATTGAGCCAATCAAATATTTCTAAGCGTGAAATTCAAGTCAGATCCTAGATGTTATATACATTCTGAACTTGTGTCTGAATGGGAGCATAAGTAGTTTTCTGAGTCTAAAGATATCTTCAGTATAAAGTCTGAATCCGTTTCACCTGAAGTAGATTCCACAACCTAGACTTGAGTTTAAACAAGATCAAGATTGTTATAGGCTTCTCTTCCAAGAGTATTCCCCTAAATCAAAAATACTTCAAGACTTTTATTAGACTTACCAGATTCATTAGGAAATTTCTCAATAGAGGGTGGTGGCGGCGGCAAGACGATGGTGAGAAGAGAGGTCAATTGAGAGGGGCAGATATGGCGTGTTGATGTGAAGAGACGACAGAATGTGGTTGAGGTCTCTCAAAGGCATAAGGCATAAAAGAACCCAAGTGATGCGAAGAATGAGAGAGAGACAAGAAGCTTAAACTCTGAAACTTCGGCAATTGAATAGAGCAAGAAAAGGTGACGAAGAAGAGGAGAGTGACTATGGGAAGAGAGCGAGGATATGGCCCAAGATTCTATCCTACCATCTAGGTGAGATTTTTTATCCGAACTATATCCAATTATATCTGGAATTTTCGTTGTACGAACACCAGATAAAATAAAAATTATTCTATCTAGAGTTCTATTCGAACCACCAAATACAGCCCCGTAGTATAACGTTCAGCGAGTAGGTTCCGAACCTCTTTGCTGGTCTCAACCTTCCAAATTGAAGATGAATGGATGAAACAGAGGTGTTGTGATTCCATTGGATGATATGATGATTCACATTGTCCCAATCTTCAAGTTATTCAACATATTTTTCGGCAGCCCGTGTGGGATCTGCGATATCTCCTGTCACATATCATATCACCACAGTTTTCTTCCCTTCAAGAAGGTACGCATAGCTTGAACCCACAAAATATTATTAGACCAATTTAGAACAATCTGTATGGGCTGTGAGACCTTTTACTTGTCCATTTTTCACAAAATAATAAGCCTAGAAAGAGAGAAACTCATTGTTAAACATCAAATCAACAAAAACCAACCTCAAATTTGGAAAGAAACCATGAAAAACCTCAGGAACCAAAATAGGATGACCTGGTCGGTCAAAGTCGAATAGGTCCAGTCAACAGGTCCCGAATACTGTTGATGTGGTGTTGCTGAAGTGGCGTTGTTTATCTTGCCCTGCTTATGTGGCGCCATCATGAGCGATGACGTGGCAGATGACGTGCCACTACTAACATAGCAGTTATGTGGAGGCACATGTCTGATGAAGGGTAGATAATTGATGCAAGCGTGTACAATGCGAGGATCGCATGATCTGAAGAACTCAAGACCTGACACGGCAGCTAACCTGTCGATTGGTGGTGGTTTTGTGGTGGCCGGAGTGATGGGTGTGGCTAAAGAACACAGTTGTGTTATAATATATTTATTATATTATTCTAAATATGATCTCAATATTGTATTTCCAATTAGTTCCGATTTATTGTCTAATTTATCACCCACATCTATTACGTGATATTTGTCCATTAATATGTTACCATAACAGTCTTGATGGAAGATGTCGGTAACATAAGACACGGAATAAAACGTCAAGTCATCTAGTTCAAACTCTATCACTACAAAAAAACACACTATCAGGTTTGAGGGGTATTGGCTAGTACAATATGATGTACAAATCTGGTGTTCCCCATATTGTAGATCGATCGTGCTACGTGAGGTTTTGAGGTTTTCCGCTTTTGTAGATTTCATTAATGGCTGGAGGTATGTTGATCTTTACGTTTACGCAAATCGATCCCGAACTGTATGAATTTATTTGTGATTGATAAATTGGGATCATCAGGTTTTAGTTTGTATTTAATCTAACGATTGGTATCAGAGCATGTTTACAATCTCTGCCTTGATGAAATTTTTGGAATTTATTTTCATTGAATTATGTATGGGTAAATTTGGGTGACCCACCACGTGATAATGGATCTACATGATCACACCACCATTAGGAAGGAAAACCCTTAAATTTTTTGGCATATTACTTATCGTCGGAGGTTAATCGAGCGGTGAAATTTTGGTGATTAGGGTTTTTTTGGCAGATCAGTTTAGGCTTAATTCTAGTCAATACGTTGGTCGTTTTTGCCGGTTCTTGAAATTATTTGTTCATCCCAACATTCTCTTCAAAACCCATAAATCAATTTGGTTGGATATGGGCTATGGGAGGAGACCCAAGCAGCAAAATGGAGCTAGTCGCGGTGGAAGAACGGTGAAAAAAAAAATGCCCGAGAAGAAGCCTCGAGCACACGCCCAAAGGGCTGTAGCGGGCGCGTGCACACCTAGAAATTCTCAATTTCTCCCTCTGCCTTTTATAGATTTGCAATTCTGCCCCTCCGCATTTAGGAAAATTGCGATTCAGCCCTTGCTCGCATAAAATTACAATTTTACCCTTTGTGCGTAAAATTCCTGTTTTACCCCCCCCCCTTTTGCACGTGATTTTACTGTTTTACCCTTACGTGCAATTTTATGAATATTTTCTCATAAAATTAAATGTCTAGTGATCCGTATAGGAGTAAGTACACTATTAGTGCCAAAAGTTATATACGGTGCTCACTTCACTTTGGTGCCAAAGTGAGCGCCATACAAAACTTTTGGCACTAATAGTATACTTACCCCGATCCATATATATTTAATTAATTAAAGATTAGCCACAACATCTTTAGTTATATTAAATTATGTACATTAAGAGCCTTTGGATCACATATAGTTAAGGACAATAATTGTGATTAGTCACATTAATATTATGAATTTTATCCCACAAGAATTTTCAATATATTAATGTGATTAATTAAGAGGAAATATTATTTTATCTTTCTTAATTTACCCACAGGGATTAAGGAAGGGAATATAATTTGATAGTTTTATCATGAAGTAATTATGACTTAATTTAAGTTCAAAACTTAGCCCACAGGCAGTTTTTAATGTTATGTGATTCATATTTTATAACATGTTTTACATTGGTAAAAGATGATTTAAGTCGATTTGCCTCAAATATATTGATACATAAGTTTTCTTTAATTATGATGCAATCTTACCACCTACGATTAGTTCTGGTATAATTGTTCCGAGTTTAATAGAAATAACTATAAAGAATGGAGAGAATCAATTCTTCTTTAATTGGGGTGTATGGATCTTGATTATGCTCTAAGGTTAGATGAACCACCTGAACCTATTAAGCATACTCGTTATGCACAATAGGAGCGGTCCAATCATCACAGTGTGATGTACATAAAGACAAAACTGTCTGCTAGTATTCGTGGTTCAGTCATTCAGCATAACAATGCTAAGAAATTGCTGGAGGCTATTGATGCACAATTTGAGTCTTCAGAGAATGTGCATGACATGATCCTAATTATGAAGTTCTCATCCTTGAAACTTACCAATGTAAGAGGTGTGCATGAGCACATCATAAAAATGAGGAACATTGCAGCTCAGCTGAAAAATCTTAAAGTTGGGATATCAAATTACTTTTTCGTATACTATATCTTGAATACTCTCCCATAAGAGTATGTCCCTTTCAAGATCTCTTACAACACACATAAAACTAAATGGTCAATCAATGAACTCATGAACATGTGTGTTCAAGAGGAAGAGAGGCTACCAATGGAGAAATGAGAAAGTGCCCATATGGCAACACAGGATAAGTATAAAAAGCAAGGCAAGCAAAAGGGAAAAGATAAGATGCTTCTACCTCCCCAAGCTGGCATTCAGAAGGAATCCAAGTGCTTCTTCTGTAAAATGAAGGGGCACATGAAGAAAAGCTGCACCAAATTTAAGGCCTAGCTCAAAAAGAAAGGTAACCAACTCTCATGTGTTTGTTATGAATCTAATATGGTCGATGTGGGTTACAACACTTGGTGAATTGATTCTGATTTTACAATCCATATTTCGAATTCTTTACAGGGTTTTTAGAATCAGCAGAAACCAGTGGGAAATGAACAAAACATCTATTCATAAAATAAAATGCGTTCACGTGTGGAAGCTATTAGGACATGTAGATTAGTTCTCAGGTTTTTTTTTTATTTTAAAAATGACCTTTTATATTCCTAGTTTTTCTAGGAATTTAATTTCAGTTTCAAGACTTGTACCTTTGGGATATTCCTTTGAATTTTCAGATTCAACATTCAATTTAATGTATAAATCTGAAATTGTTGGGAGTGGTATTTTGTCTGGCGGTCTCTTTCGAATTAATTTACAAGACAATGCCATTAATAATGCAATGCACGTTCATGATAATGCTGATATAAAACGATGTGTTGTGAATGAGGATTCCTCTATATTGTGGCACCAGAGGTTGGGACATATTTCCATGGATAGAATTAAACAAGTAGTAAATGATAAAGTACTTAATACTCCAAATTTTACTGATTATGACACTTGTGTGGACTATATAAAGGGAAAACATACCAACAAGTCAAAGCAATGTGCTAAGAGGAGTACATAAATATTAGAAATCATACACACAAATATTTGTAGTCTAGATATGGACTCAAATGGTCAGAGATACTTCATTTCTTTCATAGATGATTATTCACAATTCATGTATGTGACATCCAAGAATTTCAACGAATCCCCAGATAGGTGACGGTCATGACCAATCGATAGAAGTATCATCAATCTATGGCATTGGTGTCAATTACGGATAGTAATATGTATTTGTTTATTTGTTGGATTGATATGGTATGTTTAGCAATGGACCGATCAATCGTGCAACAAGAGAAAATCTTTGAACTATGATTGAATAATATTTTTATTTTTATTTTAGAACTGGAAGGATGGAATTCGGTCATGCGTGAGGAACATGCATGCTGAAATTTAAGAATAAAATTTTGAGGAGTTGGACTACATGCAAGAATTTCGGTTATACATTTGTTCATGAAACAATTGGATTATGGGAATATAAATTTATTCATTTAGAAAACAAAGTGCTTCATAATTATGGCCTTATATTTTAAAGACTATGGACCTTTGAGTTTGGACTTTTGGCCTCAAATTTTCGGGCCCAAGTAGGCCCAAGGAGCCCCCAAAGCTATCGACCAAAAGGGGGGGGGGGAACCGGACAAGGAAGACATGCCACTCTCCACTTGTCCTTTCCTTGAAGCCACCTGTCAACCTACATGCAAATTGACTAATTAGTAAATTAACTAAAGAGCAAAACAGGCGGATTAGCCAAGAGAAAAAGAGGGAAACTGAGAGTGAGCGGGCGAGCAAGTGACAGAGAAAGAGAGAGAGTTCAAGTGAGCAGCAAGCGGTCCGAGCGAGTGAGGACAGAGAAAGAAGGCTGTCCTCCACCTGTGCCGTGTCCGAGCTACCGCCGTTGACGCCGCCGATCCCTGTTGCCGATTGAGCCAACCGAGACCCCTGAGCCCCTGTTTTTGCTTGTAACCGAGTAGAAGAGCTTGAGGCAAGTAGAAGTTCATTGATCTATGTTTTGTTTGCTGTTATTATCTAGTGAAGAATTTGGAGCTGAGAGAAAATGCAGAATTTGGAGCTGCATGTTGATTTTAGATGAATGAGATGAAGCTGGACTAAGAAACTGAGCAAAAACAGAGTATGTTCTATGGATTTCGGTTTTTGAATTGAAATAAGAACTCAAGGATCTAGCTATGGTGGATTTTTGGAAGTGAAGAGGCTGTAATGTGATGTAATACACTTGTAAAAACTTGGCTGTGGACGTTGGATGCTGAGATTCAAAGATTAGGAGTAGTTCTCTTTAGGACAGTAGACTGTTTTTGCATAAGACAGTATGACCTTTGGTAATTCCACGAATTTTCTGTAATTATCTAGCCAGAATTAGACTTTGAACCCTTTATGAAAATCGTAGGGAACATGTTCAGGAACAACATATCAAAAATTTAGAACAAATGAACAATGTTGATCGATGAAACGATTTTTCTATAGAAATGCTAAATCTGGAAGTCATTACAGAACGTTAGCAAGGAATACAGCAATTACTTCTCTTGATCCGTAAGGAATTTTACTTGGTAACATGTCAAAATTTCATAATTTTCCGAGTTCATTTAAGGATTATTCAGAAATTTTTACTAAAACTGCGCATTGTGATGATCAAGCTGTTTTGTTCCGAATTTGCTCAATCTGTCTCTGTCGCGACCCTCCCCGAAGCGGGTTGGACCACCTAAGGGTTCGGCTAATGGATTGTTAAGCCTAGACTTAACTCGGGCTCTCCCAAGCCCATACCAATTCGCGACTTAGGTTTAAGTTCTTAATATGCAAATGATTTTTATCATGGAGTCGCCACTAATCTATTTTGGGTGGGTCGATTAGAAACCCAAGTAAAGTAATGGGAGAATTACTTCACTCCTACGAACCAGAGATTAAATGAGTTCGGGGACTTGATTACGCTAGATTTCTCTAACGCCCTTTCGGTACCTTTTCTTTTTTTATTTGAAAAAATATTTTGCAGGCAGCTTGAATTGATTTTAATTTATCATCCTAACATGTGAGGTGATCATGCGGATGCGCAAACCACTAATTTAACACCCAAGAAAGCGATGAATAAATTGCAGGACTTACCTCATAGCAACGAAAGCATCTGCATTGTTAGATCAGAATTCACATCAACAGACCTAGATATGATTTCTAATTAACAGGCAATTTCCTTTTTTTTTTTTGGTTTTTTTTTATTTAATGAGAATCATGCAATATGCCATGCATGCTACTAATCTAACATGGAATGGCATGACAATGTTTTTTAAACTACATGACGTGAGTAGAATATTCTTTTTTGTGTTTTCTTAATGAACATGCAATAATTAAATATGCAAATCAAAATGACCTAATTATAATGACGGGCAATTTTTTTAATTATATGAGCCTAATTCTACATGACGTGCACATGATATTTATATTCCTAAAAATGCAATTTATCCTAAAAATTGAAACTAATTTATCTAAAGACAAGTTTTTGAATTTTTCATGATATTCGAAATTAAGACAAATGCAAAAATTACCTAGCTAAATTAAAATTCCCTCCAATTTAAACTTAGGATTAAGTCATGCTAAATCCTAATTTAAACTAAGACGTTATTTTAATCTAGCAATTTCTAACCTAAGATGCAAATTGATCTAAACTTAAAATGAGACATGCAATTCTATTCTAAAATGCATGATGATTTTTTTTTTTTTTGTATATATAAAATTCGAAATTTTAAAAAAATTGCACACAATTAAACATGCAAACTAGCATGCTAAATTAATTAATTTTTTTTGGGGATTTTTGTTATAAAAATTTAAAATAAAAAAATCCTATCCTAAATTGACACGTGCAATTCTTAAAAAAACTAATATCATGAATGCATTTTTTTGGATTTTTATTTTTTATTTTTTAAAAAAACGAAATAACTAAATATGATAACCCTAGCCCTAATCTAACTTGCATTTTTTTTGAATTTTTTTATGCAAAATATCCAATTCAATCAAGATAAGATTAATACCCAAAATTGACGAACCATATCTCGCGCATGAGATCGGGTCGGTCAATTTCAAATTAATTCGCGAATCGAATCTCGGGCATGAGATTGGATTGTCGATTTTTGTACGAGATTGTGAGTCAGATTTCGGGCGCGAAAATCAAACTCCTAATCCCTAGTTTGAGGGGTTATTTCACATTGGAACCTCAATCATGCATTAATGAATAATCACACTAAAAAAACTATATAAAAACAAACTATAAACTATATAAAAAAATAAATATAAGATAATAATAATAATAAAAAACTACCTAATGTTCCCCTTTTGCTTTTTTCTTTTTTTTTTTTGTTTTCTTCTTTTCCTTCTTCACGCACGGCTTGCTCGTGGGTCACCGAAGGCAGCGCTCCGGCGAGGACCGGCCACAGGCGAATCGGCGAGGAGCGGCGGACCGGCGGCAGCAGCAGCAGGTCGCGGGTGGTGATCTTCAGCTCCGGACAGCGTCGGCGTGGGCTCTGGACGCTAGGTCGCCGGTGGGAGCGTGGACGAACAGAGGCGGAGGCGGGGCGGTGTTCGCACGGGGGTGACCGGCGGTGCGGCGCGGGGGTTTCGGTGATGAGGCACAAAGGTTGCAGGAAGGGCACGGCGAGCTGCTGTGTGGTCGGGTCGTCGCGGGTCGGCTCGGAGCAACGGCGGGGAGGCTCGGAGGGAGCGGCGGCGTCGGGGTGTTCTCGCGGGTCACGGCGCGGGCGTCGTAGGTTGGAGCTGAGGACGTCGGGCGCTGGGTTGCAGGCGCGGCGAGCAAGGTGGAGCGCGGGGGTTGCTGGCGCGGGCGGTTAGAGGCGCGACTGTGGGTGTGGGCTGGAGGGCGCTCGCGTAGGGGTGCGGCAACTCGGCGTCGTGGGCTCTCGGCACGGCTAGCGGACGGCAGGAGGAAAGTTGTGGAGGTGGCTCGGCTGCCGGCGTTCGGTGGCGCTAGTACGGTGGTGGCGCGAAGAGGGCCGGCGGCGCAGGAGCTCGGCCCCGGCGACCTGGGCAGCAGCGAACAGAGGGAGGGGGCGAGGGGAGGCTTCCACGAAGAAGACGGTGAACAGTCCCCTTTTCTTTTTGTTTTCTTTTTTCTTCCCTCTCTGCTGTACGTCACTTCTCCCTCTGCCCTCCTCTCTGTGCTTTTTTCCTTTCTTTTTTAATCTCTTCCCCCTGACTTCATATTTTCTTTTTGCAGCTTCTCTCCTGGCTCTCTTTTTAAATAGCTCTCACAATTCTCTCGAGGAAATTTTTCGTTCTCCCCCCCCCCTCCCGGACGCGGCTTCTTGTGGTCCTATTTATAGGCCGTCCATTGCCTCTTGAAGATAGCCAACATTATTGTGACAAGATGTAGCGCAACTTTTCCAGAATTTAAGCTGAACGTTGCCCTTTTTTAATCTTCTTTTCTTCTGACAAACTCTCCCTTCATTTTTTAATATCTTCCCCTGACTTCATTTTTTCTTGTCCGAAGGAGGAGCCCCTTCCCAATGAATATTTTTTAGCTCTCTCTCTCTGACACTCTTCTCCCCCCTTGTTCTTTAGCAAGGAAATCTTCTAGCAAGCGCCTGTCCCATTTCGTGCGTGTATGGCAATGCATTAATGAGGAGGTTTCTTCTTGGTGCCACCAAAGCTAACATATTGTATAATATTATGGGTTGCTTTTGCTTCTTTGAAGATTTCCCCAGAATCCGCACGTCCACCGAATTTGTGCAATGCATTAATAAGGAATAGATAATGGACGTGCGAGAGCTTCTTTCCTCATCATTTTTCTTATGCATATTCAGACCGGCGAAAGAGAGACCATCCTTTTGTGCATGCAATCGACCGCGAGCCCCTGCTTCTTGTTGTCCTCTTAGTACAAATGCAAATGCGGTTATATGATATGCAATTTTACTATTTTTTCTTAGGGGTTAAAGATTAATCCCTAAATTTTTATGCAATTAATTACTAAATGATTAGTCAAAATTTAGGTGTCAACAGCTGCCCCTCTTTGAAGGTGAGCTCGCAGAGGTTGCATTCAAAGACAATATGATACCTAAATTTTGACCATGAGCATGCAATGGATGATATTTTGGCGGGACTATGGATCCCCTTTTTGTTTTTTTTTTTATTTTGTTGTTTTTTTTTTAAATGCAATTTATATGATGCATGGAAATGCTAATGCCAGTGATAAAAGGAACTTACCTGGAATAACTTACCTTCGGGGAGGGTAGAGTAACTCGAGATAGTTGGTGTTACATGTCCAGGACCCGTACCATTCTACGGTCGCCTAGAATAGTAACATGACTTTACAAAGAGATTGCTTTCCCAGGACCCGTACTATTCTACGGTCGCCCAGTATAGCATTGCTTGGTTGTGTCTAGGACCCGTACCATTCTACGGTCGCCTAAACGGGAAAAATTTTGAGACATCCAGATCTAGCCTGAGATGTCAAGAATTTGGGAACTTAACCAATAGACACTCAATGTTAGGTGAGATGAATATTGGATTAAGAAGATTCGAAATACCTAGATCCAGACTAATGTATAACGAAAAAGATCGAAAAACATTCACATTCAGAGTGAAATGTTTAACGAAGAGTTTTGAGACATCCAGATCCAGACTGAGATGTCAAAAAATTTGGGACTTAATCAATAAACACTCAATGTTAGGTGAGATGAATATTGGATTAAGAGGATTCGAAATACCTAGATCCAGACTAAGGTATAACGAAAAAGATCGAAAAACATTCACATCCAAAGTGAAATGTTTAACGAAGAGTTTTGAGACATCCAGATCCAGACTGAGATGTCAAGAATTTCGGGACTTAACCAATAGACACTCAATGTTAGGTGAGATGAATATTGGATTAAGAAGATTCGAAATACCTAGATCCAGACTAAGGTATAACGAAAAAGATCGAAAAACATTCACATCCAGAGTAAAATGTTTAACGAAGAGTTTTGAGACATCCAGATCCAGACTGAGATGTCAAGAATTTTGGGACTTAACCAATAGACACTCAATGTTAGGTGAGATGAATATTGGATTAAGATGATTCGAAATACCTAGATCCAGACTAAGGTATAACGAAAAAGATCGGAAAGCATTAATATCCAGAATGAAATGCTTAACGAAGAGTTTTGAGACATATATCAAAAATGTGGGAATACCTAGGACAAACCTGGGATATTCGTGAAGGTCACTTACCTCTTGGTAGAAAGAAGTTTTGGAACATCGAGGATGTATTTCAAATATTCATGGAGGTTTCTCACCTCGAGGCTTTTGAAAGGCAACATAAATGTCAAGAGCTCTTGGGTCTTCAAGGAAACATTACCTGTCAGACATGATTAGAGCAAAAATACATGCATTTGCCAAAGAAGTAAGCAATTCAGCACACTCCAAAATCCACTGAAGCTTTTATCCATTCCATCAAGATTTATGCATGATGGTTTTACCATATTTGCACCACCAAATTTCCATTGGGGAGAATCATCGTTTAAGACAATTTTCACTCCTGACATGGATTTCCAAGAATACCAAATGAGAGACTTTCAGTTAGAAAGGACTTTCACTCACTCTCATTAAGAAGGCTATTTTGTCCCGACCATTAATGTGGGACCACAGGAATCACTCCATCCTACCATGATCATGTCAACAAGGATTCGAGTATTCTCGCAAGCAGTACGACCTTATCAATCTGAGAGGTCTTTAATAGGGACCGTGATGTGGGCTTGGTCAATGGCTTAACAAAGGGACTCTTTGAGTCAAGGCTATTGAAAGAACAACTTCGCAATCATCTTCGGGTTTACAAGTCAAGAACCTTGCAAAATGAGAAAGAAATAATCTTGCCCGCACTTCTTCGAGCAATGCTTAAGACATATGAATTCCTGCGTTAATTTCGGTGCCCTAATCTGAAGAGACTTTATAAGGGACGTAACGTAGGTTGAGTTCATGGGTTGAGAAGTGAATGAATCATTAGGCTCAACATGTGTATAGGGGGATGAGAATTGGTGATCATCTTGGCATTTTCACCGGTCTTCTTCTTCACCGTTGGGATTTTCCTCATAGGTACTATAAAAACTTGGCATTTGAGTTCTTTGAGTACCGCTCCATTGGGAATACACCCTTTTACAATTGATAATCACTTATCTTGACTCTTTCTTTCATTTTCTATGGGCATTGGCCTTGCTTTTACCAGGCACACTGCTTTTTCATGCCCCTTTTGTTGTTGTTTTTTTTAATAACCACGTAATGCTTTATCATTTGGGTTCTTGAGGAGTTTTCATTTTTTGTCAGCACTTGGGATTTTGCTGCTTGAACATTTGCCTTTTGCCTTGCCCCGGTGCGGGGGATGATCACCAATTGGGTTTAAATGAAACGAATTTACAGGCTCAAGGGGCTACGCAATGGATAAAGTGTGTAGGATAGAGAAAGAACTGCTCTTCATCATCCTAAGGCACTTGAATTATCATATGAATTCAATGTAATAGCAATACCTGAAGATTGATGCAAGTGAGAGCAAGAATATTCCTATTAAATTCCTCACCTCATGATGTCGTCTTACCTCTAGCTTGCCCCAATGTGGGGTGGTTCTTGACAGGGGTAATTTAAAAATTATTCACGTGAGTGGGCTCAAAAGGGTTTAAACAATGGATGGTCACGTAGTGTTTGGGATAGAGAATGAACCGCCTCTCATCATTTCGATCATCATACCTTTCACGAGAAAACTCTTTACCTTAGAAACATGGAATTTCCTACACTCATCTCACCAGTATATGAGCAAGGGACTGTGTATAGGATAAGGCTTGCCTTTCATCATCCTGACATGTCTCATTTAGCATGTTCAATTCATTGCACATCATTCATTAACTTGATCGATGGTGACAATCCTCAGTGGAAACAGATAAAACTATCACGCAAAATTCTCCTTTGAAAGGTCACAAGTACTTCATGAACTCATCACAAAGAGTTTGCAGCTCAAAAAGAAAAAGGATTGGTAAAAAAATTGTTTTTTTCTTTTTTTGTTTTTTTTTGTTTTTTTTGTTTTTCTTTTTTTGTGGCAAACTTGTTGCCATTTCCAGGGATCGAACCCTGGTCGCTCTCGGACCTTTTCATTCCCCGTGCCACCAGGCCGAGGCGCTGGTGGTGTCCTCAGGGCATTTCCTTTTTTATTTAATTGAACTGACACTGGGTCAACACGTCTGATATACCGAATCAAATGAATTCGATATGCATATGGAACAGGGCCTACTCCTCATCTCATTCAATCCATTCCCACACAATTCAACGAAGAAATGATTACCTTCAATTCACAACAAATTCTTTCAAGGGTAATACTTCTTCACAGAATCAGAGTTAATAGGATTAGAAAACTCACGACCATCCATTTCTGTAAGGATTAAGGCACCTCCAGGGAGTACCCTCTTCACCACATACGGTCCGTTATAATTTGGAGCAAATTTGCCTCCAGGATCAGGAAAAATCGGCAACACCTTTCTTAGAACTAGATCATTCACTTCGAAGTGTCTCGGCCGTACCTTCCGATTGAAAGACTTGGCTACTCTTTGTTGATACGCCTGACCATGGCAAAGAGCTTTTAACCTTTTCTCATCAATCAGATTCAACTGCTCGAACCTTTGTTGCGTCCATTCTGCTTCGGACAATTCCACCTGGGATAAGACTCTCAAAGAGGGGATTTCTACTTCCACAGGCAAGACCGCCTCCATGCCATAAACCAAGGAGAAAGGGGTTGCCCCAGTGGATGTTCGGATCGATGTCCGATACGCCATTAGAGCAAAGGGTAACCTGTCATGCCAATCTCGATAATTCTCGGCTGTCTTAGCCAGGATCTTCTTGATGTTCTTATTAGCTGCCTCAACAGCTCCATTCATCTGTGGGCGGTATGGTGATGAATTCAAATGCCTGATTTTGAACTCACTGAACAACTCATCCACGAACTTGTTATTCAGATTTGTCCCATTGTCAGTGACAATTGCTTCGGGGACACCATAACGAGCGATTATGTCACGCCTAATAAACTTCACAACATTTCGGGCCGTGACATTAACATATGATGCGGCTTCAATCCATTTTGAAAAATAGTCTATCGCCACCAATATGAATCGGTGCCCATTTGAAGCTTTGGGATTTATTGGGCCAATCACATCGATCCCCCACATTGAGAAAGGCCATGGCTCAGATAGTTGGTGCAACGCCGTTGGAGGAACATTTATTTTATCTCCATGAATTTGGCAACGATGGCAACTTCTAACATGCTGTATGCAATCACTTTCCAGTGCAAGCCAATAGTAACCTAGTCTCATGATCTTCTTGGCTAACATGTGCCCATTCATGTGTGGGCCACAAACTCCTTCATGTACCTCTTGCATGATGTGGGTGGCTTCTGCTTCATCTACGCATCTCAATAGAACTGAATCATAAGATCTCTTGTATAAATTCTTACCACTGACAAAGAACTTTGAGGCCATCTTCATTATGTATTTTCTATCGGCTAAAGTGCTCCCTTCAGGAAATTCCTACTTTTGGATATAGTTCATGATGTCGCAATACCATGGCTTCTTATCAAGCTCTTCATTCACGGCCATGCAATAAGAGGGTTTGGCTATAACCTCAATTTCAAAGGTTCAACTTCCAAACCATCAGTAACTTGCAACATAGATGACAACGTTGCCAAGGCATCGGCGAACTGATTATGAGATCTAGCCAAATAGTCAAACGAGATTTCATCGAACTCCTTCACCAACTCTTCGAGGTACTTATGATACGGCAGTAATTTGGCATCCCTAGTCTTCCATTCACCTACAGTCTGGAGTATGATCAGAGCAGAGTCTCCATATACTTTCAATTTGGCCACTCCCATTTCAATTGCGGCCTGAAGTCCAAGAATACAAGCTTCGTATTCAGCAATATTGTTAGTGCATGGAAATATTAATTTCGCGGCTACTGGGTGGTGTTGTCCGTCTGGAGATATTAGTACTGCCCCGGTACCCGAACCGGACAAGTTCACAGCTCCATCAAAGAACATAGACCATGCATCTTCGCTTATGGCCAAAATACGATCATCCAAAGGACAATCATCATCATTCAAGTTTCTAGGATTTCCAGCCAATATATCAGCAATTACTCGGCCTTTAACTGATTTTTGTGGCATGAACTGCACGTCGAATTCCGAAATCAAGACTTGCCATTTGGCTAGCTTACCCACCAAAGCTGGTTGATTAAATAAATACTTGATGGGATCGTTCTCGGTCACGAGAAACGTCTGGTAATGCAAGGTGTACTGTCGCAGTCTATGCAATACCCATACTAACGCAGCACAAGTTTTTTCAGCATCAGAATATTTTAGGTCCGAGACAGTGAACTTTTTACTGAGGTAATAAATGGCCCGTTCCTTCTGATCCACGGGACTTTTCTGAGCTAACATCGCACCGAGTGACTCACTATGAATTGTGAGGTACAAAATCAAAGGATGCCCCGATATTGGTGGGACAAGGACTGGCGGATTCATCAAATATTGCTTCAGCTTATCGAACGCCTCTTGACATTCATCATTCCACTCAACTCGTACGTTTTTCCTCAAGAGTTTGAAAAATGGCTTAGCGGTCTTTGAGAGTTGGGAAATGAATCGTGCAATGTAATTCAGTCTCCCTAGGAGACTCCGGACCTCCTTCACTGTCGACGGAGGTTGCAACTCACATATTGCCTTGGCTTTAGATGGGTCAATTTCGATCCCTTTGCTACTCACCATAAACCCAAGTAATTTTCCTGATGCTGCCCCGAACACGCACTTGGCAGGGTTTAAACGGAGTTTGAATTCACGAAGCCGATCAAATAACTTCTTGAGGGTTTCAACATGACTTTTACCAGGTCGGGTTTTTGCAATCATATCATCAACATACACCTCAATTTCTTCATGCATCATGTCATGGAACAATGTAACCATGGCTCGTTGGTAAGTTGCCCCTGCATTTTTGAGTCCGAATGGCATGACCTTATAATGAAAGGTTCCCCACGGGGTGATAAATGCTGTCTTCTCTTTGTCTTCATCCTTCATTCTTATCTGGTTGTAGCCAGAAAAACCATCCATGAAAGAGAATGATTCAAATCCAGCAGTACTATCCACGAGAACATCGATATGTGGCAATGGGAAGTCGTCCTTTGGGCTGGCCTTGTTCAAATCCCGATAATCAACACACACTCGGACTCGACCATCTTTCTTCATGACCGGTACTATGTTGGCCACCCATTCAGGGTATTGCGAGACTTCGATGAATCCCACTTTGAGGAGTTTCATTACTTCCTCTTCTATCTTCTTCGAGAGCTCCGGTTTAGTCCTCCGAAGCTTCTGCTTCTTAGGGCGCATGTCTGGATTGGTGGGCAAACAGTGTTCCACAATTGACGGATCTAAACCTGGCATATCAGCATACGTCTAGGCAAAGATATCCTGATATTCTTTCAACAACTGAGTCAGGTGCTCGGCCTCATCTTTGGGAAGATTTGCCCCAATCTTTATTTCTTTAGGATCCTCGTCATCACTCAAATTGATGGTGACGGTTTGCTCGGAGGTGAGAACTTTGGGTTTTTCATGGTGCTCCCAACTTTGTTGTACTTCAATGGAGTCACCATTTGGATCATCAGGGTCATCATCGTCATCACACATGGCATTGGATTGGACCATTTTCACCTCCTTGCCTGCCATAAGGTCTTGTGGGCTAGCACCCATTTCCTCCGATGCTTCTTCATCAATGGCTCCTATGAGGAGATCATCGAATAGAGTCGTGATCCCCTCCATCCCATCATCTAGATCCTTTGTCTTTGAAGTTGTCGGGTCATCCATGCAGCTCCATCCATCGGGTATGATACCTCGGGTGGCGATCACTCCTCCTTCATCATGCATCATTCTAGCAGGGCCGGGGAATGTCTCGCGGATATCCAGGAGTAATGAGTTTTTCCTCTCTTGTTCATGTCCTCCACCTTTTCCATGGTACCCTAATCCGGCGGAACGAGACCTCCGAGGGGCTTCAATAGGGTTCCGGATACCCTGTTCTTTTTTACCAAGTCCACGGCCAGGAATAAAGCCATTTCCAACCATCACTTTTGCTACCATAACTGCTGCATTTGACACATCAGGGATGGGTGCTGTCGATCCTCGAGATGCATGAATAGTGGATACGAGCTCAAACGATTGGTAGCTCGACTCCTCCCTACGTTCCGGCTCAACATAGGGGATAGTCGTCTTATGATAGATCCGATGATCCTCCTCACCATGAACAATGACTAGCTTTCCTTCGACAACGAATTTCACACTTTGGTGGAGACTTGATGGCACAGCTCCAGTAGTATGAATCCAGGGACGCCCTAATAGGAAATTGAATGCGGTAGGAATGTCCATCACCTGGAAAAGGACGTTGAACATCACCGGCCCTATTTGCAGATCAAGGTGGGTCTCCCCTATCACCTCCTTTCTCGTACCATCAAAAGCTCGGACGGAGGTCTTTGCAGCACTTATTTTTGAAGGATCTATTTTCAGGCGGTGAAGAGTCGCCAATGGACAGATATTCAAGGCAGACCCATTATCAATGAGTACTCGAGCCACATGGGAAGCCTTGCACTTGACGGATATATATAATGCCTTAGTATGTCCTCTCCCCTCAGGAGGGAATTCTTCATCAGAAAAGGCTATTAAATCCTTAAGAAGAATCGATCCTACGAATTCCTCCAACCTGTCTACCTCGATCGTCTCTGGTACACGAACTTCGCTTAGAACCTTCATTAGAGACTTTTGATGTGTAGGAGATGTTTGCAAGAGTTCAAGTAAAGAGATCTGAGCAGGCAATTTCCGCAACTGGTCGACCACGTTATTCTCACTTGCTTTGATTATAGCCAAAAATTCTTTGGCCTCTTCGTCAGTAATTGGCTTCGTAGGTTGGGCATTTGCTTGAGCATAGGTCCGACCAGACCTTGTAATCAGGTCAACATCTAGCTCGTATGACCAAGGGACTGCTTTGTTATCCTTGTACTCATACAGCTGGGGCATCTCAATAATTATTTCTTCATCAGTTGAAGGCACTTCCACTATCAATCCTTCATGGTCGGAGGCGTCCTCAAGTGGGGGCATGTCCTCGATCAATGGATCTGGTTCACTCTTTTCAGCACTTAGCTTAGCAAATTCCTTCTCCCAATCAATGATGACTTCGGAGATAGTTGACACTGTTCCAGCTTGGTCAGCATATATGATCATGCTAGCCTTAACCATTTCTTGAACCCTTTCCTTCATGGTAAGCAAGGGAGGATTCTCATCTGTCGGATAATAACCAACTCTAACTAATCCGTTATAGATATCTTTGACAGACACCTTCAAGTTCATCTTTTTGCTAGCATTGAACTCGAAGATTGCATTCACGTTTCCCTGATGTTCCGGCAACGGATTCTTCTTGACATTCGGTTGGGTGGTACGGAAAGAAAATGCCTTAGTATCCAACAAATTTTGGATCTTGTGCTTCAAAGTCAAACATTCATCAGTTGAATGGCCGACCTCTCCCATATGATACTCACATTTTTTGGAGGGGTCATAGTTGGAGAATTTTTCAGCATTGGGCCGCTTTGGTTCGTGGGAGATCAATCCCTTGTTTCGGAGTATCGGCAAGACCTGAGATAGAGGGCCAGGAAGAGGAGAAAACTGCCTTTTGGTGAATTGCCGCTGTGTAGGCACTCGGCCTCCATCTTGTTGATTCCCGGGGACACGAACCATCGGAGGCTTACTAGGGGCTGGTTGCACATATGCAACATTGACTTCAGTGGTTGGTTCTTTATCTTTCTTCATGGTGAACCTTTTGCCTTGATGAGTTGGTTCATTGAACCATCCATCCCTTAGGCCCATCTCGATCTGTTCACCCACTGGGATAAGCTGGTTGAAGTTCTCAACGTATGTGCTAGCCATCCGGTTACGGAACTCATATGGGAGAGTCTTGACGAACAACTTCATCAACTCCTTGTTTGTAGGCTCAGGAGTGATTTGAGCCGCCAAGTTTCGCCACCTTACAGCGTACTCCTTAAATGACTCACTTTTCTTCTTCTCCATCCGCTCAAGATCCTCTCGGGAAGGAGCAATGTCCATGTTGAACTTATATTGCTTTAGGAAAGCGTCAGCCACTTCATTCCAGGTGTCGAGAAGGTTTACATTCTTCATTATGTACCAGTTGAGTGCGGGCCCCGTCAAGCTTGCATGAAACGATTGGATCATGAGAGGCTCGTTCTTGACGTATTGGGCCATGCGTACGTGGTACATCTGCAAATGAGCTTTTGGGCAGGAAGTACCATCGTATTTCTCGAACTCCGGCATCTTAAACTTCTTCGGCACTTTGACTTTCTCATAAACCGACAAGTCGAACGGGAGTGAATTCCGCGATTCTTGCAATTGTTTCAATTTCTCTTCAAGTTTGGCGAAGCGTTCATCTTGCTCCGCCTTAGGGGCATTGTTAGCCTTTTCAGTTGTGACGAACAGTGGGTCATCCTCTAGTTCCGGCATGTCATCATCACCCATTTGGGCTTTGTTCATCTGCTCTGGGACTACTATCTCGGGGAGAGCGGGTGCAAGAGTCTGCTTCACTTGGAGGGATTGCATTTGATCTGTCATAAGTTGCATAGAGGTGAGCAACTGCTGGAGTTGATTTTCCACAGCGGTCATACGATCACGCATTTCGATTTGGTCGGCCATTTTTGCTCTTGATCGTGTAATGATGGGCGAACGTGGAGGATCCGTTATCACCTAATTTGAAGAAATGGACAAAAATAAGTATCTCATATGAAATACACCGGTCCATGGCAATGGTCTAAAACTTTTATTCATTAATGGAGTTTTTTTACAATCCTAACAAAATAGAAGCAAGATTGATTCAAGCACTTCATTAATGAAAATGCCCTAAACAAACGAACTAGGAAAGTAAATGACTCAACTTCCTAAACATTAATCTAGAAATGAAACAACAAGATTGACTCAAACACTTCATCTAGCTTGATCAATATACACTCGGGACACCACTCGGCGCAATCGCTTATTCTCCTCTTGAGCTTTTTCAGCAACCCTTTTGAGGCGTTTATTCTCAGCGCGGTTGGTGATCTTTAGCGGCACCTTTGGTATCTTTGGAAGTAACTCCTCTGGAATCTTGTGTTGTTGAATGTACTTAATTGAGGCATAGTACTTCATTTCTTTGCCCTTGAGCTCCTCCTCGGGCCACTTGAGTTTTCGTGGCTGGCACATATCCCACATTGATTTAATTGTGAGAATGAAATCTTCATGGCCTCGGTCTCCATCAATGAAGCTGACTCGGAGTGGATCTGCTTGCAATGCCGGGGGAAGCTCTTGCACAACTTGATACTGACGGGTTACTCTAGTTGGATAGTACTCCGTTGCTCCCGTGAATCCCAGTAGAGGAATTGGGCCAACACCTCCACATGAAAGTCTCGCCACACGAACTTGGAACCACTTAGCATGCCATAGGAAACCCTTGGAAGTTGGTTTTTTCATGAAAGCTAGCCACCTAGAATAATGATAATCCGGTGCATGTTTTTGGTTGTTCTCAAATCTCATAATAGGGTGATTAGAGCTATTAACATCAAGTATGGTCATTGAACCACCAAACCCTTTTACATGAGAAAGAAACCAAATTTGTAAAAGCTCAGGAGAGGAATGGAAGGTCTTATCACCGCTTCCTTTAAATCGAGTGAGGGAAAGAAAGGTTTCAGCCAAAATAGTGTTTACGAAATTTTTTCCTCCCAACACTTGTTCAACTAAGTGAGCCATCAAAGGGTTAATAGCATTCTTGGAATGAGGAAAAAGTATAAACCCAAAGAAGGCTAAAAGGAAAACCCTTCGCATTTGAAATGAATTGCCATTTTCAAAACATTCTTTTAGAAAAGATAAATGACATGTATTGCGGTGAGCTTTTAAAACCTTTCTTATGTTGTCCTCCTTAATTCTCAGAAAATCGGATAAGGCTACAACGGGGTCTATTCCGATAGGTGGGCTAATTAATTCGGCTTTCAAAGGTTTCCCTATGGCAATGCTATACTCTTCCAAGGTGGGCGTGAGTTCGTGCTTACCGCCGAAGATGAAAGTAGAAGTCTCGGGGCACCAACAATGAGCAAGTGCTTGGATGAGGCCGCCATGAATGTTGACACGCAGCAATGGAAGTAGTCGACTAATGTGTGACTCTACAAATTGACGGCCAGCTTGGTCTAACTTGTCCCACCATGCGCTAAGCTCATCCTTTGGAGGGAGAATAATTCGAATGTCCGGTATTCCCATTGTATATTGATCAAGACTCAGGACAATCCTAATGCCATGGACCGACAAAATGATATAATAAAGTAAGTAGATTGCAAGAGTGCGAATTTAGAAGACTTACTTTACCAATAAACAAAGGGTAATCACATAGACATGCGCATGGTAAGTGGCTCGATTTCTAATCTATAAGGCTTAACAAAGTGAAGCCACAAGAATGATCAGACTAGCCACGGGCGTGCGAACTAAGTCGGGTCCTCATGACTTCGGCTTGGTCAAAGAGCCGTCCTGGGTTGCGGGCATGCGAACCGAGGTGGGTACTCTTGACACCGGAAAAGAAACTTCGGGATTGAGATGGGCGACTCGTACCACGGGCATGCGGTCGAAGTGGTATCCATCTCAATACCATCCTAGATGATCCTATGCGGCCCGGGTCCGGCGGCGGGTTGTGTGTGCAATAGTGTAGTGTAAATGCATAGGCATGCACAACAGTTTATATCAAACAACGCTTCGTTCATGAAAATAAACCATTCATTCCTACACCTCCCTGCAAAACAAAGGTCAGCAAACACTTCCCCTTATACCTCCCATCCTGCAAAAACATTTAACACCTTAAATGTTAGGGGCGTACCTGGAATCCTCGCTGCCAAACAAAAACATTTTTCAAAATAAAAGAAAAATTGGCCTAAGTCCACTAAGAGTTTTAACTCAAGTCCCCAGTGGAGTCGCCAAGCTGTCGCGACCCTCCCCGAAGCGGGTTGGACCACCTAAGGGTTCGGCTAATGGATTGTTAAGCCTAGACTTAACTCGGGCTCTCCCAAGCCCATACCAATTCGCGACTTAGGTTTAAGTTCTTAATATGCAAATGATTTTTATCATGGAGTCGCCACTAATCTATTTTGGGTGGGTCGATTAGAAACCCAAGTAAAGTAATGGGAGAATTACTTCACTCCTACGAACCAGAGATTAAATGAGTTCGGGGACTTGATTACGCTAGATTTCTCTAACGCCCTTTCGGTACCTTTTCTTTTTTTATTTGAAAAAATATTTTGCAGGCAGCTTGAATTGATTTTAATTTATCATCCTAACATGTGAGGTGATCATGCGGATGCGCAAACCACTAATTTAACACCCAAGAAAGCGATGAATAAATTGCAGGACTTACCTCATAGCAACGAAAGCATCTGCATTGTTAGATCAGAATTCACATCAACAGACCTAGATATGATTTCTAATTAACAGGCAATTTCCTTTTTTTTTTTTGGTTTTTTTTATTTAATGAGAATCATGCAATATGCCATGCATGTTACTAATCTAACATGGAATGGCATGACAATGTTTTTTAAACTACATGACGTGAGTAGAATATTCTTTTTTGTGTTTTCTTAATGAACATGCAATAATTAAATATGCAAATCAAAATGACCTAATTATAATGACGGGCAATTTTTTTAATTATATGAGCCTAATTCTACATGACGTGCACATGATATTTATATTCCTAAAAATGCAATTTATCCTAAAAATTGAAACTAATTTATCTAAAGACAAGTTTTTGAATTTTTCATGATATTCGAAATTAAGACAAATGCAAAAATTACCTAGCTAAATTAAAATTCCCTCCAATTTAAACTTAGGATTAAGTCATGCTAAATCCTAATTTAAACTAAGACGTTATTTTAATCTAGCAATTTCTAACCTAAGATGCAAATTGATCTAAACTTAAAATGAGACATGCAATTCTATTCTAAAATGCATGATGATTTTTTTTTTTTTGTATATATAAAATTCGAAATTTTAAAAAAATTGCACACAATTAAACATGCAAACTAGCATGCTAAATTAATTAATTTTTTTTGGGGATTTTTGTTATAAAAATTTAAAATAAAAAAATCCTATCCTAAATTGACACGTGCAATTCTTAAAAAAACTAATATCATGAATGCATTTTTTTGGATTTTTATTTTTTATTTTTTAAAAAAACGAAATAACTAAATATGATAACCCTAGCCCTAATCTAACTTGCATTTTTTTTGAATTTTTTTATGCAAAATATCCAATTCAATCAAGATAAGATTAATACCCAAAATTGACGAACCATATCTCGCGCATGAGATCGGGTCGGTCAATTTCAAATTAATTCGCGAATCGAATCTCGGGCATGAGATTGGATTGTCGATTTTTGTACGAGATTGTGAGTCAGATTTCGGGCGCGAAAATCAAACTCCTAATCCCTAGTTTGAGGGGTTATTTCACATTGGAACCTCAATCATGCATTAATGAATAATCACACTAAAAAAACTATATAAAAACAAACTATAAACTATATAAAAAATTAAATATAAGATAATAATAATAATAAAAAACTACCTAATGTTCCCCTTTTGCTTTTTTCTTTTTTTTTTTTGTTTTCTTCTTTTCCTTTTTCACGCACGGCTTGCTCGTGGGTCACCGAAGGCAGCGCTCCGGCGAGGACCGGCCACAGGCGAATCGGCGAGGAGCGGCGGACCGGCGGCAGCAGCAGCAGGTCGCGGGTGGTGATCTTCAGCTCTGGACAGCGTCGGCGTGGGCTCTGGACGCTAGGTCGCCGGTGGGAGCGTGGACGAACAGAGGCGGAGGCGGGGCGGTGTTCGCACGGGGGTGACCGGCGGTGCGGCGCGGGGGTTTCGGTGATGAGGCACAAAGGTTGCAGGAAGGGCACGGCGAGCTGCTGTGTGGTCGGGTCGTCGCGGGTCGGCTCGGAGCAACGGCGGGGAGGCTCGGAGGGAGCGGCGGCGTCGGGGTGTTCTCGCGGATCACGGCGCGGGCGTCGTAGGTTGGAGCTGAGGACGTCGGGCGCTGGGTTGCAGGCGCGGCGAGCAAGGTGGAGCGCGGGGGTTGCTGGCGCGGGCGGTTAGAGGCGCGACTGTGGGTGTGGGCTGGAGGGCGCTCGCGTAGGGGTGCGGCAACTCGGCGTCGTGGGCTCTCGGCACGGCTAGCGGACGGCAGGAGGAAAGTTGTGGAGGTGGCTCGGCTGCCGGCGTTCGGTGGCGCTAGCACGGTGGTGGCGCGAAGAGGGCCGGCGGCGCAGGAGCTCGGCCCCGGCGACCTGGGCAGCAGCGAACAGAGGGAGGGGGCGAGGGGAGGCTTCCACGAAGAAGACGGTGAACAGTCCCCTTTTCTTTTTGTTTTCTTTTTTCTTCCCTCTCTGTTGTACGTCACTTCTCCCTCTGCCCTCCTCTCTGTGCTTTTTTCCTTTCTTTTTTAATCTCTTCCCCCTGACTTCATATTTTCTTTTTGCAGGTTCTCTCCTGGCTCTCTTTTTAAATAGCTCTCACAATTCTCTCGAGGAAATTTTTCGTTCTCCCCCCCCCCTCCCGGACGCGGCTTCTTGTGGTCCTATTTATAGGCCGTCCATTGCCTCTTGAAGATAGCCAACATTATTGTGACAAGATGTAGCGCAACTTTTCCAGAATTTAAGCTGAACGTTGCCCTTTTTTAATCTTCTTTTCTTCTGACAAACTCTCCCTTCATTTTTTAATATCTTCCCCTGACTTCATTTTTTCTTGTCCGAAGGAGGAGCCCCTTCCCAATGAATATTTTTTAGCTCTCTCTCTGACACTCTTCTCCCCCCTTGTTCTTTAGCAAGGAAATCTTCTAGCAAGCGCCTGTCCCATTTCGTGCGTGTATGGCAATGCATTAATGAGGAGGTTTCTTCTTGGTGCCACCAAAGCTAACATATTGTATAATATTATGGGTTGCTTTTGCTTCTTTGAAGATTTCCCCAGAATCCGCACGTCCACCGAATTTGTGCAATGCATTAATAAGGAATAGATAATGGACGTGCGAGAGCTTCTTTCCTCATCATTTTTCTTATGCATATTCAGACCGGCGAAAGAGAGACCATCCTTTTGTGCATGCAATCGACCGCGAGCCCCTGCTTCTTGTTGTCCTCTTAGTACAAATGCAAATGCGGTTATATGATATGCAATTTTACTATTTTTTCTTAGGGGTTAAAGATTAATCCCTAAATTTTTATGCAATTAATTACTAAATGATTAGTCAAAATTTAGGTGTCAACAGTCTCGAAAGTGAATGCATCTTGAATTGCTATTTGACATGATGATATTGGCATTGGCATATTATGCAATATTGATATTTGATGAAGGATTCTTGGGACATCTTGTCATTGCATTTGAAAGTATTGAAATTAAGATGTTAATTGTTGCCGTTGGACCCTCGGGTCAACGATGCCCTGGGAGTTGGGATGCCCAAAGGATTGAATGAGTCGATGCCTTGTGGATGCCTGATGTCCCTAAGTGGCTGAATGCCAGAGGTTTTTCCTCGAGAGCTTCAAGATGCCCGGTTGTATGCTAGTCGGTACGTAAATCCGGAGGGTGGGGGTAACCATTCTCATGGTGAGCCTCGGAGGTATTCCTCGTGATGCCAGGTGGGGTACGAGATGCCTAGAGGTGTGGTATGCTCTGGATGCCCGATGGCCCTAAGTGGCTGAACGCTTGAGGCTTTCGCAATGCCAAGGTGGATGCGAAATCCCAGAAGGACGCAAACATTGGTTCTCTAGGGGGATAAAACCATTTGAATGATTAAATCTGATGATTATATTAAGTGTGAGTATGGTCTGGTTATAGGACTAAATTGTATGGCATGAAATATGACGTGTTATTACAGTTGGGCCCTATGATTGGGACTTGTGTAATTGAACATGATGCATCTTAATCCTTTGATACTGCATTTGCCATTGCATTAAAGAATTTCATGATTTTGATGCATACTTATCCTTTGATTACCTGTTTTTTGTCTATCTTCCATGAATTTGGATATTTATGATACTGCGTGATATAGCTTGATGAATATTTTACTGCTGAGTGGATGTACTCACCCCTTTAGGGACTAATATTTCAGATTAAAAGATGCCTCTGCTACCTGTCACTCGTGGTACTTTTTACGGTGTCCCAGTCGACATTGAGTGCATGTGTTCAAAGCACACTCATGTCAGGATTCGAGGATTGGTTTTTATCCGAGTACTGGTTCTAGTCATGTATGACGTCGGTTTACCTTATGGACCCATGGTTCAAGAGTTTTTGTTGGTGCACGTTCGTCGTGATGGGATCATGCTAAGGATGTTGCCGCCGCCAGCCAACGGATCGGGCTGGGTGTGATCGTGATAGACTTTTGTATAGGGCTGAATGGAAAGGAAAGCCAAGGGAGGTCAAGTTATCTTTTGTTATGAAGCCGGGTATAGAAAACCACGGCAAATTTTGATGTATCAACCGATGTTATCTATCAGACCTATGTAAATAAAAATATCTAATGGGTGTAAATCATTTCAAAAATTTTAGGATAGGGAGATGTGATATTGCTTTCGCTATACTTTCATACGCTGCGCAGGGACTATTTAAAAATTATAAACCCCCAGGTTGGATAAAATTTCAATTCAACCAAAAGAGAGTAAGCGAACTGTAGTGACCTAACGGATCGAGGGCCGTCAATGGGGTGCCACAATGTATCTCTACTTACTTCATAATAAGCACGAAGCACTAAATGCCTTTAAGGTATTTAAAACTGAAGTAGATAAACAATGCGACAAGCAAATTAAGATTGTGAGATCAGATAAAGGTGGAGCCATACTATGGTAGATACACTGACGATGGACAAGCACCTAGTCCATTTGCAAAGTTTCTTGAAGAGCATGGGATTATTGCCCAATACACTATACTTGGTTCACCAAACCAAAATGGTGTTACAAAAAGAAGAAACCAAACATTATTGGACATGATGTAAAGTATGCTCAGCAGCTCCAAACTTCCTAAGTTTTTGTGGATTGAGGCTCTTAAAACGGATGTGTACATATTAAACCAAGTTCCAACCAAGACTGTTCCAAAGACGCCTTTTGAGTTATTCAAAGGTTGGAAACCAAGTTTGCGACATGTATGTGTTTGGGGATACCCATCTGAAGTAAGAGTCTACAATCCACAGGAAAAGAAATTAGATCCAAGGACTATAAGTGGGTATTTCGTTGGATATGCCAAAAAGTCCAAAGGATATAGGTTTTATTGTCCATCTCACACCACTAGGTTTGTGAAATCAATAAATGCTAAATTTCTTGAGAATGACCTGATTAGTGGGAACAATCAATTCAAGGACTTTGTTCCCAAAGAAGATCCATTCAGATACTCAACCTTCCACCTCAAATTGGATTGGTTGATGTTTACAACACCCCTTCAGTTCAACCAGTCGTTGAGTAACCAATCATTGAAGATCCACAACTTGTTGATATTGATCCAGTAAACCCAACTATTCAGCAATTACCAGATACTGTTGAACTTCCAGTTGAACAACAAACTCCTCATGAGGATGTTGATGCAACATTAAGAAGGTCTACTAGAATGAAAAAATCAGCAATTCTTAATGATTACATTGTGTATCTACAAGAATCTTACTATAATGTTGGAGCTGAAAGTGATCCTGAAACATTGTCACAAGCCATGAGTTGTGATAAATCCAATTTATGATACAATGCTATGAAGGAATATATGAATTCTATGGCATCAAACGAAGTCTGGGAATTAGTTGAGTTGCCTGATAGTGCGAAGGTCATTGGTTGTAAATGAGTCTTCAAAACTAAAAAGAATTCATTAGGCAATATTGAGAGATACAAAGCTAGACTCATTGTCAAGGGATTCACTCAAAAGGAGGGAATCAATTACCTAGAAATGTTTTCTCCTATATCCAAGAAAGATTCTCTTCGTATTATTTTGGCATTGATTGCTCATATTAATATGGAGTTACATCAAATGGATGAAAAAACGGTGTTCCTCAATGGAAAATTAGAAGAGGTGGTTTACATGAAACAACTAGAATGATTCTTCTCTAGTGTTGGTGAGCATTTGGTATGCAAGCTTAAAAGATCTCTATATGGCTTGAAACAAGCATCCCACCAATGGTACTTAAGATTCCATAAGTTTATTTCTCCATTCGGTTTTATAGAGAATGCTATGGATCAATATATGCACCAGAAGGTTAGTGGGAGCAAAATTTGTTTTCTTGTGCTATATGTAGATGACATTTTACTTGCAACCAATGACAAATGATTGTTATATGAAGTGAAACAATTTCTCTCTAAGAGTTTTAATATGAAGAATATGGATGAAGCCTCTTATGTTATTAGCATTAAGATCCATACAGATAGATCTCGAAGTATATTAAGACTATCTTAAGAAACTTACATCAATAAGGTCTTAAAGAGGTTTCAGATGAAATATTATTCATCAAGTGTAGCACCGATTGTGAAGGGTAATAAGTTTGATTTAAACCAATGCCCGAAGAACAATTTTAAAAGGGAACAAATGAATAACATTCCATATGCTTTTGCTATCGGAAGCTTGAAGTATGCTCAGGTTTGCACTTGACTTAACATAGCCTTTGCTGTGGGAATGTTGGGTAGATACCAAAGTAATCAAAGTATGGACCACTGGAGAGCTGCAAAGAAGGTGATGAGGTACCTTCAAGGAATTAAAGGACACATGCTTATGTATAGACGGACGGACAGCTTAGAGGTGGTTGATTACTCGAACTCAGACTTTGCTGGCTGCGTTGATTCCCGTAAATCAACATCAAGATATATTTTTATGTTTGCTGGCGAAGCTGTATCCTGGAGGAGTGCAAAATAGACCTAGGTTGTCATTTTCACTATAGAAGCAGAGTTTTTTCCTATTTTGAGACCACCTCATATGGTGTGTGGTTAAAAAGTTTCATATCGGGACTTAGAGTTGTGGATTCCATTGCTAGGCCATGAAGAATATTTTGTGACAATTCAGCTGCAGTTTTCATGGTTAAGAACCACAAAAGTGGTAGTCGAAACAAGCACATCGACATCAAGTATTTAGCCATCAGAGAACGTGTTAAAGAAAAGAAATGGATCATAGAATACGTAAGCACTAGATTGATGATAATTGATTCTTTAACTAAAGGTATGCCACCAATAAATTATAATGATCATGTGTTCAGAATGGGCATTGGTCCAATCATGTAAATTTTTCTTTACATAGAAGAATTTGTGAGACTTTTAGTCATTTATAATGTTTTTCTCAATACAGTTGTATACATTAAATTATTCTGAGAAAAACAATTACGTTTAACCTAGAGTAAACATAAGGTTTATTCATTAAATTATTTGATCACATATGGGCTAATGAAATGCATTGTGATACACGGAAGATAATACTCACTCTAAGAGAACTCATCGCCGTGATTCATGTATTTTATTTCAGAATGAAGTTTATGTGGGTTTGGGTTAATATTTTATTTGATGGAATATTGGGATCAAGTGGAAGAATGTTATAATATATTTATTATATTATTCTAAATATGATCCCAATATTGTATTTCCAATTAGTTCCAAATTATTGTCTAATTTATCACCCACATCTATTACGTGATATTTGCCCCTTAATATGTTACCGTAATAGTCTTGATGGAAGATATTAGTAATATAAGACACAGAATAAAATGTCAGATCATCTAATTCAAACCCTATCACTACAGAAAAACACACTATCAGGTTTGAGGGGTAATGGCTAGTAGAATAAGACGTACAAATCTGGTGTTCCCCAAATTGCAGATCGATCGTGCTACGTGGATCAGTTCAAGGTTTTAAGGTTTTCTGCTTTTGCAGATTTCATCAATAGCGGGAGGTATGTTGATCTTTACATTTCCGCAAATCGATCCCGAATTCCGTATAAATTTTTCTATAATTGATAAATCGGAATCGTCAGGTTTTAGTTTATATTTAATCTAACAAGGTGTCCTCCAAGTCATGAGAAATTGGTTGTGCCCGAGACTTGGCCGCCGGGACGCGACTGAGGACAGAACGAAAGCGGTGGTGGATGCCCTGAAGTGCGAACAGGGGGCAGCGACGTGAGACCACAGGGTGGCTAGCGTCGACAGAGATCGTGGCGTTTGAACTTGGTGAGACTTGACACTTCTGAAATAACAGGCACGACTCTCATTTTGTGCGAGCGATTTGTGCACCCAATTATCACGAGCTATGAGTTTGCACATTGCTAAATAGCTAAAGTATTGGCTCTAATACTTTGTCGGTAAAACCATTTTTCCCAATGGTAAAGCTGTCAGTGAATGAGCAATAATGTATTTCAAAATTTAACTTAGTACTTTCTCTAGTGTTTAAGGCATTGTTACGTCTGCAAGACAGGTTTTGGACGGCACCTCTTTAATAGAATCAATAGCAGAATAGGGAAATAGGCATAATAGCATTAATAATAAGCAGGAGAAAAATGAGAGTACTAGAATTTGAACCATTAACCTATATTCTAATATAATGTTAGACAAATCATATTTTCCAATAATGTTATGTGGCTTAATGATTAAGAAGCTTGGAATGGCTCATGTTGTGTTGTCTAGTTGCAACATTTTTTTTTTCAGAAAACTTCCTGGCTGATAGCATAATGATATGGTTACGATGGCAGACTTATCAATCTCAAGTCTCTAGATCACAGGCGGTGTATAGAAACTATGACTCAAAGTCAGGACCACGCATGTGTGCTTGTTTATTCTCACCCGCGATTAGGTGCTGCAATTAGAAAAGGCAAGTGAAATTAACAAATGAAATTGTAACCTCGTTAGATTAAATTGACTTGCCAAATTTGACGTTCTTGGTCTCACAACTTAGTTCATCCGCTATAAAGCATTTCTCATTTTAAAACTCATTTCATAAATCATTTCACAAAGCATGTATCCTTTCATAGCCTTCTGTAGCACATTTTCTAACATTCTCAAATACCAAAATGTAGTAAACACTCGATTCAGATTTTATGCCATAAACATGCTTATTTATAACTTTTAATATATCAAATATTTAGCTTTCAAAACATGAGCTTAGAAATTCATAAAAGAGATAACACCACTCACCTATAAATGCCTAAACCAACAACGCGTAACTATACGAGCTGACAATCCCGCAATCCTATCAATTAAACGAGAGTCGATGTTAAAACCAAATAAAACTCTATCTCAACTATGAAACGGCTAAAATACACCTAAACACTAACAAAACAACTTTACGCGCTAATGAATTGCTCACTCTATCAAAACGATTATTCAAACTTAAACACAACGTAGAATTCGCCAATGAAGCCCTAACCAAATCGTTAATTCATATTAACCTCTATCAAAACTCACAGCTTTATAACAACATAATCCACCATTCTAATGAAATCTCGAAACTCCACAACTCAAAAATCAGACTATGTGGCTGAAATTTTCCAAAATTTTGAATTTAAGCCATAAATCTCGAAACTACTCTAATTAAAAGAACGAGAGGCCCAAACACTTACCAGACATTACAATACAAAATCAAATTTGCTTGACAAGGCGTTCGTGTTGAGAACCCTCTTCTTTCTTCCTTCTCGTTCCTTTTGTTTATTTCTCGGCGAGCTCCCTGTCCCGAGCGCCCAATAATTGAGGTCGACTTTCTCTCCTTTGTTGATTTTCAACATTTCTTTTTTTCTTTTCTTCACCACCTTTAACTTTTCAAAACCCATATTTTACACACAAAGAGCTTACTGATCTGCATCATAGTACTGTCCGCTTGCTTGCCTGTGTCACATACTTCAATATCAGTCCTCGTCCTCCATGACCCATCTCCCTCCCTCTCTCTCTCTCTCTCAAACATAACAGATCCTGGTTACAAAAGACCGATGTTTCTTTGAACCGGCGGATCAACATTTTCACCATTGAGTGATGATATTGCCAGTTATCGGTAAGTAAAAGACATTCATTTCATCTCTGCTTGACGTTCAACTCATCTCTGCTTCAGCGAACTTTGAGCTACATACAGTTTGTTTTGGCTTTGGATGTCCAAGTTTTTCTTGGGTACGGTAGCCTTATGCTCTGTAGATGACTTCAAAAAAGCTGTAAAAAACAAAAAAGAAATCAAAAACAACTGAAGATATAAAGAATGCGAGAATTTACACCAAAAAAACAAACAAACAAACAAACAAACAAACAAGCAAAGAACGCGAGAATTTCTTTTGTTCTCAAATGTATTTGCTGAAGAAACGATGTAAGTAATTTGTACGGCAGCGAATTTTCTAAAGCAGCAAGGAAAGATCAAATCGTCTCACCGTTGTTCATATGGTTACTTAAGATTTTAGTGCGCAACCGTTTGATTAGGTCAAACAGTGAAATATGCCTTTATAGCTTAACATCGCTGACCATTTTTGCCAGTTGCGTATTCACTAATTTGATATTCTCATCAGTCTCCTTCTATGAGCAAATTACTTTCATCATTCGTTTGCTAAAACAAGTGTTGCATCTCAGCTGCTCTGAGCAGCGGCATCGTCGTAAAGAAGATGCAGGTGATGCCAGTCTTCTCTTCGCGTTTCAAAGAGCTGTGGGAAGAGTGGGAGCTCCGTGGTGTCGTGTTCCTCAGCCTCACCCTCCAAATTCTGCTCATTTGTTTGGGCAATCGCCGCAAATACATCCACTCTGCCTTGTTCACGGGGGGCGTTTGGCTGGCCTACCTAATGGCTGATTCAGTTGCGATTTATGCGCTCGGCATGATTACAAACAAGCTCACAGAGTCAAACAGCCAAAGTGTGGACACGGAAACCCAGCTGAACGCGTTCTGGGCGCCATTCCTCTTGTTACACTTAGGAGGCCCCGACACCATCACAGCATATGCCCTAGAAGACAATGAACTCTGGTTGAGGCACTTGTTGGCACTAGTCACCCAAGCAGGAGTGACATTTTATATCTTCCTTATGGCATGGAACGGCCAAAAGATATCCATCCTCACCATTGTGGTGATTCTTGCTGGGTTGGTCAAGTATGGTGAAAGGGTTTATGTGCTCTGGACTGCCAGCAGTGAGCAGTTCAGGGACTCCATCCCTGACCCGCCTTTTAATTATTCCAAGATATTGGAGCAACATGAGTTGATCAAGGCTGAGGGCTATGATGTCATACCACACGAAGTGATCGAGGTGCGCAATGTGATTATGGAAAACATTGTGGATGGTGCCAATCTTTCGTCTCAGGAGGATTCCCTTTATAAGCGTAAGCAAGGAGAATTGCTTGCAGCCAGAGACTTAGTCATAACATTCCAACGCCTTTTCGCGGATCTCCTGCTGAGTTTCAAGGATTGCAACACAAGTAAGTCAGTGCTCAAGGGTAAGGATCCCCTCTCGGTCTTCAAGATCATTGAGATTGAATTGGGAATCATGTATGATTTGCTCTACACGAAGGCCAAGGCAATCCATACTAGTTGGGGCTTGGCTCGTCGCATAACCGGATTGGTTTCAATCTGCATCGTATTGGTACTCTTCATCTTGATCGAGGATCAGAATTACTCAGTGGTTGATCTTTATTTGACCTTTATACTGCTAGCAGTGGCCATATTCCTGGAGATTTATGCTTTGGTTTTTCTTCTTTTCTCCGATAAGACAGCTTGTTGGTTCATTAAGGAAAAGAAATTTGCAGTCTTGAATTTCATCAATTGGTTGCAACCACTGACTAAACGGCGCCGATGGTCGGATCACATGGCTCAATACAGCCTATTGAGCTTTGCAAGTAAAGAGAAGCACCTCGCTTGCCATCGACTCCTTGAATTTCTGCACATTGATGAGAAGGTTGAGAAGCCCCTTTACAAGCATCACAAGAAAGTGACCGTAGAACTAAAAAAACTTATTATGTCACATTTCAACGAAGTGGAATCCCTGTGGACCTCTGACCCCCAAAAAAATGAATCCCTGCGGGCCAACAGAGGAAGCCAGGTGCTTGAAAAGTTCAAGAAATTGCAGAGTTTGAAATGGAGCATCGAGTTGGAGTTCGACCAAAGCATCCTCATTTGGCATATTGCAACCGAATTGTGTTATCACGCTGAAAACCGAGGCGGTTCTCCTCATGATATCGAGAAAAGAATCGAGATCAGTGAGTGCTTGTCTCGATACATGTTGTATATCCTTGTCATGTTCCCCATGATGCTGCCAACCGGGATCGGACGCATCAAGTTTCGAGAAACCTATGTTGAGGCCATGAAACTCTTCGATGAGCTCAAGCCCATCAAAGAGAGCGAGGACACAGAGGAGTTCAAAGAGAGTAAGTACACAAAGAATGAGGTCTCGGATGACGACTGGTCTATCAAATCGAGTAAGGACACAGAGGAAGAGCTCGGGTCCATCAAAGCGAACGAGTACACACAGGATGAGCTCGAGGATGAAATCAGGCCCATCAAACCGAGTGGGGACACAGAAGACGAGGCACCTCCTTCCAACGACGAAGAAAACATTCAACGTCATAGGAAGTATGAGATGAAAAGTTCAGGATTCTGTGCTGGTGCTTGGAAACATATCAATAAGAGGAAGAAACATAAATTCGACATCAAAAGTGCCTGCAACCAGCTGCGGAAGCAGGTGAAGACAAAGCTGATTTTGACAGTCGCAAAGGGAGACCGGAGCAAGTACGTGCTGTTCCACGGGTGTCGACTCGCGTCACAGCTGGATGAGATCACGAATCAAGAGGATAAGTGGAAGATGATAAGTGAGGTTTGGGTAGAGATGCTGTGTTATGCAGCGAGCAAGTGTAAAGGGAGTTATCATGCACAGCAACTGAGGAGAGGAGGAGAGCTTCTGACTCATGTCTGGCTCGTGATGGCTCACTTTGGCTTGACTGATCACTTCCAGATTCCACCTACCCCTGCTATAGCTAAGCTGATTATGCAGTAGGAGAAACACTCGGGTTTATTTCAAGCATATATTATTAATATGCAAATGGTTAAGCATGCTGTTCTATATTGGATATGCTTAATTAATTGGGACTACCTTTGTGGAACTTGTGAATTTTGCACGATGTAACTCAATTATGGTAATTAAATATTTTTTGAGGATGATGGCCGGAAACATAGTAACGTTTCTTGTGTTAAGCGATTGATTTGTAATTTTATCCTTGTATGCGGATGACATACTACTGGCTTGACATGAATATTTGAGACTTGACATGTGCCAAAGGACTCCGAAAAACGAAAACAAAATGAGAGTACTTTATCCGAGTGCAGTTGAGAGTTTACTGTACATCATATTGTGCACACGCCCTAACATATGTTATGCCTTGGGATTAGCTAGCAGGTTTCAATCTGGGAAGATAACACCAGAAAGCAGCCAAAAGAAATCTACGGTTGTTGAAAGCTACTACTGATTACTCTTTATGCTACATTGGGTCTGATTGTGTTTAATTGGCTATTCTGATGCCGACTTAGATGGTGATTTAGTTGAGCGAAAGTTGTCTTCTGGTGTGCTTTCTTGCTAAACAATGGCAGCAAATCGCGGAGAAGCAAGAGCGGTATGGTGTATCCATATTGACGATGAAGTCTGAATTTCATAGCAAGCTATGCGGCAATGTAAGAAGCTGTTTGTGAGAATAGATTTCTAGATCAACTGGGGTCATTGAAAGTTCGAAGGAAATGGGGTAACTGAATCATCACAAAGAAAATACATTTTCAGAGAATAATTCAAAAGTAATAACTGCCAAGGAAATTTGAAATAAACTCTGAAATTCCACCAATAATTTCTAAAAATAAAAATACAAATATTGATTCAGATATAATCATACATTTTTCAGTATTTTCGTACCAAAATTAAAATACCTTGAATGGAGAGATTTCCATACTGAAATAACTTCCTTAAGTTGAAATGTTGAGTCTGGCTTAACATAGATTTTAGCCAGGAGGAAGGATGATATTCAACTTACTGCGAATTGAATCAAATAAGATTTTCTCCAACGGTTTAGTAAAGATATCTGCCAGTTGATTCTTTAACTCAATAAATTGAACATAAATCTCACCATTCTGAACATGATCTCTTATGAAATGATGACGGATTTCGATGTGCTTTACTCTTGAGTGAAGAATTAGGTTTCCGATAAAGTTGATAGCACTTGTATTATCGCATTTTATCTCTGTTCAGGATTCTTCTATTCCAAAGTCTCTAAGTTGTTGTTTAATCCACAGAATTTGAGAACAACTTTCAAGAGCAACATATTCTGCTTTTGATGTAGATAATGCCACAGTACTTTGTTTCCTTGAGAACCAAGATACCAGCATTTGTCCCAACAATTGACATGCGCCAGATGTACTTTTCTTGTCGATTCTACAACCGGCTAGATCAGCATCAAAATAACCGAGTAAAGTAAAGTCTTCTGGTTTTGGATACCATTGACCCATCTTTCGATAAGTTGCAACAAATTTAATGATGGGTTTAATAGGACTTAGATGTGACTCTTTTGGATTAAATTGAAATCTAGCACAGATGCACACACTGAATAAAATGTCAGGTCTAGATGCAGTAAGATAGAGAAGAGAACCAATCATGCTTCTGTATAGCTTTTGATCTACTTTCTTTCCTCCTTCATCCTTATCGAGCTTTGATGAGCTTGACATAGGAGTTTATTTTCTCTTGCAATTCTCCATTCCAAACTTCTTGATAAGATCTTTGGCATATTCCTCCTTCATCTCTTTGATTGTCTGACTTGTAGACCCAAAAAAAAAAAAAAAAGTCAGTTCACTCATCATGCTCATTTCAAATTCTTTCTACATAGATCTAGAGAATTTCTTGTAGAGATTTTCAGTAGGAGAACCAAAGATTATATCATCTACATAAATCTGTACGAGCAGCAAACCTTTTTCTTCTCTTCTTATAAACAAGGTTATATCAACTTTTCCTTTTTCAAAACCATTGTCTATTAAAAACTTACATAACTTTTCATACCAAACTCGTGATGCCTGCTTCAAGTAATAATCTAATTGCTTCTAACATTGGTACTAGTCTATCCCTTCTTCATGTGTGTATTCTTTAGCCACAAGTCTTACTTTGTTTCTGACCACTTGACCTTTTCCATCCATCTTGTTTCTGAATACCCATTTTGTTCCAATCGCAGATTTGCCTTTGCGTTTAGGAATTAATTCCCATACATCATTAATACTTAACTGTCTGAGTTCTTCTTGCATTGCTTCTATCCAGCTTTCATCAGACAATACTTATTCTACTCATTTTGGTTCTATTTCAAAAATAAGTGCTACAACACTAGAATCTTCTTTTCCTTTGGATCTGGTGCTAATTCCTTCATCTAAATTGCCAATGATAAGATCTTTGGGATGACTTGATTTATGCTTCCAGTTGCTGACATTCTATTGATCATCTGCTTGCTTTGAATCTTCAAGCTCTATTTGTTGCTGCACCTCAGAAGATTGAATTTCACCAAGGGAAGTAGACTTTGTTGAGTCTAGAACTGGTTCAAACTCTTCAAGTTAATTATGATTTGGTTGATTTTGCATACTTTCTTGAAATCTGACATTCATTGATTTTTCTACAGATTGAGTCTTCTTGTTGAAAACCATGTAAACTTTACTTAACAATGAATAGCTAAGAAAGATTCCTTCATCCGATCTTTCTTCAAATTTTCCAGATCGATCATTTGTATTTTTCATGACAAAATATTCACAGCCAAAAACATGAAAGTATGAGATATTTGGCTTCTTCCCTTTGTATACTTCATAGGGAGTCTTCTCTAGAATAGGCCTTAAAAACACTCTGTTGATTATATAGCAAGCAGTAGAAACTACTTCCGCTCAAAATTGAGAAAATATTTTGCTTTCTATCAATAGAGTTTTGGCTATCTCCTGTAAAGATCTATTTTTCCTTTCCATAACTCAAATTTGTTCTAGAGTATATGGAGAAGAAAAAACATGTTGAAATCCAGATTCATCATAGAATTCTGCAAAATCCTGATTTTCAAACTCACCTCCATGATCTGTTCTTATGCTTAAGATAGCATAACATTTCACATTCTAAACTTTCTTGGCAAACTTTGAAAAATAAGATAAGGTTTCAGACTTACTTACCAAAAAAAAAAAAAAAAAACCCAAGTGAAATGTGAATAATCATCCACAATTACTAGACAATATTTCTTTCCACCGAGTTATTGTTGGTCCAAAAAGATCCATATGGAGAAGCTGCAAAACCCGACTAGTAGAAATCTGATTTACTGATTTAAAAGAACTTCTTACCTATTTTCCCAAGATACGAGAAGTGCACAACTCAGACTTCTGATAAACCAAATTAGGAAGCCCTTGAACTAGCTTCTTAGAGGAAATTTTGGCAATCTGTTTCATGTTTGTGTGACCGAGCTTTCGATGCCAGAGATTTGCTTCATCTTGTATTGAGATAAGATACGGAGAATATTCTGGACTAACGTCCAGAAGATATATATTGTCATGTCTTTGCCCAGTAAAAGATTGAGAAAAATCTTGACTTATTCCAGAATAAATACCTTATTGAAAGTTTACTCTGAAACCTGTATCATAAAGCTGACTTATACTAAGAAAATTGTAGTTTAAACCTTTCACCAGGGAAACATTATTGATAGTCAGACATCCAATCTTCACTGTTCCATATCCTATAATCTTCCCTTTACTGTTTTCACCCAAAAAAAAAAAAAACATTTTCTCCTTTTAATCTTTCAAGCTTCACAAAGCAACTTAAATCTCTTGTCATATGCCTAGAGCAGCTACTATCCAAAATCATTTGATTTTTATTTTGATAATGACTTGCAATCAGAAGAAAAACTCAAGCTTTCTTTAGTACCCAGATTTTCTTGGGTCCAAGAGAGTTAGTATTAAAGACAGTCTTTACCCAATCCTTCTTAACTGCTCCACAAGCCTTGGGACATTCATTCTCAAAATGCCCTGAGCTGTTACACTTAAAACATCTGAGATTACTTCGGCCGACAGGTTTTACAAACACTTTTTTAAAAATGATTTTTGTAAAATGTTTTTGTAGGTTTTTGTCTAAGTATTTCTTTTATTTTAGGAAAATCAATTAAATGAATAGTTTCATTATTCATACCCAAACCAGATTTATTAAAATAAGATATTTAAGCTGTAAGAATTTTCTCTAATTTTTCTAATCCTTTGGAAAATCTTTTTGAAATATCTTAAATCTCCCCTTTTAAAATGACATTTTCTTTTTAAAGATAATCATAATTTTCTTTCAAATCATCAAAGCTTCTTTTTAGATTTTCAAACTTTTCTTTTCAAGAACTTTCCTGTTGCCTAAGCTTAGAATTTTCATTTTTTCAGTTCGGAAATCCTTTTAAGGAGGATTTAAGATTAAAGCAAAGTTCATCTATATACATAGAAACTTTAACGGGAATTTCTGAATGACTAACCTCGATTTCTTTATCATAATCCGAATCAATGTATGTTTTTGATTCTAAGTCTTACTCTGAATGAGCCATCAGAGATATGTTTGCAAATTCCTATTCGCTTTCTTCACATTCGGTGTCACTCCAAGTTTATGCTTTAAGAACCTTCTTATATTTCTCAGACTTCCCTTTCTTCTTTTTCAGCAAGGGGCAGTTCGGCCTAATATGCCCATTTTTCTCACACTCGAAGCATATTATATCCTTGCTAGATTCAACATCTTCCGTTGGTCTCTTCTAGAAATTCTACATGCTTTGCTTCTTCCAATTCAGCCTTCTTCCCTTTTCTATTTAGTTTTCTGAATTTCTTATCATGAGGGCCAGCTTTTCATCGTCCATGTCATCATTTGAATCTGTAATATCATAATCAACGTTAGACTTTAATGCAATTGATTTCTTACATTTTGGATCTTCCTCATCATTGATCTGCTCCACTTCATACGACTGAAGTGTGCCTATTAGTTCATCAACTGATAGAGGCATAATCCTTTGAGTTTCTCTAATTGAAGTCTTGACATGATTCCAATCCTTTGAAAGTCCTCGCAACAATTTGTTGACTTTCACCGGTTCAGAGATTGGTTGTCCTTGATAAGCTAGGCCATTCACAATTTTTGTAAAGCAACTAAACATATCACAAATGAATTCTCCAGGCTTCATCCCGAAGGATTCATATTGTCCAAGTAGAATATTTATCTTTGTCTCCTTCACACGATCAGTCCCTTCATAAGTAATATGAAGTCTGTCCCGAACTTCTTTTGTTGTTTCATAAGAAGAGATTCAGTTATATTTAGTAGGAGACAAAGCACAATATAAGGAGTAAATTGATTTTGCATCAAGAGCCTGTCTCTTGGGAATTTTAGCTTGTATTGATTCATCAGCATCAATCACTTCTTTTCCTTTGTCTAAAGCTAATGTTGCTTTTGGATTGATTCATTTTTCAATAACATCCCACTCCAAAGGAATGCCTTCATTTTGTTCTTCAACACATTATACTCATTTCTATCGAAATAAGGAGGTCTGGTATTACTCTATCCTTCAATTAAACCTAGAGCCAAAATATTAGCCATAGAAGATCTTTAGCTTAGAAGTAAAACAGTAAGCACAAAGCTCTAATACCAATTGAAAGGGCTAATTTAAACACTTAGAGAGGGCGAATGGGTGTAAAGACAAATTATGCAGAAGAAAAATTTCTTTCAAACTGAGTCTTTTGGACAATAGACTTTGAATGGAAATTCATATTCAAATAAGATATAGCAAATCTCATATGAATATTTCAACGATAAATTAAAAGAGTTCATGGAAGAGAAAAAGAACACAATATTTATAGTGGTTCGGCTTAGATTAAGACTAAGTCCACTCTCCCATGCCAATAGTCTTCTAGCTGGTTTTCACTATGAATCAAAACAAAATTACAGCAATTTGTCACTGACTTCTGAGTAGAGAGTTTCTATTTCTCACACTAAGTCACTCTTTAGTGTTTCTCTCTCTTTCAAATACACGTTTGAGCACTAATAAGGAAGAACAAGTTATTCGAAATCTTCAGACTCTAGAATTCTAGCTTTCGTGCATTATCTTAAATGACTTGAGGAACCTCCTGTCACGCCCCAAACCTCGAGCGTGCGCACATCCCTCAATGATCGACTAAATTGCAACGTTCCCAAGACGCGTTGCCGACCCAATCGATTCATGCACAAGCGAAAGCGAAATAAACAATCCCCAAACAACACTCAAACATGGGATAGAAAAGCAGAACAATCAAATCAAACCAAACACACTTTTATAAACAAACCAAGTCAGCTTGCAAGGTTATATACAAAAGTCAAGGCCCCAAAAAGGACTACATAGCTAACCCTACCCCGGAACCTATCTACTTGAGATCCAGATCTATTACGACACCATTAGGGATGTTGATGTCAAGTGGGTCAGCTACCTCCTCACCCTCGATAACAGGTGCGTCGAAACCATCCAAGGGACCTTTCCATTCCCCGTTACTCCCGTGATGAAACCATGCCTTAAATTGATGAGGTACCAATTATGGTAGGCCCTCATCGACCAAGATCGTGGTCATGTAAGCTCACGGGTCCAAGGAATCCCAGGGACAGGGACAAGGGTACTCTGCTCATTATACCTTCGCGGCTGCCCAAAACGAACAAGATGAACTTTCATCTAGGGACCTGTAAAAAGGTTAAACCACAACAGGGTGAGACAATGTCTCAGCGATTTCACGCCCTAAACCTCAATTAGTAAGGAAATACGCCAAGAGGTAATCTAATCACACATCACAGAAGACTCACCTCGCCTCAGCACCTTCCTGCACGTTAATCCAACTCATATAACACATAATTCCAGTAAATGCACTCAACAAATGGAACGCCTCAACTTATATCTCAAACAATCATAGGGGTCTCGTGTGGCACCCCTCGACGGCCCCCGATCCATTAGAGTCACCACAGTTTGCTTACCTTTCACTTTCCCTAATCACATGTCACTTTGATACCATTTCAATTGTAACGGGTCCATACAACCATGGGGGTTTACATTTTTTTTTTCTTTTGACTAAAGGTCCCTTACGCAATTCATATACGGAAGCACGTCCAACGACTCCCTTCCCTATATTTAGAAAACGATGCACACCAACTAAACATCTTATATGAGTTAAAGCCAAACACGTTCATTTACATAAAGCAGATGGACATCTTTAGTCGGTACATCAAAATGCCAATGTTTCTATACTCGGCTATACTTCAAAAGATGACCGACATCTTCTCCAATAGTCGAATACTTAAAGTCCATCGATCAGTGTCAGCGTCCAAAAGTTCCTTTCTTCACTATCCTCCTCCTCGCGGTCATATCCAATCACTTGATCCATCTACCGATGACAGTGGCAGCAGAGGTATCTTATCTAGTCTGAAATGTTATTCCCCAAAAGGGGTGAGTACAACCACTCAACAGGTAAAGGATCAATAAACCATTCAATACATCATACCATGCAATCATCACAATCATAGCATCACATGTCATACAAGCATCCATGCACAACATACCATGGCATCATGCACATGTCATCATACCTCATGTACCATCATCATCATATAGACATCACCATCATATCATACACTTACCATCATCATGTCACACATGGCATCATCCTTACCATGCATCCATGCGTATAACATCCTCATCATATCACCATATCACATGTGCCATCATCATTACCATGCATTCATGCATGTAACATCATCATCATATCATCATATCACATGTACCATCATCATTACCATGCATCCATGCATGTAACATCATCATCATATCATCATATCACATGTACCATCATCATTACCATGCATCCATGCACATCTCATCATATCATGCATATATCATCATGCATAATTCAATTTCAATTTCATTTTGGACCGCCACATTTCTATTTCCCGGGACAAATATTTGCATCCCACATTTATCGCTCGCGCCCAAACTGACATCGCGAGGAACCTCCGAGCATGTATCCAAGATACAACCGGGCATCTGGCACCCCCACATTCCGGGCATCTCATATCCCAACTGGCATCACGAGGAACCTCCGAGCATGTATCCAAGATACAACCAGGCATCCGGCATTTACACCCCCTGGCCGAGCATCTCGTATCCCAACTAACATCACGAGGCATCCCCCTGGGCACAAACCTTCAGGACTTCCGGAATTACGTACCGACATACCACCAGGATTCCCCCCCCCTCCTCTGGAATTACGTACCGTATACGACCGGGCATCTCGAAACTCCCGAGGACCCTCCAGAATTACGCCACTAGGCCACTAGGCATCCCGACACTCTCGGGGCATTATCAACCGCCTCCAACAGTTTCCTCATTTATCATTGTTCATGTTCACCAATTTATGTCTCAAAATTAGCATGGCATATGATGTAATGGCAAACAAGATCACTTTCATCCTTTGATTCATACATGCATCTCCAATCATCATCATACATGCAGCAAGATACAATCATTCATAACAATACAATTCATGGAGTCCATGCAATTTAGAATAGTCCATTTATCATGCCTTTTGAAGTTTACCAAATTCCAGCTTGTACCATTTTACAAAATATTTAATTTAAATATCCATATGATTCTCAAAAATCATGAAATTAAGGCATGTGATACACAAGACAATAAGATAATGATTTCATGAAAATTACATGGCCAATAGAGCTCCACACAAAAGGTATAATTCACACAAATTCAGCATACAATTTCGGATAAAAACAGAATGTGCAGTTTTTGAAATAATTCGATTAAAATACCCGAACAACCTCCGAAAATTATGAAATTTTATCAGGTTATTGGTAAGACACTAAATTAGATTTTTCATGAAGACTCCTAGGCCATATTATTTTTCGATAATTTCCTATAGTCGTCCGAAGCTTCTGGTTCTCATACCGAAACGTCCAGTGTAGTCATCTCCGAAATACCGAGTTTTTACCCGTTTATTCTTCTTCGTTTCCTCTGAAATTTGGATATGTTTTACTTCAAGAGGTCCCCTACAAATTTCATGAAGGGATATAAGTCAAATTTCCAAAGAACAGTCACCATATGGGTCCATGAAGTCTCGGGTGTCCAGTACCACGTCTCCAGATTTACCGTCTTCAAGAGTAAGTCGATGCACTAGGCTATACTTGTTCATTTTACTTCTAATTTGAGTATGTTAGTGTTTAAGATTTTTTCTACAAGTTTTATGAAGAATTCGAAGAGATATTCTTGATAAAAATCAACATGCAACCACAAATCTACCACGAGGTCAGCAAAACAGTTCCAGATCTAGTGTCTTCGTAGGATGAGAGTTTGACCCCTTAAATCTCCACCATTTTGCACCAAATTTTATTATGTTGTATTTTAAGATGTTGGCTACAACTTTCATGAAGGAATCAAAGTCAAAATCGAACTCAAAACATGCATGCAAGCTCTCACAAAATTCTGGCTCAGGCGGTTCATGCGAAAACAGCAACATCACTCAAGAACAAGTCATTCTAGCTTCGGTTTCTCCCTGCTAATCACTCAAAATTCGACACTACTCCAAACATACATGCAACACACACATGCAAGAGTAGAAATTGATCCTAACTTACCTCTAAACTGAGGAGGACGACGGCACACGGCGGACAGACGAGCGGCGTGCGGCGGCAACGGGCGACTCCTCCTTCCTCTTGGCTTCTCTTCTCTCGGCCTCACTCTCTCTTTCTCTCTCTCTCTCTCTCTCACTTGGCCGAACCAGCCACCCTCTCTCTCTCCTCTTCCTTTTATTCTCTTATTTGCTTGTAATTATTAGGTTTTGCATGCAAGTGACAAGTGGCCCCAAGGATGAAGACACTTTGCACGTCCATGCAATGGGCGTGCCTCCACTTGTCTGATTACATGCAAGGCTGATGGGCCTTCTTCTTGGGCCGATCTTGGGCTTTCATTCGGCTGGGCTTGGGCCAGCCTTGGTCGCCCGAATGGGGGGGGGGGGGGGGGGGCTGCGTGGGCTGGTTTTGGATGGGCTTTGGGCCTTAGGAAATCAGCCCACCCTCTCCTATTCTTATTCCATTTAATCCACATTTAAATAAATACACCTAATTAAAATTTATAAGGCCACAAAACTTTGTAATTTAAATCAATAAGAATTAAATCTTATAAGATGCATAGTCAAGAACAAAATCTCCCTTATCAAATTGTCTTATAGCACTAACCTTGATCATCCATTAACATAAGATGTATTTCTACCCAAATAATTCTCCATTAAAATACTCGGTGTCACGCCCCGATCCTCCGAGCGCGCGCACATCCCACTCTGGTTGATAGAAATGCGACTTCCCAGGACACGTCGCCGACCCATTCATTTTTATTACGCATGCGAAAGCGAAACAAATCCCCTGACAACATTTAACTTGGGATAGAAAAGCAGGCAATCAATCACAACCCAACAAGCTTCCTTATAAACACATAGGTTTATATACAACACTGGATTGTCTACAAAATAGACAGGCTCAACAACTAGGGAACTATCCTATGACCAACTTGTCAGACATGTTCCCCGATTCTTCAGCCTCCACCTTCCGAACTCCAGGACTTCCGGTCCTCCACGACCGTCATCTAGGGACCTGAAATATTATCCCACAACCGGGATGAGACTACGTCTCAGCGAGTCCTACCCTCTAAAACTCAATTAGGAAGAAAATACGCCTCAGGGTGCTCTAGCCACACAAATAGGATAGAGGACTTACCTCTCCTCAGTCCCTTTCCTGCACGTCAGTACAATTCATATTCAAGCAATGCTCGTACAAGCTGAAACTACCGACACTTATATCGGTCTATCAATTCAATCAATCCAATCATTCACAATGATTCAATTCAATCATATTATCTATCTTTCCATACCGTCTACCAAACCAGTCGTTAATACGACATATGCTTTCTAAAGCTGTAGCTGATAGATAATATAATAGCTCACCAGAAGCTGCCGCCATATTCATATAGTATACTATAGCTCACCAAAAGCTGCCGCAATATTCAATATAGTATACTATAGCTCACCAGAAGCTGCCGCAATATTCAATATAGTATACTTTAGCTCACCAGAAGCTGCCGCAATATTCAATATAGTATACTATAGCTCACCAGAAGCTGTCGCAATATATATATGTATATCATAATTGCTCGCCTAAGCGGATACATATATATAAACCAATGCTCGCCAAGGCTGATCATTCAATAATAAACCATAGAACTGGATATTCAATCCAATAATAACCCACGGTTCAAACTAGTCATACAAATCAATTACGGTGCTAAAAGCGAACACCAGGTATTTTCAAGTTAAATACCACAACTTCATCAATATCACTCAATTCCACACTTTTGGAATAATTAACCATAATCATCAATAACTCAATTTCTCAATTTAAACATACAATTAACACAAACCGACCGCACTGCTGCGATCAGCGCGAAATTCTAACAACCGGCCATCCCGGCATAATTTTCGAAATTATTAAATAATTAAATTTAATTCCGAAAATTAAATAATTAAATATTATTTTATAATAATATAATTTAATAAAATAATATTTATAAATTCGAAATAATTATTTAATTAAAAATAATTAATTAGGGCTTAAACTAGATTACACTAATTTAAACATACAATTAGCCCTAACTAAACATCCATTAAACTAATCATACAACTAATCTAATTTACATTAAAATAATCTAATTTAATCACATAAACCTAATTAGACTAATCTAAGCACCCCTTAAGCGTCATTAACTCACTAAGCAAGAATTAGAGGATAAACTCACCGGATTAACGAGCCGAACGGCTCAAAACGACGAGGACGACGCGAGGGTCGATAGTCTCCAAGGCGGGCCTAGCTTCCGGGGTCAGGAAGCCGGCCAAAACGGGCCAAACCTTCGCTGCGATACCCATTTTTCCAGCTTCTGTCCGCTGCTAGTTGAGGCCGAGAAAGGGCGGATCCGGGGCTGGTTGGGGTTGGGAATGGGCGGAGGAGCTGAACCGGACCTAGGCGGGGCTTCACGGTGGCCGGAGGTGAGCTGGACGGCTCTGGCTGAGCTTCCCCAAATCTGGAATGGTTGCTGGAACAGAGGAGCCGGCGAGATGGAGACTGAGACAGACGGAGATGCACGCGGGTAGGGCGACGGCGTCGCGGTGGCGCGCGGAGACGAGCGGCGCTACTGGCTACTGGCTACGACGGAAGAAGGAGCTGCTGAGGTTTTCTTCGACTTGCTGGGTTCTTCGTATAGCAAGAACACGAGCAGTAAGAACAGAGATGGAGAGAGGCAGCGACGGGAGAGGGAGAAGGAAACGGAGGCGTGCGGGCTGGACGAGCGACGGCCTCCGGCTGGGACGAACGGCGACGGGCGGAGCTGTTGCTCCGGCGTTCTTCGGTTGCTGGGCTTTCAGAGTGAAGAAGATGGAGGGGAGGTCTCGACGGAGGAGAGAGGGAGAGAACCGGTTTCTCTCTCTTTCTCTTTCTCTTTCTCTCTCTCTCTTTGGCCCCACCATGACCTCATGGGTGATGTCACCTTCCACTATCTCCCACAACCTCATTCCAATGGGTTCAATTTCATTTTCCGTCGTGGCATAAAATCTTGTACACTTAATTCAATCAATTCTCAATCAATTCCATCCAATTGAAGCTCAATTAAATTAACCCATGTGTCCTCGGCCTTCTCATGACATTTTCCCATCAAATAATCCAACTTGCATCCCGAAGATTCAATTAAAAACGGCCCTCTGACAATCTCGAACAAAAACAGCCTTACTTTGCTTTCCTGCCAAAAATCTCGGTTTGTAGAAAAATCTTCTGAAGATGAGTCGGCTTTCCTAAAATGAATTGCGACTTGACAGAACTTCCAATTTCTATAATCGGGTTCAATTTCACGGTTAAATTCAATCTGGCGCAACTTTAGTGCGTCCTAATCTACCGGGTAGCTTTTAGGAATTTTCTGTGCAATTGACCTGTAGTTGATTATTCTCAAGCCACAAAGTGCATCTTCAACACATTGGCGACTCTCGATTATCGTAGAAATCTCAAGGTTTCAAATACGGACACAGGGTACCAAAACGACAGAGAAATCGGTCTAGTGCCGATCAACAAGAATTGTGCAATTAGGTGGAATCACCCACACTAAATTACATGGTTCTGTTGAATCGACCTATCTCCGATCTCTAATCGGTCTGTGTCGTAATGACCCTTGCAGATTAGTACGGTCGAGCAGTCGTTTCCTGTTCGAATTCTCAAGTCTATTGCGTTTAGATTCCTTAACGGCTTCACCTGATAGACTAGTTATCTCGTGAGTGATCAGCTCAGAGAAGAAAGCTATAGACGCGAAGATAAAATGCCCGACTTATTTAATTGAAACTAGAATTGGAAAATCGGGATGTCACACTCGGCATTAATCTATTAAAATTCTTTGGTCTAAAGGCCATAACATAAATCAATAGCACTCCTATCACCTATTCATAGACCTTAATGTATCTGGAGATTGCCATGAATCTTGGGATGCCACATCTCGATTATAAGGCCAATTCGTTATGATATGTCCCATTCCGTGCCACACAATTTTATCCCATAATCAGGTGCAGTTATATCTCACTCAGACACGTGTTCCAATTTAGTCACCGCCCCACGGGCACAGCCTACTCGATGTTCGGCGGTCTTCTGGCATACCCAGTTGTCGTCTCGCCCCATTGAGTATGGCAACGTCTACCTCGAGACGGCATTCTCGAAGGAGCATTGGCCCAGCCTCTACTACGATCGACATCCGTTGACAAGGGCATTCAATATAAGAGCATCGGTCGACATAAACGCTTGCAACGGGTTCTCATAACCATCACACGACCATCCAATCCCGGCCAAGGACAATGTGCATTGCACTCAAATGCCTCAATTAAAATAATGAACTTGGCATATTTTATTTATATTAAAAACACCCGGTAAAATAATCGTGTGTGGGTACACGGTCGGATCGAATTATAAAAAGTGATATTCTTCCTTTTAAAAATCTCACTATTTGATATAGTATTTTAAAACATTTTTGGTGTCAAAACCCGACTCCTGGTATTTTCTAATTAAATACCAAAATTCCACATTTTTGAAATAATAAATCAAAAATAAAAAATTATCACTCAATTGCACAATTTAACACTCAATTGCACAAACCAACTATACCACGATAATTAGCACGAAATTCTGACAATCGGTTATCCTAGTATAATTTTCGGAAACTAATAAATGATTAAATAAATTACAAAATAACTAAATAAATGACTAATTAAGCTAAATATACTAATCTAACCACTTAATTAGAATTAAATAAATAATGCACTAAGCTAAATAAATCACATAATCTAATTAACCCCTAAGTAAACTAATCTAACCACCTAATTAGCCTATTTAACTAACTAAACCACTCATTACACTAATCTAACCACCCAAACCAATCTTAGCCTAAACTAATCTTTCTCTAAGAATAATTAACCTCTTAAGCCAGGTTTAGCAAGTAAACTTACCGGATTAGTGAGCCGATGAGTTCACGGCGACGGCGACGCGGAGGCGAGCAAGACTCGAGCCTAAAGTGACGCTAAAGGAGGTCCGAAAAGGACTGGAAAAAGCCCACAAAGCCTCATGAGTCTAGCTGGCCTTCGGTTCTGTGGCTGAACCGAAGAGGCTGGTCAACGACTAGGACGGCACGAGAACGGCATGACGGGGCCAGGGAGGGCTGTAGGTGGCTCGGGGACACAACAGCGGCTTGGACGGGTGGCGGAGGTGGGTCAACGGGCTGGACGAAGGGCTCAAGACGGCGGACTGGCACGGACGACGGCATGTGAGTGGGATGGGCGCACGAGCACGGTCAAGTGGCTTCAACAGGCTCGGGCGGTGCTCGAATGGGCGTGAGGCAATCCGACAGTGGCTAGCTCGGCTGCTACTAGTCTTGGCTGGTTCTTGGGCTCTAAAATAGCAGCAATGGAGCACCAAGGGAGCAAGAAGGAAGAAGAATGGCTGCTACAGTTGGCCAAGGAGACAAATGACCACCAAAGTCTTCCAAAATATCCATAACACTCAAGTGCCATGCCCCACCAACCTTCAACCCTATCCCATAGCTATTTTCCCCTCCCGAGCTTCCTCAACAAGCCAAGGAATGCTGCCCAAATGTTGCACCCCACAAGGCATACGAATTTCACCATTTTCCCGTTTAATTTCAATTCAATTCATCTTCAATTGGCCTCAAATCAATGGCCAACTTGCCAAGGTAGGAGCCCACCTCAAATTCCATAATTTTCCTCATCATTTGATCCAACGAGAAGGCCAAAAGTGCACTCAATTTAGTCCATTCGGATTCTTGAATCAATTTAACCGAGTATTGATTTTTCGCCAAAAATCTGGACTCGCCAAAAATTCTTTGAATGATAAGTCGACATTCCTAAAATAAATCGTGACATGACAGAACTTTCAATTTCTGAAATCAAGTTCAATTTCGTGGTTAATTTCAACCGAACACGATTTTAGCGTGACATAACCTACCATGTAGCTTTTAGGAATTTTTAGCACATTTGACCCATGGTCGATTATTTTTTATCCACATTGTGCATCTCCGACTTATAGGTGACTCTCAATTGTCGTAAAATTCTCAAGGTTTCAAATACGGGCACAAGGTACAAAAACGACAAAAAAATCGATTCAGTGCCGTTCGACACGAATTTTACAATTAGATGGAATCACCCACACTTTAATTACATGCCTCTGTTGAATCGACCTATCTCCAGTTTCTAATCAATTTTAACGATGCCATATTGACCCTTGCAGATTAGCACGGTTGAGTAGTCGATTTCTAATCGAATTCTCAAGTTGGTCACGTTTAGATTCCTTAATGGCTTCACTCGATAGATTAGTTATCTCGTGAGTGATTAGCTCAGGAAAAAAAAAAGACTATAGGCATGTCGATGAAAGGCCCATTTCATTTCATCGAAAACAAGGTTGAAAATTAGGATGCCACACCTCCTTAAATACTCCTCTATGCCTTTGTGATCATTGGCACGTCCCAGAGAAATTCTTCCAATCAACCTGTTGGATAGAATTATTTAAGGAGATCTTGAGTTGATTGAAGATCAAGATGAAAGTCTGATGATCCTGGTCGCCCATACAATCAGGATCTAAGTTTCCATAAGTAGATTATTTCTAAATAAACTTCCTTCCAAATTGACGTTATCGTTCTTGATTAATTTTAATGATAATATCCAAAGAAGGTAAGTAAAATTTCTATCCATAAAGCCATATATCTTGTTCATATTGAATCCTTGAAGAAAGAATAATAATTTCGATTCTGATTATATCTTCGATCTTCACTTTAAGTTCAGTTTGGATCTTTGTTAGAGTGGGCAAACTTCTGAAGTGGACTAGACTTTGAGAGAATTCCACAGAAGTCTGATACACCTCAGAATGAGAATAGAAAAGTTTTGTCAACTTCAAAATTTAAAATGAGTTTTCTCAACACTTTTCATTTGGACGATTTTGTGGAGGTTGAATTCTCTCTTCCGAATGGGGCCCAACCATCAATATACACGCTCCAATTGCAACAATGGAGGTGCCTAATTCTTCTGTGACTATGATTATGATATGTGGACCTTACTCTTCTATGACTATGATTATGATATGTGGACCTTGCATGTGTTGCTACATATACATCCTTTGAAAGGAAAATCTGGCCTTGCTCGTCTCTATCATGTGTAGGATCATGCAGTGAGAGGTGGAAAAGGCGACCAACAATGTAAATCCACGTCAACTGTTCACCAATGACAATCACAACTTTTTGCTCCGCAAAAGTCGTGGGGATGTAAACTTATATGTCTTACTTTGTTGTCTTGTCCTCTTCAAAATATCAACATCACGTGACTTTTCTTCTAGCTTTTTACGATGATCTTATTGTCGTTTGCTTAATCTTCACTTCTCTTTAACTCAATAATTCCTCTTCATCTTTTTACGTGTCAGAAATTTTTTCCCCATCTTTTTAAGTTACTAAATTTGCTTACTTTGATGAGATTTATATTTCTCACCTTTACTTAGCCTAGCCCAGGCCCCTTTCGAGAAGGCATAGCCCCTTCCCTTCTGGCCCAAACTATTTTGGGCCTAATGACAGTTTGGTCAGCACTCTTTAGCAAAAAGAACAAATTAATAGGCATTTCAAGAAGTAGACTCACCCCCTCCCAAAATGCAGAAAAAGAAGGGTACTAATAGGCGTAAGCATGGTCCGGGTTGGGCCGATCCGCCCTTAACCCTAGGACCAACCCACATAGTGTTCGTCCTCAAATTTTGGGACCGAGGACCGACTCTATTGAGCTTGGACCGAGGACCAGACCAACCCAATGGATTCGGTCCTATTCCAGGGTCAACCTGAGGCCAATTATAATTTTTTATTTCATTTTTTGTACTCCTTAAAAAAGCGATTGAGGACGGAACTAATCCAACGGGTTTGGTCCGATTTCAAGGTCAACCCAAGACCAACCAATAATTTTTTATTTCATTTTTTGTACTCCTTAAAAAAACGATTGTGGATCGAAATGATTTAATGGGTTCGGTCCGGTTTCAGGGTCAACATAAGACCAATCAATAATCTTTTATTTCATTTTTTGTACTTCTTAAAAGGGCAACCGAGGACCATACTAACCTAATGGGTTTGATGATGAGTGAGGTCAACTAAGAAAGGCAAGCAATGAGGGTCAAGTGGGGTGAGCATCGAACAGAATGAGTATCGAATGTCGAGAAGGAAGCAACAAGTCAAGTGAGCATCGAGCGATAAGCGACATGAGTGACCCAAAGGGAGCAAGGCGAGTGTTAAGTGGTGAGCGGAGAAATTGTTTCTTTCGATTTTGGAAATTTGAAGACTAAGAAGACAAATAAGACAAAAGAGAACGAATATTAGATGATGATGCCATAAGGAGCTATTTATGCCTTTTTGGATACCGTGAGGACTCCTCACAAAAATATTTTCCTCATTCATAAATTATGACTGTTAATACCGTAAAAGATATTAAAAATCTAAGTTATTAAAGAATAATGTAACATTATTTGAACTCATCAGTAAAGAGCTGTTTAATATTGTTGACGTCGTTTATTTTAAGGTTTTATCTATATAAAAAAAATTATAACTAATATATTACAAATATATATATATATATATATAGTCAGAGTTGGTCCGGGTTGGACTGACTCGAAACTCTCAGGACCAAGGACCAACCCGCACAATGTTGGTCCAAGAATTCTAGGAGCAAGGACTGACCTAGTCTCCATGGAAACCGGACCAAGACCGACAAGATTGGGCCAGTCCAAGGCCGGTCTAGGGTTGACCGAGGACCGATGCTCACCCCTATAAAGGATTGACTGGCGATGAGTTATCCCGGTGGGTTTGCAATACAAATTTCTCCTTTTTCTTTTTTTTTAAGCAGGTTCCTTTCAATTTTAGCTCAGGTAAGTTAACAATCATGACAAGTTTAAGCAAGGCATCCGAGAAACGTGCAACATTATGTCAATGGACAGATATTGCAGTACTACAAAAGAGAAAAGACCAAAGTCACAAGAATTTGCAAAAGAAAAAGTTAAAGAAGAATGAAGGATGGAAGTACTTCATCTTTAATGATTGATTGGCGATGAGTTATCACGGTGGGTTTGCAATACAAATTTCTCTTTTTTCCTTTTTTTAATCAGGTTCCTTTCCATTTTAGCTCAAGTGAGTTAACAATGATGACTAGTTTAAGCAAGGCATCCGAGAAACGTGCAACATTATGTCAATGGACAAATATTGCAGTACTACAAAAGAAAAAAGACCAAAGTCACAAGAATCTGTAAAAGAAAAAGTTAAAGAAGAATGAAGGATGGAAGTACTTCATCTTTAACGATTGACTGGCGATGAGTTATCACGGTGGGTTTGCAATACAAATTTCTCTTTTTTCTTTTTTTTTTAATCAGGTTCCTTTCAGTTTAGCTCAGGTAAGTTAACAATCATGACAAGTTTAAGCAAGGCATCCGAGAAACGTGCAACATTATGTCAATGGACAGATATTGCAATACTACAAAAGAGAAAAGACAAAAGTCACAAGAATCTGCAAAAGAAAAAGTTAGAGAAAAATAAAGGATGGAAGTACTTCTTCTTTAATGATTGACTGGCAATGAGTTATCACGGGGGGTTTGCAATACAAATTTCTCCTTTTTCTTTTTTTTTAATTAGGTTCCTTGAAGGATGGAAGTACTTCATCTTTAACGATTGACTGGCGATGAGTTATCACGGTGGGTTTGCAATACAAATTTCTCTTTTTTCTTTTTTTTTTAATCAGGTTCCTTTCAGTTTAGCTCAGGTAAGTTAACAATCATGACAAGTTTAAGCAAGGCATCCGAGAAACGTGCAACATTATGTCAATGGACAGATATTGCAATACTACAAAAGAGAAAAGACAAAAGTCACAAGAATCTGGAAAAAGAAAAAGTTAGAGAAAAATAAAGGATGGAAGTACTTCTTCTTTAATGATTGACTGGCAATGAGTTATCACGGGGGGTTTGCAATACAAATTTCTCCTTTTTCTTTTTTTTTAATTAGGTTCCTTTCAATTTTAGTTCGAGTGAGTTAACAATGATGACTAGTTTAAGCAAGGCATCCGAGAAACGTGCAACATTATGTCAATGGACAAATATTGCAGTATTACAAAAGAGAAAAGACCAAAGTCACAAGAATTTGCAAAAGAAAAAGTTAAAGAAGAATGAAGGATGGAAGTACTTCATCTTTAACGACTGACTGGCGATGAGTTATCACGGTGGGTTTGCAATACAAATTTCTCTTTTTTTCTTTTTTTTAATCAGGTTCCTTTCAATTTTAGCTCAGGTAAGTTAACAATCATGACAAGTTTAAGCAAGGCATCTGAGAAACATGCAACATCATGTCAATGGACAGATATTGCAGTACTACAAAAGAGAAAAGACCAAAGTCACAAGAATCTGTAAAAGAAAAAGTTAAAGAAGAATGAAAGATGGAAGTACTTCATCCTTAATGATTGATTGGCGATGAGTTATCACGATGGGTTTGCAATACAAATTTCTCTTTTTTTCTTTTTTCTTTTTAATCAGGTTCCTTTCAATTTTAGCTCGGGTGAGTTAACAATGATGACTAGTTTAAGCAAGGCATCCAAGAAACGTGCAACATTATGTCAATGCACAAATATTGCAGTACTACAAAAGAGAAAAACCAAAGTCACAAGAATCTGCAAAAGAAAAAGTTAAAGAAGAATGAAGGATGGAAGTACTTCATCTTTAACGATTGACTGGCGATGAGTTATCACGGTGGGTTTGTAATACAAATTTCTCTTTTTTCTTTTTTTTAATCAGGTTCCTTTCAATTTAGCTCAAGTAAGTTAACAATCATGACAAGTTTAAGCAAGGCATCCGAGAAACGTGCAACATTATGTCAATGGACAAATATTGCAGTACTACAAAAGAAAAAAGACCAAAGTCACAAGAATCTGTAAAAGAAAAAGTTAAAGAAGAATGAAGGATGGAAGTACTTCATCTTTAACGATTGACTGGCGATGAGTTATCACGGTGGGTTTGCAATACAAATTTCTCTATTTTCTTTTTTTTAATCAGGTTCCTTTCAATTTAGCTCAGGTAAGTTAACAATCATGACAAGTTTAAGCAATGCATCCGAGAAACGTGCAACATCATGTCAATGGACAGATATTGCAATACTACAAAAGAGAAAAGACAAAAGTCACAAGAATCTGCAAAAGAAAAAGTTAGAGAAAAATAAAGGATGGAAGTACTTCTTCTTTAATGATTGACTGGCAATGAGTTATCACGGGGGGTTTGCAATACAAATTTCTCTTTTTTCTTATTTTTTTAAGCGGGTTCTTTTCAATTTTAGCACAGGTAAGTTAACAATCATGACAAGTTTAAGCAAGGCATCCAAGAAACGTGCAACATTATGTTAATGGACAGATATCGCAGTACTACAAAAGAGAAAATACCAAAGTCACAAGAATCTGCAAAAGAAAAAGTTAAAGAAGAATAAAGGATGGAGGTACTTCGGCATTAAGGTTAGGCCGGTCCACCTCTTAACCCTACGACCAACCTGCACAGTGCTGGTCCTCAAATTTTGGGACCGAGGTTCAACCCTATTGAGCTTGGGACAGAAGATCGGACCAACCCAATGGGTTCGGTCCTATTCCAAGGTCAACCTGAGACCGATTATAATTTTTATTTTATTTTTTGCACTCCTTAAAAAAGCGTTTGAGGACCGAAATAACCCAATGGGTTCGGTTCGGTTTTAAGGTCAACCCAAGACCAACCAATAATTTTTTATTTCATTTTCTGTACTCCTTAAAAAGCAGTTGGAGCGTTCGTCAAACCAAACGACATTACAGTGAACTCATAATGGCCGTATCGAGTACAAAATGCTGACTTTGGTATGTCTTCCCTTTTTATCCTCAGCTAGTGATATCCTGTCCTCAAGTCGATCTTCGAAAATATCGACCCTTCTTGTAACTGGTCAAACAAGTCTTCGATCCTCGAGAGCAGATACTTATTCTTGATCGTCACCTGATTGAGTTGACGATAGTCGATGCATAGACGCAATGAACCATCCTTCTTCTTTCGGAATAGAACTGGTGCTCCCTAAGGTGATGCACTGCGACGTATGAATCCCTTATCCAACAATTCCTGCATCTGCACCTTCAGTTCTTTCAACTCAGACAACGACATCCGGTAAGGAGTCTTAGAGATTGGCTTTGTCCCAGGTGCTAACTCGATCATGAACTAAATCTCCCTCTCTAGCGGTAGACCTAGCAATTCCTTTGGAAACATGTCTGGAAACTCCTGAACCACTACAATATCTTTGATCTTCAGTTTCTCAACTGTCGTATCCACGATAGTCGCCAGGTAACCTTGACAACCCCCATCTAATAAACGGGTTGCCTCAAGCGACAAGATTAAGGCAATCGAGGGTCCTCCTCAACTTCTAATAAACTCGAAACTTTCACCCCCTAACAGGTTAAACTGAATCAATTTACGATAGCAATCAATCTTAGCTCGTTACTTATTGAGTCAGTCCATGCCAATTATCACATCGAAATCATACATGGCTAGGACTAACTAATCTATCCTCCCCTCTCACTGACCAACCTCTAACTTGCAACCAGGACAAACCACTGTAGCTAACACCTTATCCTTTAACAGTGTAGATATGCTAACAATTAACTCTAATAACTCAAGAATCAATCCTACCAGCTTAACAAACTGCTTAGTTATAAACAAATGAGTTGCACCAGGATCAAATAAAACATAAGCAACGTAGTTGTTCAGCGAAACCATACCCGTAATTACATTGAGCATGTCCTCATCCTATCCTCTCGTGATCACCTACGTCCTTCCCTAAGCTAGAGGTCTAATCGGTCCACACTGCTATGCAATCTACGGCACAAACCCTCTATTCTGACCCATCGGTGGCGGTGGCAGTAACTATTGTTGTCCCCTCGGTATCCTAGGATAGTCTTTGACTAGATGACCATGTTGGCCACACTCGAAACACGCACCCATCATAAGATGGCATGAGGCCAAACCATGTCGTCTTCTACAGAAGTGACATGCTCCATTCTGATGCGGCGTCGACTTGCCTATTCTACCCTTCCTATTGAACGGCACATGGAACCTTCCCCCGGTCATGAGCTTCTTCCCATATCGATTCCTATCTCTATTGGAACTGAACCTTGACCTAGACAAGGCGGCTTGTTCACTCAAACTTCTCTCAATCGGCTAGGCCCAACTATACACTTTGTTATAGTCCTTGAGATCAAACGGCACCAACGGGTTCTTCAACTCTAGTCGAAGGCCTTTCTTGAATCTCCTAGCTTTGTCTACCGGATCTTCTATCAGTCTTGGAGCGTACTGCAATAACTCCACGAATTTAGCTTCATACTGGTCTACACTCAACATTCCTTGGCGGAGGCATTGGAATTTAGGGGTAAGCATGGTCCAGGTTGGGCCAATCTGCCCCTTAACCCTAGGACAAACCCGCACAGTGCTGGTCCTCACATTTTAGAACCAAGGACCGACTCTATTGAGCTTGGGACCAAGGACCGGACCGACTCTAGGTCAAGCCGAGGCCAATTATAATTTTTTATTTCATTTTTTGTACTCCTTAAAAAGTGATTGAGGACTGAACTGATCTAATGGGTTTAGTCCGGTTTCAAGGTCATGCTAATTCCAACCAATAATTTTTTATTTCATTTTTTGTACTCCTTAAAAAAACGATTGTGGATCGAACTAATCCAATGAGTTCGGTCCGGTTTCAGGATCAACCTAAGAGCAATCAATAATTTTTTATTTCATTTTTCGTATTTCTTAAAAAGGCAACCGAGGACCATACTAACCCAATGGGTTAAATGATGAGTGAAGTCAGCTAAGAAAGGCAAGCGGTGAGGGTCAAATGGAATGAGCATCGAACAGAATGAGCATCGAATGTCGAGCGGAAGCAACAAGCCAAGTGAGCATCGAGCAACGAGTGGCATGAGTGACCCAAAGCGAGTGAGGCGGGTGTTAAGTGGTGAGCGGAGAAATTGTTTCTTTCAATTTTGGCAAATTGAAGACTAAGAAGACAAATAAAATAGAAGAGAACGAATACTAGATGATGATGCCATAAGGAGCTGTTTATGCATTTTTGAATGCCGTGAGGACTCCTCACAAAAACATTTTCCTCATTCATAAATTATGACTGTTAATGCCGTAAAAGATATTAAAAATCTAAGTTATTAAATAACGATGTAAAATTACTTGAACTCCTCACTAAAGAGTTGTTTAATATTATTGACGTCGTTTATTTTAAAGTTTTTTCTATATAAAAAAATTATAAGTAATATATTACATATATATAGTCAGGGTTGGTCCGAGTTGGATTGACTCAAAACTCTCAAGACCGAGGACCAACCCGCACAATGTTGGTTCAGGAATTCTATGACCAAGGACCGACTCAATCTCCTTGGGAACCAGACCAGAACCGACAAGGTTGGGCCAGTGCAAGGCCGGTCCACGGTTGACCCTGGACCAATGCTCACCCCTAGGTACTAATAGCCATTTCGAATAACCTCGGGATGAGGTGCGTTTGCCTTGTTTTGACACTCACACACCTGGAGTTGAGACTTGCTATCTCTGAACCTGCATCTTTTCCATCCAAGATTCGTTTTGAGTCACAAATGCTTCGTTGGAATGTTCACATTGAGAACCCTCCAACAAGACCTATATTATTAATTAGAACTATAAAATCACGGTCCTAATATATAACTTAGAGGTTCAGAAAGTTTCGTTCCATTCCAAGACCTCTAGGCACAGTTTTGGACCATGAGATCTTTCTTTCGGCATCAAAATGTTTGCCACTTATTACTCGCTCCTTCAATATTGGTTCAACTTGATTTTGGCCGTGTTGGGATGCTTGCAAAATCGAGAAATCACATACTGCTTGTGCTGTGAAATACAGGGGACCGGTCTTTAATCGATCCAAGTCATCAACAAGCATAGTCATAAACATGAGTTGTTGCAATTAGCATGGCCATTGATAAAAGGCTTTGGTATTGGTGTCTCACAGAAGGCCACGCCTTGAATTAGTGTCATGCTGATAACTTAACTAATTTTTGGTGTAAACAAACTCACCTTTTATTTTAAAATATTTATCGGGCCTTATATGTCGCCGGCCAATCTTTGATTAATTTTAGATTTGATAAAGCTAGTATGAACACCTAGAGAGGGGTGAATAGGTGTTAAAGAAGTTTTTGCGAAACTTAACAACTTAATTCGACTTATATTAAAACAGTAGACTGAAGATATAAAAAACTGTAAACAGTTATATAAGGCTGCAAATTAAAGTAAATAGTCTAGGAAAAGAGAATTGAAACACAAGATTTATAGTGGTTCGGCTTAGACCAAACCTACGTCCACTCTCCCGCACTAACAGCCCACTGGCTGAATTGCACTAAGAACCAAAAGAAATTTTACAGTCTCACGTCCTTAATTCCACAGTATAGAGACTCTACTACACTTCCTCAAAGTCTCATAAGTATTTGATCTTTCTTTTGAGTACAATTTAAGCTCAACAAATTGTAACAGCAAAGAACTAAGAGTTTCAGACTTTGGAATTTTTCTTTCACGCACACACTCGAATAACTTGAACGTCCTCCTTATATACTCCTCCATGCCATCAAAACCGTTGGCACCTTCCAAATGAGTTCTTCCAATCTACCCATTGGACAAAATCAATTAGGAAAATCTCGAGTTATTTAAGGAATGTGATGATAGCCCACCAATCATGTTCGCCCATACAATCAGGATCTAGGTTTCCATAAGTGGAACTTTCCAAATATACTTCACCAATCAATAGATCTAATTATTCAAATTGATTTCAATAAGAATAATTGATCACGAGATGCTATCTCCAGCTGTGAGATCTCCTTCAACCATACGAACCAAATCCTTAAATATATGCTTACATATGGATAAGTCTTCTTCATCGGATAAATCTTTTCTTCGTCGGTCTAGAAACTATCAGAGATGGTAGACTTTAAATCTTGAGTCTGGAGGTCTTCAAACTTTGATTATAGAGTTTGCAAATCTTCAGACTAGACCGATGGAAACGTTTTGTCAACTTCAAAACAAAAGTTTTTTTCAACAATCTCCCCCTTTTTGATGTTGACAAAACTTTCCCGCAAGTTTGGACACTTTGACCTGCAAAACAACACTTAAGCAAACCAAGATTTCTTATAAAGAAATAGTAGATATTAGGATAAGGATAATAGCGATTTTGCAACCACGGAAAACATGTTAATCTTGTAAAAGCAACTATCTTTATTATAATTAATAACATAGCTTAAGTTACTTGCAAGCATCATCAGTCCAAACCAGTCCAAGTCACAATCAAACCAAACAAAAGATAAGTCCAACAGTCAAAACAAAAAGTCATTAAATCTGCATCAAACCTCTCCCCCTTTTTGTCAACAGCAAAAAGTGGATAACAAATGAAAAAGAGTTGATTGAAAATAGAAAGAATCAAGGCTGTTTGGGAAGGTGAACAAGCTCGAATTCTCCCATAGAATGCACTATCTTCTCAAGCCTTTCAAAACTCTACTTCAGTGACTGAAAATCTTCACCCTGCGTAGTAGACTGCACTTGATTCTTCAAGGCGTTCAACTAATCGTGCAAAGATATTGAAGTAGCCATGAAAGCATTTTTGAGATCCTGCATCTCATATCCCATAGCATTTGGTTGTTTCCTGATTTTCAATAGAATCTCTAGCAGTCTCGAAAAGTCTGATGTTTGAGATGTTGCAATACTAGGACCAGCTGAGTCAATTCAAGGGATTTTGAGAATGGATGGAACTTCAGTAGATTGTCCACCATGACTGTCTTCTAGGTAATGCAAGCCATACACATCTTATGGGTCTGCTACAGAATGACTTATATCACTAGCAAATATAGGTGAATAAATACCTTTTGGTCCAACAGCTCCCCCTGTTTTGTTGCCATCAGGTGGAGTAGGTAAGATTTCTTCTTGATCAACTTCAACTTCATAGTGATGAGCGTCAGCAATTTCAGTTCTTGCCATCTCAAAATCACTAGACAATGAGACATCCAAAGTTAGCTCGAAAGAGTCTTCTTGACCCTGATCTTTTTCTTCTCCTCTCTCTTCTTCTTCCTCTTCTTCTTTCTCTTCTCTTCTTTCTTCCTATGTCCTCCTCTGTTCTTCATCTTCCTTTCCTGTCTCTTAACTTTCTTTTTCTCCTTCTTCTAGCTCTTCTCTTGTCTCATGAAAGCTGACAAACTCTTTAAGTTTCTTAAGGCTGAAAGAGTCATTCCATCCTTATCTTCTTCATCTTGCAAGATGAGAGTTCTTTTCTTCTTTACTGGAGCAACCATGGGCTTCTTGCCTTTCCTCTTCGCAACAGCAGAATCTTCTTTTGCTTTGATGGGAGACATCTCCTTCATACGCTCCAACACCTTGTTCAGCTCTTTTAAACGCATCTTTGTGACCATTTTGAAACCAATCACCATTTGAGAGATGGTTGTCAAACATAATGGTGCAGAAATGTAAATTTTAAAATGTCTAAAGAGATGTGTGATAAGAGTAGAACAAGGGAGTTGTCAATTATCCTTCACAACTGTTAGTACATATGAAACAAGATGGTGTGAGGCAAAGAGAATTTAAATCCAGTATTGATGGCACATATCAGTTTCGCTTCAAATCGAGAGACATCAATCTTGGATGTCGACTTGGGACGAATGCGCTTGTGTAGCAAGATGTTAGAGGCACTCATCCTTGAGTAGGAACTCTTGCCTTCAACATCCCTATCTTTCACCAATGATAGAGTAGCATGAGCAATAGACACACTAATTGGTTGGAAACTCATTCTTTCCACCCCAATTATGTCAGCCAACGTGTCTGTATCCACCAAAAGTTCCTTCTCCTTCACTGTGAAAGTAAAACTATTTGCATTCAAGAAAGATAAGTTCGAGTAAAAGTATGCAGTGAGTTCTGGATAAGCTGCAGTAGATTCAAAACAGAACCGTTCCAATTGCAGTAGAGCAAACTTCTCTCGCAGATTGACTTTTACTAAATCAAGGAAATCGAGGTCGACACTCCTAAAGTTCATAACCCCTCTCTTTATTAGGTTCAAATAAACCCTATTGTGATTCTTCGATCTGAAAAGACTTGAACCATCACTAACAACATTTGCAGCGACACCTGTTCTGGGCTAAAAATGAGTAAACATCCGTTCATCGTCGTCCAGAACTTGTGGTTGATTTGCAGTGCCATAGAATGGGTCACTCGGGAAATTCGCAAAAGTTCTTTCAGTCGTTCCTTTCTCTACAACTCCTAACCTTTCCAACTCCCGCAAGAATAGGGTTTCATTCTTGTATCCTTTATCTCTTAAAAATTCATCGATTAAAGACATCGGCGTTCCTCATTTCTTCAAATTAAAGTAAAGTTTGAAAGCAACCTTGGGAGTTTGCGTTCTTACAGGTTCAACCTCCTCTATAACTTCATCGTCTGGTTGAGTCATTAGAGAAGATTGATGTTGCTGAGAAGGTTGTTGCTTACTCGGACGCAGTGGTGGAGAAGAATCTTCTTCCTCGGTCAAGTCGAAATGCGTAGGACCCTCGGGCATATGTCGTGGTCCCCTGCTTGCAATCCTTAAAGACTTTCTTGAAGACATTGTCGTTTCAAGGGACATATCGAGAGAGAAAGTGAAAGCAAGTGGGAATTTTGTACTCTAGGGTTTCAGTGTAAAAACAAAGAAGACGAATCTCGGGAGTATATAAAGCAAGTGAAGCGAGATAAACAAAACATCGTAAAAGGCAAAATAAAAATACATTTTCAAAAATAACTTCCTTTTTTAAGATAACTGTCTTTTTGAAATTGATAACTGCCTTTTTGAAAAAGAAAAAACTTGGAAAGATAATTTCAATCAATTAGCAATCAATAAGTAACCATACATTCTCAAGATTAAAATACTGGAATAGAAATAACTTACAGTCGTAACTCTTGGTCTTCTGAGTCTGAACACCTTCAGACTTTATTTCTAAGTCTGAGCTCCTTCAGACTTTAATAGATAATAGATGTAATGTTCAATCTGGTGCAAATAGACTCAAGTAGGCTTTTCTCCAGAGGCTTTGTAAATATGTCCGCCAATTGATTCTTTGAATCAATGAATTGAATCATTATTTTTTCACTTTGAACATGATCTCTAATAAAATGATGTTGAATTTCTGTGTGATTTGCTCTTGAATGAAGAATTTGATTCTTTGTTAGATTGATTGTGCTGGTGTTATCACATTTGATCTCGGTGCATGAGTCTTCGATTCCAAAGTCTCTCAGTTGTTATTTTATCCATAAGATTTGAGAACAGCAACTTCCAAGAGCCACATACTCTGCTTATGTTGTTGAAAGAACTACAGTGCTTTACTTCCTTGCAAACCAAGATACTGTTCTGTTTTCCAGCAATTGGCATGTATCAGATGTACTCTTTTTATCAACTCTGCAACCTACTAAATCTGTGTCTAAATATCCAAGAAGGGTAAAGTCTCATTCATTGGGATACCACAGACTTAAGCTTGAAGTAGTTGCAATGTATTTGATAATGCGTTTTGCGGCACTTAGATGAGACTCTTTTGGATCAGATTGAAATCTAGCACAAATGCAAACACTAAACAAAATGTTAGGTCTAAAAGCAGTAAAATAAATAAGTGAACCAATAATACTCCTGTAAAGTTTCTGGTCAACTTTTTTTATCCTTCATCTTTATCCAGCTTTGAAGAACTAGACATTGGTATCTTAGTCTTTTTGCAATTCTCCAATCCGAACTTTTTAACAAGTTCTTTTGCATATTTTTCTTGGTGAATGAAAATTCATTCATTCAATTGTTTTACTTGTAATCTGAGAAAGAAGGATAATCCACCCATCATGCTCATCTCAAATTCATTCTGCATAGACTTAGAAAACTTCTTGCATAGGTTTTCGTTAGGTAATCCAAATATAATATCATCAACATAAATTTGAACAAGTAGAAATTTTTTACCTTCCCTTTTAATAAACAAGGTAATATCCACTTTTCCTTTGACAAAACAATTTTGCATTAAGAAATTACTTAACCTGTCATACCAAGTTCGAGGTGCTTGTTTTAATCCATATAGAGCCTTTTTTAGTCTAAATACTGAGTCTGGTCTCTTTGGATCTTCAAATCCATGAGGTTATTTCACATAAACTTCTTCTTGGATAAATCCATTTAGGAATGCACTCTTAACATCCATTTGGAATAACCTAAAAATTTTATAACAGCCAAAAGTAAGTAATAATGTAATTGCTTCTAACCTGGCTACTGGTGCATAGGTTTCATCATAATCTATCCCTTCTTCTTGCGTATATCCTTTGGCCACGAGTCTTGCTTTGTTCCTGATCACTTTTCCTTTTTCGTCCAACTTATTCCTAAAAATCCATTTAGCTCCAATAATGGATTTACATTTTGGTTTAAGAGTTAACTCGCATACATTATTAATGCTAAACTATATGAGTTCTTCTTGCATTGCTTCAATCTAGCTTTTGTCAACTAAAGCTTCTTCTATACTTTTGGGTTCTATTTAAGAAATAAGTGTCACAACGCTAGACTCTTCTTGCCTTTTGAATATGGTGTGAATCCCTTCATCAATATGACTAATGATGAGTTCTTTGAGATAACTAGACTTATGCTTCCAATTACTTGTTAGTCTGACAGTTTGCTGATCTTCTTCTTCAGTTGATTTTTCAGCTTTCGTTCGTTGTTGATTTTCAAAGATCTGAGCTGCTCCAGGGGAGGTAGATTTTGTAGAGTTTGGACCAGGTTCAGATTCTTCAGGATGAGTCTGAATCAGTTGATTCTACAAAGAGTCTTGGAATTTGACATTCGTAGATTCTTCCACAAACTGAGTCTTTTTGTTGAATCCTTTGTAGGCTTTGTTGGTGGTTGAATATCCAAGGAAGATTCCTTCGTCTGATTTCTCTTCAAACTTACCAATTTGATCATTTGCATTTTTCAAAACAAAACATTTGCAACTAAATACATGAAAGTAAGAAACAATTGACTTTTTTCCTTTGAAAAACTCATAAGGAGTTTTCTCCAGAATATGCCTTAAAAAGACTCTATTAATAATATAACATGTTGTAGAAACTGCTTCAACACAAAAATGAGAAGAAATACTACTTTCTATTAAAAGAGTTCTTGTCATCTCCTACAAAGATTTATTCTTTCTTTCCACAACACCATTCTGTTCTAGTGTGTATGGAGAGGAAAAAAACATGCTGAAAACATAATTCATCACAAAATTTTGCAAAATCTTGATTTTCAAACTCACCTCCATGGTCTATCCGTATGCTTGAAATAGCATATCATTTCTCATTTTAAACTTTCTTAGCAAACTTTGAAAAGTAATAAAATGTTTCAGACTTACTTGCCAGAAAATGAACCCAAGTGAATCGTGAGTAATCATCTACGATTACTAGATAATATCCCTTTCCACCTATGCTTTTAGTTCTGGTTGGCCCAAAGAGATCCATATGCAGAAGCTACAAAACACGATTAGTAGAAACCTGATTTATTGACTTAAAAGAACTTCTAATCTATTTTCCCAATACACATGGTGTGCATAAGTCAGATTTTTGAAACTTCAGGTTGGGCAGTCCTCGAACAAGATTCTTAGAAGAGATCTTAGCAATCTGCTTCATATTGACATGGCCAAGCTTTTGATACCAAAGATTTACTTCATCTTGAATTGAAATTAGACATTGAGATTTTTCTGGTTTTATATTCAGAAGATAGATGTTCCCTTGTCTTCGTCCAGTAAAAGATTGTGAAAGATCTTTACTAGTTCCCGAACATATTCCTTCTTGAAAATTGATCTTGAATCCAGTGTCGCACAATTGGCTAATACTGAGCAAATTGTAATTAAGTCCTTCCACCAATGAGACATTATTGATTGTGAGACTTCCAATTTTTATAGTTCCACACCCAACAATTCTTCCCTTGTTGTTTCCACCAAAAGAGACTTTTCCACCATTTATTTGCATAAGTTTTATAGAACAACTTGAATCTCTAGTCATATGCCTTAAATAGCCACTATCTAAATACAATTTAACATTTTTCTTGATAGTGACCTGCAATTAAAAAAGAAACGTAAGCTTTCTTGCATACCCACATTTTCTTGGGTCTAGAGGAGTTAGTGCAATAAGCAGTCTTTGCCCATTCCTTCTTAACAGATCTCCAAACCATGAGACATTCTTTCTCAAAGTGTTCTGAGCTGTTGTGCTTAGAACATTTGAGAGCACTTCGCCCAACAGGTTTTACAAAGATTTTTTGAAAATAATTTCTGTAAAAGCTTTTTGTTTTATTTGATTCTTTCTTTCACTTTTGGAAAATCAATTAGAGGGATAGTTTCAAAGGTCATTCCCAAGCCTAATTTGTTAAAGTAGGGTCTTTATACTGAAAGAATCTTTTCTAACTTCTCAGATCCTATTGAAAACTTTTTTGAAATATTTGAAATGTCATTTTTAAAAAATGTATTTTCTTTTGAAAGAGAGTCTGCATTTTCTTTTAAAGTAACAAAACTTTTATCTAAATTTTCAAATTTTTCTTTTCATAAAATTTCATGTTGCTTCAGTGTAGAATTCTCCCTTTTTAGCTCGGAAATCCTCTTGAGAGAGGTTTTGAGACTAAGACACGGTTCATCAATGTATTTCAAGACTTCAGTAGGGATTTTTAAATTACTTACCTCGATTTCACTATCTGAGTCTGAGTCTGTATCTATTTCAAAGTCTAAGTGTGATTCTGATTTTGCCATTAGACAAATATTGGCATAATCTTCATCACTTTCTTTACATTCAGTATCACTCCATGTCTCTGCCTTGAGAGCCGTCCTGTATTTCTCAGCTTTCCCTTTCTTTTTCTTCAACATGGGACAGTTGGGTCTGATGTGTCCATTTTTCTTGCATTCAAAACAGATCACATCTTTATTGGATTCATCATCCTCAGTTGATTTGTTTTGAAACTTTTGAGTGCTTTGTTTCTTCCAATTGAATCTTCTTCCCTTTTTGTTCAATTTCATGAACCTTTTTATCATAAGAGCTAACTCTTCATCATCCATATCATCTTCAGAATCTGTAACATCAGAATCATCATTAGATCTCAAAGCAATTGACTTCTTACCTTTGAGATCTTCTTCCTCGTTGATTTGCTTTACTCCATAGGACTAAAGTGTGCCAACCAATTCATCTACAGAAAGTGGCATGATCCTTTGTGTTTTCCTTAGTGAAGTCTTTACATAATTCCAGTCTTTCGAGAGTCCACGCAACAATTTGTTAACCTTCATGGGTCCTGAGATTAGTTGTCCCTGATACTCTAGACCATTTACAATTTCTGTAAAACGACTAAACATGTCAGTGATAAATTCTCCTGGCTTCATCTTGAAGGCTTCATACTGTCCGAGTAGAATATTGATCTTTGTTTCTTTCACTCGATCAGTTCTTTCATAGGTAATGTGCAGCCTGTCCCAAACCTCTTTGACTGTTTCACAAGAAAATATTATGCTATATTCAATAGGAGATAATGCACAATATAAGGAATAAATTACTTTAGCATCAAGGGCTTGTCTTTTGGTTATTTCTTCTTGAGTCATCTCATCAGCGTCTGCAACTTCTTTTCCCCTTTCTGAAACTGATATAACTTTAGGAATAATTCATTTTTCTACCACATTCCATTCCAGAAGATCTTTCGATCTTAGGAATGCCTTCATCTTGTTTTTACATATGTTGTATTCATTTCCATCGAAATAAGGTGGTCTGGTGTTGCTTTGACCTCCAATCAAACTTGGAGCCAACATACTAGCCATAGATCTTTAATTCATAAGTAAAAACACTTTAATTAAATTAGCACACAAGCTCTGATACCAATTGATAACACTAGTATGAACACCTAAAGGGGGTGAATAGGTGTTAAAGAAGTTTTTGCAAGACTTAACAACTTAATTCAACTTATATTAAAACAGTAGACGGAAGATATAAAAGACTGTAAACAATTATATAAGGCTGCGAATTAAAGTAAAGAGTCTAGGAAAAGATAATTGAAACACAAGGTTTATAGTGGTTTGGCTTAGACCAAGCCTACGTCCATTCTCCCGCACTGACAGTCCACTAGTTGGATTCCACTAAGAACCAAAAGAGATTTTACAGTCTCACGTCCTTGATTCCACAGTATAGAGACTCTACTACACTTCCTCAAGGTCTCACAAGTATTTGATCTCTCTTTTGAGTACAGTTTAAGCTCGACAAATTGTAACAACAAAGAACTAAGAGTTTCAGACTTTGGAATTTTTCTTTCATGCACACACTCGAATAACTTGAACATCCTCCTTATATACTCCTCTATGCCATCATAACTGTTGGCACCTTCCAAATGAGTTTTTCCAATCTACCCGTTGGACAGAATCAATTAGGAAGATCTCAAGTTATTTAAGGAATGTGATGATAGCCCACCAATCTTGCTCGCCCATACAATCAGGATCTAGGTTTCCATAAGTAGAACCTTCCAAGTATACTTCGCCAATCAACAAATCTAATTATTCAAATTGATTTCAATAAGAATAATTGATCACAAGATGCTATCTCCAGCCATGAGATCTCCTTCAACTGTACAAACCAAATCCTTAAAGATATACTTACATCTAGATAAGTCTTCTTCATCGGATAAATCTTTTTTTTGTCGGTCTGGAAACTATCAGTGAGGGTAGACTTTACATCTTGAGTCTGGAGATCTTCAGACTTTGACGATAGAGTCTGCAAGTCTTCAAACTAGACTGATGAAAGCGTTTTGTCAACTTCAAAACAAATAAGGAAGTTTTCTCCAACAAGATTAAACTTAATAATTTTAGAAAAATGAGAGCATAATTCGAGGCGACGACACCCATAGCACTAATGTCAAGTGGAAAGAAATATCGATTAAGTAGGCTATGACAGATTTGTTTTGATTACACAAATAAATAAATTGTAATTTATGTCTTATTCAAGGGCTAAATTCCATGAAACCAACATTTTATTCCGCATAAAACCACTAGTCTACTACAGCTCTCACAGTTTTAACCAGCCTCACATTCACAGGAGCGTGCTTGGTCTCTTTGACTACGGACAAGTCCGTGCCCAATAGAGAGAAAATCATCCGCTTTCACATGGGACTATCGGGTTCATATTGAGAGGTTGACCTCGCGTGGAAAAATGAGACAGGCAAACCATGATTGAATTTTTAATTTATTTAATAAATTAAAAATTTTAAGTATTATATTATATATTGAATTAAAATTTAAAAATCATTAATGCCATCTTTTTTTAAAGGTGAATCCCACTCTTCTTTTTTAACTATCACGGCATGTCATGTCACATCAATCCACCAGAAAAAGTGAGGTGCAAATTGTCTAGTCGACAAGAAAAGTCAAACATATGCCAATAGTTTAGAGTAAAGTTTAGAATTATATTAAAAAAATTAAAAAATTCTGAATTCATAAAACTTAAAAATTATTTATGTTATTATTGCAATTCATGTTAATGGGTGGTCTCACGTCTATCTAAGCTTCTCCTTTTAAATATCAAATCATGTCATGTCACGTCAATTCACTGACGACAAATGTTAAGTGGAGACTGTCCGGTCAAATAGAAAACTAAGGGCCTGTTTGGCAATGTGCCAAATAGTGCCAGATTCTGATTTTTTGTTCCCAGAATCAGTTTGGGACGAGAATCACGTTTGGTAAAATTTTTGTTCCCGGGAACAATTTTGGACAAGATTTGAGAATAAAAAAAAATTTGATTCTCTATCCGAGAATCAGAAAAAGAATCAAAACGGTGGAACCCTCGCTTTTCCCTTTCGTCATCCTGGTTGCTGTCCACCACCGCCTGCCGCCGTCCGCCGCCGCCCGCCGCCGCCTGCCACCGCCGGTCACCGGAGGCTCGCCAGGCCAGGGCGAGGTTCGGTGAGCTCGCTGGAGGCAAGCCCAGACACTGGCGAGGCTCGGCCCCGCCAGATCTGGTGAGGCCCAGCCTCGCCGATGGCCAGGCGAGCTTTGCCAGCAGCTAGGCGAGGCTCGGTCTCGCCAAATCGGGCGAGGTTGAGCCTCGCCCAGCTGACGATGAGGCTCGCCTGGCCACCGGCGAGGCTCGCCCAGCCCCGCCGGTGGCCAAGCTGGCCTCACCCAGCTGCTAGCGAGCCTCGGCCGACGAAGGCCGACCTCGCCGAGGGCCGACGACGCTCCGGTGAGCATCGCCGACCAGATGAAGAAGAAGATAAAGAATAGGAAAAAAGGGGAAAAAGAAGTAAAAAAAAAAAAAAGGAAAAAAGAAAAGAAAAAAAGTAAAAAGTAAAAAAATTATTTTAAATTTATTTAAAAATCAAAAGAAATTAATTTGGAACATAATCAATTAGCACGGTATCAAACGCAATTCTATTCTAGAATCAAAAATTTTGGACAGTTACCAAACGCGCTTTTTTACTCAGAATCAGTTCCCGAGAACAGAATCAAAAATAATCATTTCTAGTCAAAATCAGCTCCCGGGAACAGAATCGTTACCAAACGCACCCTAAACATATGCCAGCTTTGCCTCATTTTTTATTTACCTTTGAGCCCTTCAGCACTACCATGGTGGTCTCCGTTTGCTTTCAATCAATGTCCTACTTTCGATTACTGTGCCCTGAAAATGGTCGCTGCTTGTCATTATTCTTTTTTTGGGTCGGCGCTTGTCATTGTTGACAGGCCTTTTTTTCGGTAAATATTAACAGGCCTTTGGTTGACTAAATAATTTAGGCGTACGGTCATGTTGCGTTCATTGAGTTAGTGCGAATTCAAGGAAAAAATTTTAGATGGCTCTCGCTCTTTTAGTTTGTAACCGGATTCTCTACCTTTTAATAACTTGTGCAGCTCTTCCTTGTACGATGTGAACGGATCATATGAGTGTCTCCCTATGTTCCTTCCTTGACATTAGATCAAGATTTAAATTTCATCTGAAATTGCATTGAACTAAGACGAAAGAATGGCCCTAATGCATGCATATTCGAATCATGCATTAAGCTCCCAAATATGATGTTATGCATGAATTTAGAAAAATGGCCGGCTCAAACTCTATCCAACGTGAACCATGTGCGCATGAGAGTATGGTAAGCTTGCATGGACCTCACGGAGGTGGATCACATGAAGTGAGACCTAGCAAAACCCTAAGCACCTGATTTTGGCTACCTTTTTCCGGGGTGATTCAAGCTTGGATATGCCATATAAAATGCTTTGGTCAGGTAAGCATGGTTCCAAAGTACACAAGGTATGTTTCACTGTTGACATCTAATTTTAGCAAATCTAGGAAAATAAAGAAAATAAAAATTGCATTGGAACAAATAAAAGAAAAAGATGAAAAAAAATGGGAGAAATTGATTTGATTGATTATGTATGGAAATTTGAAAATCTGATGAGTAGTAATTTAAAAATCAAGTGAATAAATGGCAAAAATTTTACAAAATAGGAGAAATCTAAGCAAAATTGAGCTGATTGCGAAATCATGCTTTGATTTGTAGCTTCGATTTAATGTGACTAGAGATGGAAACTCATAAAATACCATACGAATCAGCCGTCCGGAATCATTAACAAAGAGAACTTCATTTTTCGTAAAAGGGGGGAGGCAAAAATTTTGAGAGAAAAAAAACGTAAGAGGGGCTTCTCGAGGTCGAAAAAATTCAACACAAAGAAAAGGAGAAGAAAAGTTTTTCCCCGTTGGAGAAAGACTTTTTGGAGAAAATGAAAAAAGTCAAGCAAAAAGCTTCTGCAGAAAAGTGAAGGGGGGCAGAGGGGAAGTGACGTCGATCAGCAGGAAAGGAGAGAAAAAAGAAAGAAAGAAAGAAAAGCAAAAAAACTGTTCATCTTCTCCATAGCATCCGAGCCCTCGCGACTGCAAACCCTCCGCCTCCGCCGACGCTTGCTGCAACCGAGCCGAAGCCCATCGCCGCCGCAGCAGCAACCCAAGCCGGTCACTACACCCCTGCTGCTCGCTGCCGCCTTGCCGAGTTTTCCTCCGCCAGCTCGGTGTCGACGCCGACCGTTCCCCTGACGCCACAGCAACCCCCGCGAGCCCACGCCTCCACCTGTAGAGCCCGCGAGTGTCGCTTCAGCCAGCCCGTACGTCCGACGTCCCTGCGCGGCAGCCCGAGACCAGAAGACACCGCCGAGTCCCGCCTCACCAGAAGCTGCCGCTGACCCACGTCCGCCGCCCTGCTCACGCACGAGCGCTGCCCCGTCCCGCTGCTCCCGCTCCGACTGACCCGTCGATTCGCCGGCCGTCCGTGACCAACCAGCGCCCGAGCTCCGTCCCGAGCTCCACCGCGCCCCCCTGCAACCCAACGCCGGCAGCCGAATCGCCGGTCACCGCCGCTCCGAGCCACCCTCAGCCGGTCTCCGAGCACCACCGCGTCGCACCGCCGGACTCGCCTGCGACGTGCAGCTCCATCGCCGACGCCACTGCCGCTCCGCCGGACTCGCCCGCAGCTCCATCGCCGCACCTCCGACGCCCGCTGCTGCTCCCCCCGCGCTCGCGTTGCGCCTCCTGCACCTGCGCCGCGCCTGCGCCGCTCCGCCGTACTCGCCACCCTTGCACCACCCGTCCCCTCGCGCCATTGCGCTGCCGCTCGCCGGAGTCCCGACGCCCGCCACTGTCCGTCCGGCACCCCACCACGCTGCTGCAAGTCTCCTCCTTTAGGTAGTTTATTTTTTTAGTTTTATTTTTTTTATTTTTTTGTCTATTTTATGTTATTTTTTTGTGTCTTAAATTTTGTTATTATTGTTTAAGTTAGAATATGGTTTGTCAATGTTAATATTTGTGCATTTTGTAGGCATTATCCGTAAGGATTTTTTCCGGAATTATTATAATTATTAATTTGATTCGAGAGACATCGGATCATTTTTTAATTATATTAACTTTTGTGCTTTTTGGTAGAATTTTAATTGTTAAATAATTATAATTATTAATTTGATTCGTAAGATTTCGGATCAGATTTTTAATTATTTTGATAACTTTGTCACGATAATTAGGATTAGGATAATCGTTAATTTGACCTATGAGACAACAAGTTATTTTTTCGATTATTTTAATCCTTTATTTTGTTGATAGCTTAGACTTAATATTTATTTAATATTTACTTATTTTAAAAAAACTAAAAAAATTAGAAAATTAAAAAAAAAATCAAAAATATGCATGAGCATATAGGTTTAGTAAATCAGGCATGTAGGTTTAGTAAATCAGAAATTTTTTTGGATTACATTTTTAGGATTACATTTTTAGAAATAAGTTAGGGTTTGACCTAAATAAATTTTTTTTTTAAATAGGATTTTAGATAATGTTCGCACATCTTAAATTTCATTTTTTTTAAAACATGGTTTTCTAAGATAGGATAGGGTTTAAATCAAATTAATCCCTAGAATAAATTAGAAAATTATTTGTTTTTAGATAGTTTAATTAAGGTTTTTATTATTTTCGAATTTCAATAAAAAAAAAACTAGGTGCATGTTAATTACTTCGCATAATAGGATCATTTAATCATAATTTATTCATTAGTGAAGTTAGGTCATGAGGTGCATAATAACTTGTTTGCATAATAGGCCCATTTAATTAGAATTTGCATATTAATAAGATTAAGTCATTTAGTTAAAAATGCATTTTTATAAAAGAATTCTAATTTCAAGAAAACTCAAAAAAAAAAAAATTGATTGTTTGCTTTGTGTGATGCAATTTGATTATTTATTTATTTTATTTGAGTGTTTAATAGTGGATGAGCATTCGTGTGGTTACCATACTTGCATGATAGTAATTTATGTTAAAATAAATCCAAGTTGTTTGTAAAAATATTTTTTGAAAAAAAAAAATGGTACCGAAAGAGCATTAGAAAATTTTAGTGTAACCAAGTCTCCGTACCTTTAATCTCTGATTCGTAGGAGTAAAATAATCCTCCCATTATTTTACTTAGGTGTTTAATCGACCTACCGTAAACCGATTAGTGGCGACTCCTCGTTAATAAACTTTTGCATGTAAAATATTTGAACCTTAAGTCGCGAATTGGTATGGGCTTAGGAGAGCCCGAGCTAAGTTTAAAGACTTAGTAGTCCATTAACCTAGTTTTAGGTGATGCACCCGAAATTTAAGTCACGACATTCACGTTTCAAAAAATGAGGAATATGATCTGACAGATACATTCCATATAAAACTTGGACAAAATTTGGAAGCGTCACCCTTATTTATGAGTACCCTTTCACTACTTAAATCTAAATTAATTTGCTAAAACCAAAGTAGAGCTATGGACTATCAACAACTAGATATAACAACCAAGTCCTCATTTGGTTGTGGCACACTTAAAAAGTCTAGAAAACCATGTCACTTTAGTCCTTTTTAATGTCAAAATTAGGAAAAAAAAAACGACAAATTAAGCTTAACTAAGAAAAAAAACAGAACCACCGCCCGCAATGGCCGCGCTGGTTTCGAGCTTAGTACCCATCCGCCAGGGGAGGAGTTCGAAACTCAGCGTGAGCCGGTTGCTTCAATGCAAAGCTGCACGATTCACCTGTGGCTGGGTCAGCGGTGGGGGCCCAGTTCACCTTGGGGTTTACTCCGTCGCGAAGCGGCGCACAGAGATTCCCTGAGTCACCAAAAAAAAAAATGAAAATAAGAAAAAGAAATTGGCTGATTCTTAGATAAATATAGTGGCCAAGTGAGCCTCCAACAAGCTTTCCTGCCCTTGCCCTGGCTTGGCGAGGCTCCGATGAGCTCGTCGGACCTCACCCAACCGGTCGTCGACCGCCACCATGATTGGCGACTGGCCACAAAGGAGGAAGAAGGAGAGAAAAGAAAATATATATTTATATAATAAAAATATTAAAAATTAAAAGAAACAATAAAATTATACAATTCTACCAAATGCATTTCTATTTCAAGAATAAAAGTTTTGTACAGTTACTAATCGCGTTTTTTTACTCATAAATTATTCTCGGGAACAGAAATAGTAAAAATCATTTTTGATCAAAAATTGTTCTCGGGAAGAGAATCATTACCAAATACGCCTTTAGAAGTATTTCGGCATAAGATTTGCCTCACTAAAGTAAATGGGCATTGGAAGTCAAGACTCATCATTAAAGCCTAAAGGTGCAGTCTACTATGCGGTAATGCAGCCAAGGATTCCAAATGTCCACTGTCGACTATAGGAAGAACAGCGAAAGATATTATCTAGTGAACCGATTAAGCTCAGATAAGTTTAGTGCATTGTCGGATTATATCCAGAGACAAAAACGTAGAGGCTTGGTCATTAAAGAAGAAATTTCCATAATTATTGGACAAGGAATTTTTAGTGTCTGCTTATGATTGACAATGACATAAGGTTTAGTAATTGGCTACCGATTATTTTTCTTGACAGATTTATTTATGAAAAGAGTGTGTACTTAACTATACCGATGCTATATAGATTTTCATTGTTTTTTGGATTTAGTTTTATTTTGTAGTATTCCGGCCTTTATTTTGCTTCGATTTGATTTGCCCTGAAAGTCTATATACTTTTCATATATTATCTTAAGTAATAAATACAATTTTCTTTCAATTTAAATATTATTTTGCTAGATTACAATTCCATGCACGGTGTGAAATTAATAATAACCAGTGATCAAGTTTCAATTACTAGCAAACAACTTTGTGGTTTTTATTTCTGCACTTAGATTACCGGCACTTTTTTTCTGCAATTATTTTTCAGTTTTGTCAAATGGGCCTTTACTTTACTAAATTGAACAAGCTAAATTGGAAAAAAAAAATGTTTAGAATCGAAGACCCTCATAGTGAGATATCATTTTTCATTGGTTAACAAGCATGAGGATAAATTTTATTTACTGTGGAGTTCATTAGCTAATTCAAGCCAAAGTGAACTTGCAAAAAATAAAATAAAGAAGCAACGCATGGTCTCGCCAGCTATCACATGTTCTTCTTCTCACAGCTAACATAAGATAAAGCACAAGCCTCATTCCGTTGCATTACAGAGAAGGGCTGAGCTGAGTGCAAGTCCCGCCGGCATTCGGCCAAGATGGCAACTCCAGAGGTGCCCACTCCACTCGTGATCCACAAGTCGCTACTACACGCACTCTCCGAGAGAGAATTTCTCTCGTCTGGATTACCAGATGATATCACGACGGCCGTTGGTCATCTCCAGACAATCTTGATCGCCTTGATGTTACTGCAATCCGGCACGGACAACGACGACCAAAGCGGCGACCTCGGACATGGCCTCCTACGTCTGGCTCTGGAAGCTGCCTTCTTCGCCTGTAAGTCCTATGAGGGCCGCCCTGTGAAAATTCGCGCACTAGTCCGCTTCATGTCGCTCAGGGCACGCGTTCGCGCCACGGAAAGAACGGCCCCTGATTTGATCAACAGAGTCCATCTATTGTCCACTCACCTGTCCCAAACGCAAGATCCGCCTCGTCATTATCTGCATCGAGGTTGGAATTGGAAAATTGAGTCGGACACTGTGGGCCGTGAGGCTGAAGTGCGGGAGCTCCTAACTCGGTTGACCTTGAAAGATGGCGATCAGGATGCGTTGAGACTTCGCATCGTTTGGGTGGTCGCAGAGGAACCCATCGGCAAGACGGCTCTCGTAAGGAGCGTGTACAACAGGACCGAGCTAGATCATAGCTTCCAATGTCGCGTCTGGGTTCATCTTCCCGATAAAGTCAACTTGAATCGGGAAGTCAACTTGAAAGATCTCTTGGTGAAGATACTGCAGCAAACACCTGTGCCCGAACTGAAGGATCTAGAGCACAAAAGATTTACGCACCTGAAGGAGATGATTCACAAGTCCTTGATGGAATTGAGGTACCTCATCGTGTTTGACAATTTGCGTGAGGCCAAGGTGATGGACAATCTCATGACCCTTTTCGCAGACTCGAGGAATGGAAGCAGAGTCATCGTCACTACTCGGGATCCCAAAATCCCACCAATTATAGACCCTTGGGCTTCTCCTCTAGAGCTGCGCCAATTAGATGCAGAGCAGAGCGAGCTCTTGTTGAAGGAATGTGGGTCCATTAGCGAAGATCCGGGGCTCAAAGCGAGTATTCTGAGCAAGTGCAGTGGCTCTCCTCCGAGGATTTTGCTGCTCGGAGGACTTCCGATGGCGAGCAGGGTTTCTTCTCCTGTCATGGATCAGCTCGCTGATAATCCCACGCTCCATGATATCGTGTCCTTGAGCTACGACAAATTGCCTTACCTGCTCAAGCCCTGTTTGCTTTACTTGTGCCTCTTTCCCAAAGACTCGGACATCTCGACAGGGAGGCTCTTCCGGCTATGGCAAGCTGAAGGATTGGTCCCAGTGCTTGAGTTCACGGCCAGAGAGTGCTTCGAAGAATTGGTTGGTCGAAAATTGGTTCATGTGGTGAGGCGTAGGAAGCGGAGTAAAAAGCCCAAATCTTGCCGTGTGCCTAGTTTCCTACACGATTTCTTGTGCGAGAGGGCAACGCAAGTCGGACTACTCCTGATCCATCCAGACACCAGGGGCACTAATCATGATGAAGAATCTAACTTATGGATCGTCGAGCAGGAGAGTGCTGAGACAGGGGATCATTGGCACGACAACATCCAACACCTCCGTTCCTACGTAACCTTCAATACGCAGAAGCAGGGGACTTGTTCAAGAGAAGTGGAAAAGCTGCTTCGGCCCTTGATTTCAAAGGGAGACTGCTGTCTGCTCAGGGTGCTCGATCTGGAGGGGACTTACAAGCCGTTGCTCCCGGACGAACTTGGCAATGTACTGCTGAACTTGAGGTACTTGGGATTGCGATGGACGGTCCTTGATTCAATCCCTGAATCAGTTGGGAACATGTCCCGCCTCGAGACATTGGATCTGAAGCACACTAACGTTAGGAAATTGCCGAGTTCGATTTGGAAGGTGAAGTCCCTCCAGCACCTGTACATGAACGAGGTGTGCTTCGATAAGTCCAATAGTGGTAGCTTGACCAATCTCCAAACCTTGTGGGGCTTATACATTGGATCTGTTAAGAGTCCCATGCTTGATGTGCTTAGTAAATTGACCAGCCTCGAGAAATTGGGGCTGACGTGTGATTCTCCAGTGATGGACAAAGCAACTGACTGCATTTTGAAGCTCACGAAGCTTGAATCCCTAAAGCTGAGATCCAGGGATCTCTTCGGTCAGCCCTCAGATCTCAACTTAAGTGACATGAGTGGAGTCGAGTCGATTTCGGACTTGTACTTGCTCGGGAGCTTCCCTGGGCGCTTGCCTCAGCGAGATGGCTTGCCGCTTCTTCCTCGGAACCTGAAAATCCTTACCTTGTCCATGTCAGGACTAGATGGTGGTTCGGTGGCTGTACTAGGAAAGCTCGAGGGCTTGGAAATGCTCAACTTATTCGCAGGCTCTTGTACTGCTCAAGTGTTGGATTTTCGTGTTCACGGCGCAGATTCATTCACACGCCTTCGCGTCCTCAAATTGTGGAAGTTGGAGAAAGTGGAAGAAGCTCGGGTAAACAAAACCGCTCTTTGTTGCCTGGAAGACCTGGAGATCAAGAACTGTGGACTCCTAACTTCAATTGATTCATTGGATCATATTAAATCCCTGAAACAAATTAGTTTGATTCAAGTGAAGGAGGAATTGGCGAAGAACATCAAAAAACGATTGACCGGAAAACTATTCATCAATGGGAAGCAATCGGCGACCTCTCTTTCTTCCCGAGAAGTATTCATCAAAGAGAAGCAATTGGTACCTCCTCCTCCTCCATCTGCGCAGGTAATATTTCATCTTCTATACGCTCTGTTTTTAGCACCTTGATTAAATTTATATGCTCTGTTTTCGTAAATTTCCTCATAAAATTGTTGCATATTCGATATTCACGTGACTATTCTTTTTCTTCAATGTATATAACATAAGTAATTTGTTCTTTTCTATCCAAATATGCAGGCAGCCTAAGCCAATTGACGAGAAATGGACGCGAATCATGATCGTCCCTCTTTTCCAGACATTGTGGTACCTTTTTACTTGATATCTATCGTTGTCATCGTGTAGTGCAAATTAAATTCGATATTCGAAGTGTTCCAGAAAAGAGAGTGGAGTTCACAAAAGATTCTTACTTTGGATCCCAATATTATAGTAGACACATCCTATGTAATCTTATATTTTTATTTTTTTGGGTCAGAATGTAGTCTTTTGTTTACACAAGCTATTTTAGATGCATGCTATTTATGAATTTGAATTCGTAGCTACCGTGAAGTGTACCCCTACCATTGATAAGCCAAATCACTGGAGCTACATTTGGTCGTTCAAACATTTTAAAGATATGATGGGATTTTGAATTTCCTATCTAACGTTTGATAACATCCATATATAATATGGATTCTGATAAAATATTATCCAAATAAGTGTGTGGTGTTCATTGACAAAACTGGATTAGACGTTAAAAAGATCTTTGAGCATGGATTCACGACTTCCATCGCTTAAGCCCGCCACTACCACCTCTGCCGTCTCGGGAAGAACGTGATCCCGCCTCCACTCCAGCCCATATCGTCATCATGGCCTTCCTCTGTCCCTCCGTTGTGCCTCCTCTTTACATTGTCCTTCTTTATCGGGCGCCCGTCATCCATTCTCTCTGCCTTGATGTCGCTGCCATCAAGAGGGCGAGGTGGCGACCACGACGAGCCCTGGACCTGGGGCTTAGATCGAGCATGAGCCTCAAATTTCAGTTTGCCCTGCTCGATCCTTGCGTCGGGTACACCTCGGCTTGGTGGTGCTCAAGGTTGACTTGAGATGAGGATGGGGCTGCACGTGGTGGAGCTTTAAACAAGTTTAAGGCGATTCCAATCGGGGTCGAGGGTGGTGGTAGCGGCGGCAAGCCCATGGCGAGAAGAGAGGTCAATTGAGAGGAGCAGATATGGTGCGTTCATGTGAACAGTCAACAGAACGTGGTTGAGGTCTCTCGAAGACATAAGACATAGAAGAGCCCAAATGATGCGGATAATGAGAGAGAGACAAGAAGCTCAGATTCTGAAACTTCGGAAGTTGAATAGAGCGGGAAAAGGAAGAAGAAGAAGAGGAGAACGATGAGAAGAGAGCGAGGCTGTGGCCCAAGATTGTATCCCACCCTCTAGGTGGGATTTTTTTAATTTGAACTATATTTAGTTATATTTGGAATTTGTGTTACATGAAACACCGGATAAAATAAAAGTTATGCTATCTAGAGTTCTATCCAAACCACCTAGCACAGCCTACTAGTGTGACGTTGGGCATCTTAGTTCCAGACCTCATTGCTGGTCTCGAACCTTCTAAATTGAAGATGAATGGATGGAACAGAGGTGTTGTGAATCCATTGGATGATATGATGATTCATATTGTCCCAATCTTCAAGTTATCCGACATATTTTTCGGCAACTCTTGTAGGATCTACGATATCTCCTGTCACATATCATGTCACCACAGTTTCCTTCCCTTCAAGAAGGCACGTATCGCTTGAACCCACAAAATATATAACTAGACCCATTTAGAACAATTTGTATGGGCTGTAAGACCTTCGACTTGTCCATTTTTCACAAAATAATAAGCATAGAAAAAGAGAAACTCAAAGATAAACATCGAATCAACCTCAAATTTGGAAAGAGCACCATGAAAAACCTCAAGAACCAAAATAGGATGACCTGGTCAGTCAAAGTCGAATAGGTCCAGTCAACGGGGTCTGAATACTGTCGTAGTGTTGCTTAAGTGGCGTTGTTTACGTAGCTCTGCTTACATGGCGCCTTCAAGCGCTGACTTGGCTGATGACGTGCCACTGCTAACATAGCAATTATGCGGGGGCACGTATGATCTGAAGTAACTCACAGCGCGACGCGTGAGGGTGTTTTTTTTTTTTTGGGGGGGGAGCGGGGGTGAGGGGGAAGGGATGGTCCTCTCGCCGACAACTTGAGCAATGACTTCCTCGGCAGCTAATTTGTGGATTGGTGGTGGTTTTATGGTGGCCAGAGTGATGGGTGTGGCTAAAGTAGACAGGTGGTCCTCCAAGTCGTGACAAATAGGTTGTGGCCGTGACTTGGCCGCCGGGACACGAGTGAGGACGGAACGAAAGCGGTGATGGATGATGTGAAATGCGAATAGGGAGCAGTGACATGAGACCACAGGGCGGTGGAGTGTGGACAGAGGTCGTGGCGTTCGAACTTGGTGAGAAACTTGGTACTTCTGAAAAAACGGGCACGACTCCCATTTTGTGTGAGCGATTTGCGCACCCAATTATCACAAGCGATGAGTTCTGCACATTGCTAAATAGATAAGGTGTTGGCTCTAATACTCTGTCAGTAAAACCATTTCTCCCAATGGTAAAGCTGTTAGTAAATGAGCCAATAATGTATTTCAGCATTTAACTTAGTACTTCCTCCGGCGGTTAAGGCAGTGTTACATCTGCAAGACAGGTTTTGGACGGCACATCTTTAGTAGAATCAATAGCAGAATAGGAAAATAGACATAATAACATTAATAATAAGGAGAAAAATGAGTGTTAGGATTCAACCATTAACCTATATTCTGTTATACTGTTAGACAAATCATATTTCCCAATAATGTTATGTGGCTTAATAGTTAGGAAGCTTTGAACAGCTCGTGCTGTGTTGTCTAGTTGTGACATATTTTATATGAGAAAACTTTCTAGCTAGTAGCATAATGTTAAGGTTATGGTGACGGGCTTACCAATCTCGAGTTTTAAGATCACAGGTGGTATAGAGAAACTATAACTAAAAATTAGGACCACACACGTGTGCTTGTTTATTCTCACTCGCAATTATGGGCTGCAATTAAAAAAGGCATTCGAAATTAACCAAATGAAATTGTAATCCCGTTTGATTATGTTGTGTTGCCAAATGTTACTTTCTTTGTTAAAGACCAAGGCTTCTTCACTCCTTACTTTTTCAATCTCAGTGAGTTTGTTTCATGGAAAATTCAATGATTAAGGAAAATATTTTCTTGAAAAATACTTTTCAGGAATACAATTAATTTTATGTTGTTTGGTATGTAACATTGAAATTGTTCTTTCTTGTTTGGACCTCATGGGAAAATGCTGTCTCAAATAAAATAAAATAAAAAATCAAAATTTTAAATAAATATTTATTTTTTCTTTTTTTCCTTCTCTCCCAACCGCCTCTCCACCTAACCCATCGCCCCTTCCTCCTGTCCACCACCATTACCGCCATCTTCGACGACCTCACCTCCCTCTACAGCCATTATGTCCATCGAAGCTCGGCTGAGCTCGAAGCACAGGCACAAGCCGATGAGCCTTGACCATGCCCCAGGCATAGGCACACGCGTCGCAAACAAGGACTGTCATGAGGTGAACCACCTAAGGTTTGGCTAATGAGTTGTTAAGCATAAACTTAGCTCAGGCTCTCCCAAGTCCATACCAATTCGCGACTTAAATTCAAGTTCTTAACATGCAATTGATTTTTAATTAGGAGTCGTCATTAATTTATTTTTGGTGGGTCGATTAGAAACCCAAGTAAAGTAACGGTAGATTTACTTTACTCCTGCGAATCAGAGATTATAAGTTTGGGACTTGATTACGCTTCACTAGTACCTTTTTCTTTTATTTAGAAAAAATATTTTGCAAGCAACTTGAATTGATTTTAATTTACTTTCCTAACATGTAGTGTGATCATGCGGGTACGCAAACCACCAATTTAACACCCAAGAAAACAATGAATAAATTACGGGACTTACATCATAGCAACGAAAGCATCTGCAATGTTAGCTCAAAGTTCACATCAAAAGCCTAAATATGATTCATAATTAGGCAATCTTTTTTTAAAGATTTTTTTCTTGTTTAATAAAAAAATATAATCTACATGCAATGCAATCTAACCAAATGAGCTAATTCTAATGATGGGTAATTTCTAATTAAATTAACTTAGCAACAATCATTTCATGAACCTAAGATATTTTTCTATTTTTTTAAATAAAAATTCGTAATTAAAAATTGTTAAAAATAAAAATCTAACTAAAGTGGGATATTATCTATTTTAAGTTAGGAAATAGACTAATCTGAATCATATCTTAACTTCGAAAATTTATCTCAACATGCAATTTAATTCCAAGATATTACCTAACCTAGATACTATCTAAACATGCATTTTAATATAATTAGAAAAAAAAAATCTAACTATTCTATCATGCAATTCTATTTAAGAAATCAATTCTAATATACATGAAATGCAAATGTAATCTTTTTTTGTATTTTCGGGATAAATAAAGCAATTAAAAAGACAAGCACCAAATCAGACATTATCCGTTGTTTGAATTAGGAAACAATATCTAATCAATTTGATTATTTCGCTAATAAAATCGATAAATTGATCTTAAACCTTAAATATCAAAATATTAATTTTATTATCGCGTGATTAATTATTCTCTCTAAAATCTTATAAATAAAATAAAAAATCGACATGCAGTTGCGACTTAGACAATAAATCCTAATTGGAAATATGCCTATCATTCAAATATGTACGTAAGATATTGAAGAACAAGCATTAGGCAATAAAATATCAAAATTAAATTTAAATAAGATAATTACCTAATTTTGCAAGTAATATTGCCAAACTTGAACTCAATGGGACCAACTCAAGGATGACCAGTAATAGTTGGTGGGCGAGAGTCAGCGCAATGGTGCTTCTCGCTAAAGGATTGCCGCGATGGGGGTGTTCGTACAGGCAAACGGCCATGGATGTTCACCAACAATGGACTCACGCGTGAGGAATTATTATACTTCACAGCAAGACAAAAGAAGCCTGCAGATAATTCAAATTAGACCCACGAATTCTGTTGAAAAGTTAATTACCCTCTTTTACTAGGAAAATCTTTGCCCATGATTTTTTTCTTCTGTCTTCGTGTGTGGACTTTATGAATGGGTGCAGTAGAGAAGTGGAAGCACGCGACTCTCTCTCTACGGGTTTATCTCGTGGACGTCTCCTTTGCGGCTGGAATTTGTGGACTCTAGATTGAAGAACACTGCAGGGATGCCTAAGGGACTGCTAGGCTTCGCGGCAGGAGATCACGAGTCGCGCGTGACGTCAGGCAGCGAAGACGTCGCGGCAGGGAGCAACAGGTTCACGTCGTCGGGGGCAGCAGCACAGATCAGATAGGTGTAGGCACGGCACCAGGGCAGCAGGTCGCAACTAGGCGGGGTTCACAGCAGGGGCTCTACTCGGATCAGCAAGCAGCAACTCGTCACAAACAAGACTCGGCGTGGGTCGCAGCGAGCAGCCTGATGCGGGAGCATCCCCCATCACGCATCACAGCCGGAATCGCGGGTTGCAGGCGCCGGGCGGAGGTGCGATGGTGCTTGCGGCTGCAGGTGGAGCGGGCTACAAGAGCAACGGCGGCGGCCGCGGGGGACGGGCACGGAGACGTAGCGATCGGCAGAGGGCGTGGGTGCTCGCGGGTGCTGGCGTCGGGGCTGGCTGCAGGAGCGGCGGTGGCCGGCGTGGAGGACGGCAGGCGGAGCGCGGCGGAGGCGAGCTGCTGCGGGCGTCGCTCGGAGGTGCTGCAAGGTCGACGGGCGGAGGCGCTGGCGCGGCGATGTGGACGGAGCTCCGGCGACCGCGAAACAGCAGCCGGCGTTGCTTGGCTGCGGCTTGGCAGAGCAAGGGCGGAGCTTCGGCTGCTGGCGTCTCGGAGGTTGCTGCAGAAGGGGCGCGGCGACCGGCGGCGAGCAGCTGCGGGGCAGCAGCAGGAGCGACGATTGCTGCGGCGCTGGTGGCGAGGGGGCTCAGCGACCGGCTCGGCAGTGCTCGTGGGAGAGCAGGGGCGTGGAGGCGGTCTGGCTGGGCGGGGACGCGGCGGCAGCAGCGGCGGCGGGTGCAAGGGGGCGGCGAGGAGCTCGGCTGCTGGCGTCGTTGGCGCTCGGGCGGAAGGCAGAGGCGGCGACGGTGAGCTGCTGGTGGTCGCTCAGGCGAGGGGACGCCCGGACGGCTGCAGGGGCTCGGCGAGGAGCTGCTGCACGAGGAAGAAGAAGACCTTTTGTTCTTTTTTCATTGTTTTTTTCTTTTTCCTGCTCTGCTGCACGTCTCTCTCACGTTTCTTATCTCTGTCTCCGTATCTGCCCTCTTTCAGCAACGGTAGAAGACCCACCTTTGTTAACTTTGAAACAGCAAAAAGAACCTCTAAAAAAAAAAACGAAAATCCAAAAGAAAACCCCCTATGAAGTGATCCCAAAGAGAAGCCCCCTTCCACTCACGACTATTCTTTCCCTCTTCTCTGTAATGGTCGAGAATGCCCAACGGAAAAGAAGACCCCCCTCCCTCTCTCTTTAGTGTAGGGCTGAGTGCGGTTCCCGGGTTACCCGGGAACCGGAACCGAACCGGAGGAGGGTCCGGTTCGGTTCCCGGTTCCAAGGGAGACCGGTTCCGGTTCCGGTTCCTTTTTTCTAGGAACCGGAACCGGTTTCGGAACCGGAACCGGTTACTTAAAGCAGAAAAAGCTCAACCTTGGATGTTCTAGTGACTTGTATGTGATGTTCTAGTTGAATTTTGGCTTCGGCCTCTAAATGAAAGTTTTAAAGGACTTCTTGTAGTATAACATACTCAAATTTGGGACAAAACAAACAAGTATAAGTGGGTGAAATCGTTATTCTTTGGAAAGACTGGATCTGGAGATTTTGGGACCGACCCTTGATGAATGCATGGACTGTAAGGCAACCTTTTTGTCGAAATTTCACTTCGGTTTCTTAACAAAAGTTGTAAAGGACATCCTGAGGTACAACATATAAATAATTTAGAGAAAAAAAAACAAGAATAGGTAGGTGAAATCGTGGTCCTTTGGAGATGGTTAGATCTGGAATTACGGTACTACGAACAGGGATTTTAACCGTCCATATTTAATTATCTAGGACGAATTTGACTTCGATGTTTTCATGAAGTATCTACCTTATGGTCTTGGCTATCACATAGTCGAATTTCATAATTTTTGAAGGTCATTTGGGTATTTAATCGGAAATGTTTCTAAAACTGTGCAATCTGATGTGTTCGGATCTTGTAAGTTGCAATGCGTGGACTATATCATTTTGTATGAGGTTCTTTTGGAAATGTGTTCTGCATGAAATATCTCTCTTCATGTCTTCCCTACAACATATTTAAATTTCGTAATTTTTGTAATTCATTTGCCTATTTAACCAAAAATGTTTCAAAAACTGTGCAAGTAGAGAATAGGAAAAGTAAATCGATTTTATCTTTTGATCCAGAATGAATTGGACTACGATTTCTTCATGAAACTTGTACCTCTAGGTCTTAAATACAACGTGTCCAAATTTCAGAATTTTCTGAGTTCATTTAAGTGTTTAATCGAAATTGTTTTCAAAACTTGTACCTCTAGACATTCTTGTTCTAGTGGTGTTTTATTTCTACTTTCTAGTTTGTTATTTGTTTTGAAATTTCTAATTATATTCTATTATTGTTGTGCAGTGCGAAGTTAATGTATCAAGATAACATGTCAATGGGAAGTTATCGTGTAGTATACACGTACATTATAGTTTTTTTTTGGTAACGTGCGCATAACGTTATATTTTTTTTTAGTAACGTGCGTGCACGTTATAATTTTTTTTTGGTAACGTGCGCATATGTTATAGTTTTTTTTTTTTGGTAACGTGCGCGTACGTTATAGTTTTTTTGGGTAACGTGCGCATATGTTATAGTTCAAATCTAAAAAAAAAAGAAAAAAAAAAAAAAAGAAGGAACCTGTTGGAACCTGGAACCGACCCTGGAACCTGTGATAGGGTAGGTTCCAGGTTCTCGGTTCCCACGGGTAGGTTCCAGGTTCCTCATTTTGAGGAACCTGTACCCGAGGGTAGGTTCCAGGTTTCGGACGGAACCGAACCGGAACCTGGAACCGCTCACCCCTACTTTAGTGGCTTTCTATATTATGGCCGTGCATTCTCAATTGTGTGGCCTCCTCCCACTTTCTGTAGTGTAGCAACCTTTTTATAGGTGAGTGGACTAGGGTTTTATTTCCCTCTTCAAATCAATATCCACAAAGATCACCTCCCGAATGCAATATCCTCAACCGATTTTATCACATATTGCTAAAGATTCAAGATTGCAATGAGATTTTTCTCAAATTCCAAATTTTACAAAGATGAGCTTGCAATATCTATTTGTCATACTTGCCTTATCCGAGAATATTTAAAAAAAGTCATTGTCATATCACCAAAAATATCAAAATTTTTATTTCTTACAAGATAATTTTTTGTCATAAAAAAGGGGGATTGAACTAATTTAATATCTTCATGGACTTAGTTCAACTCGTTAAATTAAAGTTCAGAACTACCAGTTCAAATTCATTTGTCACCAATTTGATGTAAATGCAAATAAAAAAAAAATGCCCCTAAAACTATATGCTACGCAATTTAATTTAAATTTTTTAAGGATTAAAAATTAATCCCTAATTTTTATGCAATAAATAAATAACCGGATCGCCAAAATTTAGGTGTCAATAAGGACGAACCTAGGCTCGCACTAGAAGAAGGTGTAAGGGCCCGAACAGAGAAGCAACAGAGCTCCCCAACAAGAAAAACAATGGCTAAGGGGAACTCAACGCAAACGGCGATGGACCAGAGCTTGCGGCAGGGTGAGCCATTCCAAAGGGCGACGATCCTCCAGACGTGACCGACAACAGCGTACCGAAGAGCATCGGTGCCGAAGTCGCCGACATGGAGTCAAATCCATTGGAGAATGAAGGTGCAGAAGACGCCGACGAAGAGGAAGAGGAGGGAGCGAAGCCAACGGGAGCGCAAGAGGGGCTAGGGTTAGAGGACACGGTGGTGACGAAAGGGAGGGGGCGAAGGATGAGGAGTTAGGGTTTACGTTCACAGGCAAAGAAAGAAAAGAGAAAAAAAAAGATATAATAATAAATTCAAAATTTTTAATTAGAATTAAAAAAATTCATTAAGCGAGGACCTTAAAACATTTTGGAAAACGTTTTCCGATTCTTTTAAAGGGGAAATCGTTTTCCTGAATTTAAGCTTTGAAAGGAAAAACTTTTTAGTTGACTAGGAAAACATTTTCCATTAAACCAAGGAAAATGTTTTCTTGGAAATAGTTTTTCGCAAAACAAACACACTCTCAATCTATTAAAGCATTTGCAAAATGTTTATCTACTTGTAGTTTAGCCTATGCACCTCGAGAGAGAGAGAGAGAGAGAGAGAGAGAGAGAGAGAGAGTGAGCCACACCCCGAGTCCTGTAAGGATAGGGGTAACAACATGACTGTCCTTTACCCAAAAAACGCAGTCTCAAACCACCAAAATTCAAGTCTTCATGATAACGCTCTCACTCTAACGACTACCAAAGAGTGACCTAAAACACAAGAAAGATAAATGAAATGAGCAATCATAGTCTAATGAGTAATGTGTGTTTCTTTGAAGCAGATTGAGCACCAATTATGCACTTTACAAAACAAAACAACTCATTTAACACAGATCCAAAATATGATAAACTTATAAGCAGAGAATTAGCTACGTATGCTTCAACATAGCTATATTATAATAGAAATATCCATTTCACAATAATTTCAAAACAAATCAATGGTTTAGCCTATTGAGTAATCTCATTAATTCACATGTCAGTGGTTTATTTCATCGACAAAACTTTTGCTCAAATATCTACCATAGTCATGTATTGCGCCTTGTGATAAGGCGATCAAGCTCCCCCCTTGCCAAGGTCTTCGTCTATATTGAGGTGGCTGACCCACACAAAAAAAATCATAAATTAGTACATATACTCACAAGCCCCTCATTAATACCAATCCACAGTAACATCCTCTACAATTCACAAAGCCAAATCAATATATATATATATATATATATATATATATATATGTTTCCCAAATCAAAGCATATAATCTTTCACAACTTAATTCATTCGCTAAAAATACCTTTTCATAAATCATTTCTCATTTCAAAATTCATTTCATAAATCATTCACAAAGTATATATACTATAGTAATCTTCCATAATACATTTCTTGAGCATTTTCGTATACCAAAACGTAGTAAACTCTCGGTTAAGATTTTATACAACAAATATGTTTATTCACAACTTATAATATATCAAATATTTATTGTTTTCAAGACATGAGTTTATAAATTCATAAAAAAGATAGAGCCACTTGCCTGGAAATGGCCAAACCAAACAAGCGTAAGTAAATGGGTTGACGATTTTGCAATTTTGTTAATTAAACAACGATTAATGTTAAAACTAAATAAAATTCTACCTCAAATACGCCCAAACGGTAACAAAACAATTTCACAGGCTAACAAATCACTCGAGTGATTACTCAAAGTTAAAACACAATGTCAAACTCGTTTGCGAAGCTCTAAAATTTCACTTTGATCAAATCATCACTTCAAATCAACCCTCATCAAATTCCATGGCTTTATAATGACATAATCCACTATCTTCATGAAATCCCAAAGCTTCACAACTTAAAAATCAAACTACGCGGCTCAAAAATCCTAAATTTCTGAATTTAAGTTCTAAATCTAAAAACTACTCCCATCGAAAGATCGAATGAGGCAAGTATTTATCAAGCATTATAATACGAAGTCAACTCTGCTTGACCAGGTATGCAAGGCCAGAAACCCCTTCTTTCTCCCTCCTTTTTTCTTCCTTCTCTTTCCTTTCTTTTTCTTTTCTTTCTTTCTCGGCGAGCTCCCTGTCCCGAGCGCCCAATTTCCTGGTAATAACAGAGGTCCACTTTTTTAGCAAAAAAAAAAACTGAGGTCCACTTTTCCTTACTGTCCGCTTGCTTACCTGTGTCACATGCCTCAATATCAGTCCTCGTCCTCCGTGACCCCTCTCTCAAACATAACAGATCCTTGTTACAAAATTCCTATGTTTCTTTGAACCGGCAGATCAACATTTTCACCATCAAGCGATGATATTGCCAGTTATCGGTAAGTAAAGGACATTCATCTCATCTCTGCTTGACGTTCATCTCATCTCTGCTTCAGTGAACTTTAAGCTACATATAGTTTGTTTTGGCTTTGGATGTCCAAGATTTTCTCGGGTACAGTAGACTTGTGCCCTGCGGATGACTTCAAAAAAGCTGTAAAAAAGAAAAAAAGAAAACAAAAACAACTTAAGAGAGAAAGAGTGCGAGAATTTACACCCAAAAAAAAAAAAAAATTAGAGAACTTCTTTTGTTCTCAAATGTATCAGCTGAAGAAACCTTGTAACTAACTTGTGAGGCGGCAAATTTCTAAAGCAGCAAGGAAACATCAAATCGTCTCACTGATGTTCATAGGGTTACTTAAGATTTCAGTGCGCAACCGTTTGATTAGGTCATACAGTGATGTCTCTATAGCTTAACATCGTTGATCATTTTTGCCAGTTGCGTATTCACTAATTTGATATTCACATCATTCTCCTTCATCATTATTTTGCTAATACTAGTGTTGCATCTCAGCTGCTATCAGTAGCGGTGTCGTGAAGAGGATGCAGGTGATGCCGGTCTTCTCTTCACGTTTCAAAGAGCTGTGGGAAGAGTGGGAGCTCCGTAGTGTCGTGTTCCTCAGCCTCACCCTCCAAAGTCTGCTCATTCGTGTGGGCAATCGCCGCAAATACGTCCACTCTGCCTTGTTCAGGGGGTTCGTTTGGCTGGCCTACCTAATGGCTGATTCAGTCGCGATCTATGCGCTCAGCATAATCACGAACAAGAGCAGAGTTAAACAGCCAAAGTGTGGACGCGAACACCCAGCTGAACGCGTTCTGGAGGCCCCGACACCATCACAGCATATGCCCTAGAAGACAATGAGCTCTGGTTGAGGCACCTGTTGGCACTAGTCACCCAAGCAGGAGTGACATTTTATATCTTCCTTATGGCATGGAACGGCCAAAAGATATCCATCCTCACCATTGTGGTGATTCTTGCTGGGCTCGTCAAGTATGGTGAAAGGGTTTATGTGCTCTGGACTGCCAGCAGTGAGCAGTTCAGGGAATCCATCCCCGACCCGCCTCCTAATTATTCCAAGATATTGGAGCAACATAAGTTGATGGAGGCTGAGGGCTATGATGTCATACCACACGAAGTGATTGAGATCCGCAATGTGATTGAGGAAAACATTATGGATGGTGCCAATCTTTTGTCTCAAAGTCAACCTTATGAGCGTGAGCAAGGAGCATTGCTTGTGGCCAGAGGCTTGGTTAAAATATTCCAACACCTTCTCGCGGATCTCCTGCTGAGTTTCGAGGATCGTGACACAAGTGAGTCAGTGCTCAAGGATAAGGATCCTCTCACTGTCTTCAAGATCATCGAGATTGAATTGGGAATCATGTACGATTTGCTCTACACAAAGGCCAAGGCAATCCATACTAGTTGGGGCTTGGCTCGTCACATAACCAGATTGGTTTCAATCTGCATCGTATTGGTACTCTTCATCCTGATCAAGGATCAGAATTGCTCGGAAGCTGATCTTTGTTTGACCTTTATACTGCTAGCAGTGGCTATATTCCTGGAGATTTATGCTTTGGCTGTTCTTCTTTTTCTCCGATAGGACGGCTAGTTGGTTGATTAGGGAAAAGAAATTTGCAGTCTTAGATTCCATCAATAGGTTGCAACCGCTGACTAAACAGCGCCGATGGTCGGATCACAGGCTCAATTCAGCCTATTGAGCTTTGCGTTCAAAGAGAAGTACCATGCTTGCCATCGACTCCTCGAATATCTGCACATTGACGAGAAGGTCGAGAAGCCCCTTTACATACATCACAAGAAAGTGACCAATGAAATAAAGAACCGTATCGTGAAATATATCGAAGTTACGCAATCCTCCTCTACCGCCCAAGGGTCCCAGGAGGACGACTTGTCAGAACAGATTAAGAATCTGCAATGGACCATGGAGTTGGAGTTCGACCAAATTATCCTCATCTGGCACATCGCAATTGAATTGTTGTACAGTCCTGCCTTGAGAAACCTACTTCTGCAAGCCGAGCCTGGTAGTTACTTGTCTCGATACATGTTGTATATCCTTGTCATGCACCCTGAGATGCTGCCTACCGGGATTGGACGCATCAAATTTCGAGAAACCTATATTGAGGCCATGAAATTTTTCAATGGCAAGAAGAGGGAAGGGCTCAGACTCGGCATGGCTAGTGCCTACGACCAGCTGCAGAAGCAGGTGAACACAAAACTCAATTTGACGGTCACAAGAGGAGAAAAAAGCAAGTACGTGCTGTTCCACGGGTGTCGTCTTGCTTTGCAGCTGCGCAGAGAGATCGAAGGTGAAATACCGCGGGGGAACGTAGTAAGTAAGATGTGGGTTAAGATACTGTGTGATGCAGCGATTAAGTGTAAAGCGAGTAATCATGCACAGCAACTGAGGAGAGGAGGAGAGCTTCTGACTCATGTCTGGCTCATGTTGGCCCATTTTGGCTTGACTGATCACTTCCAGATTCCACATGCCCCTGCTATAACTGAGCTGATCAGGCGCTGAAACAACACTATCGGATTTGTTCTATTACCAATTTTAATGTAAAAGAAATTGCTAGATGTCAATTGTTCCCCAAGTTAATTCAGTATGCAATTAGGCCAACTAGCCTTAAGAACCACAAAAACAATCAGTGACCCAAGTAGGGCACTTCTCTGTTTTTCCCCTGTTTCTATCTAATTATGTTGTAATCCAAGTGACTAGTTTAATGAAGTCCAAATTGAATGATTCCAATGGCTGATGAAATTTTAGGAAGTCTATTTTAATCTTCATTAAGGTCATTTATCCGAATTATGCCTCAATTGGTACAGTTTAATCCATCTAGCCTGCCCACTCATGGTCTGACTTAGACCCGGTTTTTTAAAAAATAGGAGAAAAAATAGCAAACAAATTCCAATTGGCGCCAAATTTAACAGACAGCAGGCCAAGGATGCGCTTTTCAAATTTCATTTTTTGACTTTTTACAAAACAGAGCCCTTCAAATACTAATAAACACAAGGTAAACACCACAGCCTCAAATCGGAACAATTTTGAAGGCTAAATCTGGCCTTGTTCGAAATTGATCAAATTGTCCGCCCATATCTTATTCAAATATTATGAAATTTTCCAGATATCCATTTCAGGACTCCTCTAAAACTTTCATTTTTTCAAGTTTTTCGGGGAAAAAAAAATCCTTAAACTATTTTAAAATTGAAAAACAAGTCAGACGGACGCGGGAACAATAATTCTAGATCAAGCACAAATTTTCTTTATATTTTTGAATAAAATTTGGATGAGCCAAATGAACCCTGATTTTATTGATCACTGGAAAGCTTATGATCTTAACTACAAATCATCTAAAGACAACATTTTCTAATTCGTTTTATTATTTTTGTACAAATCGATGAACATGCAAAGGTCAATGAACATGCAAAGGTCAATCAAATTTTGAGTTTTTCTAAATTTCATTTACATCTTCAACCTATGTCCATGTCACTTTCTAGACTATGAGCATCTTCAAACTACTCCTATGAAAATTCAAGTCATCATTCAAGCATTCAACATCAAAAGATCATCAATATCTCTAATAATTTCACAAAAACTGTAAGAAATCAATATGAAAACTCAATCAATTTACTCACTACTTTTCAATCACCTAATATACATCAACCCTAAAGCTAATTCACATCAAATGAACACTGTTGACACCTAATTTGTATTTTCAAGTACATGTATATAATTTTTAAAATAAATAAATAATTAATTAATTAATTAATTTTTAAAAAAAGTGGAAGGGTTCGGGTTGGGCCGGATCCGGTCTTGGCCCGGCTAGCCTTCTTTTTTTCCTTCCCCGCACGGTCAGGCCCGTTTCCCCCTGCGCGGCCCAGCTCCTCTTTCCTTCGGCCCAGCCCGCGCCCAGCTATCTTCCTCCTTCTCGGATCCTGTCTTCGCGCGCCAACCTGCAGCAATTGAAGAGACAGCAGAGCAGGGCGGGAAGACAGGGCACAGCAGCAGACCGGCAGAAAGGGAACCGAGAGAAGACAGGACCGAAAAAGAGAACCAGCGGAGGAGAACGGAGAAGGAAGGGAGAGAGAACAGAGAGTGAGCGTAGGGATGGACTGAGAGAGAGCGAGACCCAGAAGCCAAACTTCGTTCTTGGACAAGCGTTACTCCGCCATCCCCAACGTAAACGGACGATCTCCAGCCAACACCCTCGAGCCCGCGGCTACCTATTCCCCGGCACCGGAATTCCTGGTGAGTTTTCTTTGGGTCCGATCCATTTTTATCCCGAGGATCCTGGCTCGACGCGACATCGAGGTGGCCGACCATAGTTCGCTTCGGGCTCGCCTTCTGGCCGTTGTTGCCGAGCCGGGTAGGGACGTCCGCGGTCAAGCACTTATCTCTGGGAACTCCGTTGCTCGGTTTTATTTAAAACGGAACAGAAGCGATAGCTGGGTCTCGTTTTTCTTGGTCCACGAGCATGCTCTGTTTGAACGAGCCGTTCCATTTGTCGAGTTTGAGCGTCACTTGCGGTTCTCTTTTGCGTCTAGTCGCGAGCTAGAGTCTAGGGTGTGTTTATGACCTCTCTTTAGTCCGTGCTCATCACACACTCGATATAATGCCTCAGAATTAGTGTTGTTCTAAAAATGAGCCCGAGGTTTTGTTTGTTTCCGTGAAAGGGTACCATGGATCTGTTTGACATGTTTTCATCGACTTGAGATGTTGTAGGACGAGCTAGATACCAAAGTGGTGGTTCATCGGTATGCCATATCACTTTTAGTCGAACGCCTAGACTTGCTCGATGAAATGTTTCTGAGAGAATTGCTTAAGAAATGGCCCCTATTTTTGCTCGAATGCGAAGGTACCACTTAATGTGGTTCGTGCGCTTATTAGTTGTTAAGCTCGATTTTCAACAGCAATGAAGTCACTGCATCTTTGCATATCGTTCTAGATACGCTGTGTATTTTTCATTGAACGTGATGAGTGGTGGCGGCTAGCGTGATGGTAGACGTTGGAAGCGAATTTGGTTTTGTGGTGGTGAGCCAAGATGGCTTGGTGACGCCCGACAATGTTGGGGTGTTATCGTCGAGTCGTTTAAAGTTCTGCCGTGGGTCCATGGGGCGAAATTCCAGGGTGGAGTTCATCGGTGGGAGGCTTCGGTTAAGGACGTCGCAGGGGAGTTGAGACGTCGAAAGGCTGGGAGAGGATAAAAGAAAATTAGGAAAATAGGCCCGGTGCAGACGTTCGTGAAAAGAGGATAGGAAGATGGGTCTCAGGTTTTGCTTCAGTAGATTTGGGTTCAATTTAAGTTAGGCGGACTTGGGCTGGGCTTAATTTGTGAATGTTTGGGCTGGGTTTAAATTTTCATGAAGGGAGTCTTTGAGAGTCCATTACTGAAATGGAGTTTGTTTTATTAGAGCCCAATTTTTGTTCCCAGTCCAAGCCCGCAAAGCCCGTACCAGCCTATGTTTAGACCGGACCCGACCTGCGCCGACCGGGCCGACCGGGTCGGGTCAGACCGGACCCGACCCGGTTCGCCCATTTTTTTCTTTTCGAAAAAATAAAAAAAATAAAAAAATATCTTAATTTTTTTTTTTTTGAAAAGCCAGGTTTGCTTGGGAATCGCCATGTATTGCCTTCTTAGTGTAATTAGATCTTTATTTGCTTACATATTAATCATGTTGCGGGTTTAATTTACATGTTTAATTACGTTTGCATTTGTTTAGTTGCATGCTTTAATTTTGTTACAATTAGGAGCTTGGTTGCTAATTGTTATTTTGATGATTGCGTACTTGCATGATCACCTTACATGTTAGTGAATATGTATAAAATCAATCAAAATTGCCTGACAATACATTTTTAAAATGAACAAGATTAGGTACCGAAATTGCACTAATTGATCAATTAGTATAATCAAGTCCCCGATCCTAGGTTTTTTGGTTGCGTAGGAAGTGGAGTACACTCTCATGCCTCACCTAGTTTCTAGCTAGTGGCGACTCCTTTTTACAAAATTCTTAAAAATACTCCAATGTCACATGAGGTATGGGTTTAGGAGAGTTCGTGCCTAATCATGGGCTTTAAGTCTATCCTTTAGGCAATACTCCTAAACCTATGCTCTCCGAAGTAGGTCGCGACAAACACACATCTTCATCCTAGGATTTTCGGCTACATCTAAATTCCAAGAGGAATTGAACATGAAATATACTATCTAACCATACTTAAACTAACTCTCAAACAACTATCAACTTATATATGTATTGGTTAAGTAGCACCAGGTAATATATGCACAAGCCAATACATGGATGATGTCATAAGCAGCACTAGATGATTTTGATATGCGGATTGCTCTGTCACTATCAAGTGTGCTATGCCGTTAGAGCGATCGCTTTTGATATCAAGGGTGAACAAGGCATTGGGCGTGAAAATGTCTATGAGCTAAAAGGATTTTTAGATAAAGTGAACATCTAGAAGGATCTTGATTGAGAATGAACAAGTTGAGAAGACTAGGGATGTTTGTGATGACTTAGAGGTACTGAGATTAGCTAAACAGTTGGATGGACTTGGTGATGGTGAGCAAGTCTAGAATGAGATTGTTTAGTAAAGTTCAAAAGTACTATGAAGATGAACAACTTAACAAAGTTGAAATTGTCAATATGCTTGGAAGGACCAATATATCAACATGATTGTTATCATAGTAGTGAATTGTTGGCAGCGGTAGCTATCAATATCAATGAGATGAAAGACGTATGAAGTCTTCCTTCCAACCTCAATTTGGTGTCTAACAATTATCTTCAAGGTTTGGACCCTGGAAAAGAGCACCGGAATTGATCGGGAGAGGTTATGGCATTAATGAGTAAGTTTGACAAAAAGTACATTGACATTATTTTAGAAAATTGCTACTTTGTCAGAGGGACATTGCCAATGTCCGTTTTGACTATTTTGAGACATTTTATTGCTAGCAACGGTAGAATCAATGGCTACTTCATGGAGTTGATTTGCAAATAGTCATATAAGGTTTTACCAAACCTAACGCAGCTTTTTAGCTATTCATTAGAAGAAAGAATATGTATTTTATGCATTGAATAGTAAAAAGGTTATCTTGTTGCGACAGCCTTTTGAAGATAATGAAGTTTTGATTTTTTTTTCTAATTACAATCTTTAATTAACGTGTTTATATTCTTACCATGTCTAATCTATAATGCCTATTCCAACACATATTGCAACAAATATTTTTAATTAAGATGAAATGGGAAGTATAAATTGCATTTTGTTGATGTCGTCTTCTTAGAATCATGAGTTGATTTTGTTCATTTTAAATTTGAAAGTGGAGAACGTAAAGTTCAGTTTTTCGTGGCAAAATTTGAATAGTACATGGTGGCATAACTCTTTAGAATTAGAGGTAAAAATTATTATTTTTATCTTTTCATTTCAAATTGGGAATTACGCAATTGGTGATATTCCTTTTTAAGATCGTGGTGATTTTCTAGACAAATAATTAGCAAAGTAAAGGGAAAATTGTCCAAAAAACATGAATTTATTGTACTACAGCCAATTCAATTTTAAACTCTTCAATTTTGTTAATTCGATTCTAAAGCTTTTGATAACTTGTCAATCCAGTCATAAACATTTTAATTATATCAATTCAGTCTTAAACTTTTTTACAATTTGCCAACTAGTCCTAAACCTTTTAACGATTTGTGAAATTAGTTATTTTGGCTAATCTTGATCAGATATCATTGATGTGGCCAAATAGTTAGTGCTGGTTATCCTACATGGTGTTGCTTGCATTAACGTGTGATAAGTTTTTAATTTAAAAATAATAATTTTTTATTGATTATTTTCTTTTCTTTTTCCTCCTTTTACACATGGCTGGTGGGCTTCTAGCCACTGGTTGTGAGTTAGTGACCTCCGTTGGCCCTTGGGCATGGGTGTTACTAGCCATCGGCCCATCACCTAGTGAGGGTTTCATGGCCCGAGCCTAAGGGCCGGAGGAGGTCACCAGTGCTCGACCAATCACTGCCGCCTCTACCGGCCTTGCGTAAAAAGAGGAAAAAGAAAAGAAGGAAGAAAAAAAAAGGAAAAATAATAGAAAAATCAGTTTTTTTTTCAAATTAAAAATTATTTATGTCAGTACTGATCATGTCACGTAAGATAGCTAGCATTGATTGGGCCACCACGTCAGCAATGTCCTATCAAAATTAGCTAGAATGACTAAATTGACAATTCATTTAAAGTTTTATGACTAGTTTGGCAAATTGTTTATATATTTAAGACTAAATTGGTACAATCGAAAGATTTATAACTAATTTGATATAACTGAAAGATTTAAGATTAAATTGGTAAGTAGTCTTGACAAACTTGAAAAGTTTCGAACGAATTCACTATCATACAATAGACTTAGGACTATTTGGACAATTTTCTTGCAAATGATTAATGTAATTGAAAGCCTACCATATTCATGATGTCATCTTTCTCTTTTTTAATTATACGTATTTTTCTTTTTTTGATACCCAGGGAACCCCGTACAGCCGGCAGCTGGCGAGTAAACCCTGGGGCAAAGCTAGCAGAGGACCTACCACCCCGACGTTGCGCTTAAGATCCCGTGCATCCCGCGGAATTCAAACTCCTCAATCCTGAGTAGACTTCATGGGAGCTCTTATCTAGCTAGGCCACCACAGGTGGTGGTTTAATTATACGTATTAGTCTCTTCACGTTTCACAAAAAAGAAAGGGTCATACTAAATTTATTGGAAAACATTTCGACATCTTGCCTGACCTAAGTTCAACCACTCATGATGCTTGATGATGAATTTTACGAAAGACTTGTTTATTTTATAATCATCCAGGGTACTTTAGGGTAAATATTACTCTCTAACGTTTATGATTTACCTCTACATTGCAGAAAAAAATGAAATAATATGATTAATCGGGAGCCTTTTGGCAAGCTAGCACTACTTATATGAGGGATTTGTGAACTACAAATTAAACAGATTTACATAATGAAAGATGGTGTGATTTATTGTTATCTTCGGATACTAAGATTGTCAATTGCAGGTCCAAATTTGTTTGGTTGACTTATGTTCCCTTTCGTTTGACCACAATAAAATTAATAGACATCATATGGATTTGCCATGCTATAGGCAAATTATTTGTTTTGCACGAGATGATTGGACTATTTTTAAAGCCTAATCCATTTCCTGAATTGCAGAGATTAATATTCTAGTATATTATTTACTGTGGAGATGAGGAAGTTAGATACTAATAATTTGGAGGTACATCATAATAAATTCACTGCAGGCATTGAACCTAGTATAGTCCCTGTTATATTTACTAAATTTTTAATGATAATGTTTGTTGACAATACTATATTCACTCATTGGCCAAATGAGTGTTGGGGAAAATCTATTTATTTTCCTCGTGTGGCGAGCAATTATGAAAAAGAGAGCAAATGCTTGAGAAATTCAGTGGAGCTTGTGAAGGACGCTTTTGCAACGTCGAATTCTAAGAGCTATGAAATAGTCCCCTACATGCTTTGGTTCGGTCCTAATTTCCTCAATGAATCCAACTTAATTTAGTTCATTAAACATATTATAGATAATAATGTTGGCATCAATAAAGTTAAAAAAATATCTCATATCTTTTGATTTACTTATTATTATTATTAGGTTATATATTATTTATTATTAGATTGCATTAAATTGTATTTTAACAAAAACCTATATAGTAAGGGGTCTAATTTATATATAATAATGTCGACAATGATAATAGTAACAATAATAGAATTTTGGTATGGGAATAATGGCAGAATTTTAAAAGAGAGTAAATGCTCATGATGCGTTCTTTTTTTCTTTTTATAGTATATTAAATACTGCAGATAATTTCAGAGAAGAGAGGAATGGCCCAGTGGAGGCTGCGTTATTTTTATTTGAAAAGCTTATGGGCTGAGAGGAGTAGATTGACTTGGGCCCAACATGCGAACAAGGCATACTGATTATCTTCTCCCTTCCTTTAATTTTCCCCCAGAATTGTTCTCTATTATACATTGGAACGCTTCTGATCTATAGTTTCATGACGACCGAGTGAAATCTGAAGTTCGCAAACTTTCGGGTACTGCGAAAAAAGGAGCGACTTGTCCAATGGGTCAAAAATTGATAGTTGGATCCGCATGGCCACATGGGCGTTAAAAGACTCGTTTTGACGGGCAGAAGTGTATTTTTGGGGTTTATGACGGGTTTTGTGCATTGTGTTTCATCGGTCAAACATTGATCGACTATTGGTGGACTCTAAGTCGAACTCAAAGATTCTTTAAAATGATGGCAAAATCGATTCTTTTGAAGATTGAATTAACTCGAGCCTTACACGAAAAATCGTTGTGCACAAATAACTTTTAAACCATCCCAGGTATTGAACCTCAATCTTTGTTCTGTTTTCGTTCGTATATTATGCTGTGGTCTTCAAAATCATATCAGAAATATTTTCTTATTTTATGTCTGCAAAAGTCAGCATGTAAAATTTTTTGTGACATGCATTTTTCTTTCCATCAATTAATATTGGCTGATTTCCAACTATTTCACTGTTAACACCTATTTTTTTTTCTGTTAAATAACAATCTGTTTCATAATTCGATGAGGAGAAACGAGAGGATCCTGAGCATATGCTTTAGGAGATCCGATAGCACAAACATATGTTGCCAGAACCTTTGTATACTCCCATTTGGGATTTAACCTTATTGCACTCGATATTTAACTATTTCATGCCTATTCCCGATTTAAAATTTTTAAAAAACCTCAAGTTGTTGGGTTTGTATACTCCCATTTGGGTTTTTAAGATTAAAATTATTTAATACAAATAATATGGCATGATAATAAATAATAAAAAAATGCATGTCTTGTTTTAAATATAACTCAGACGCTCGAGCAACGTTCGAACTTGTGTTAATGTTTGAGAGGGTTTAGGACGAGAGAATGCATCTAAAGACCTCGTCAAAGGAAAAAGAATGTATCTTCTTACTACACATCAATTGCATTAAATGGATATATATCATAACAAATAATTCAATTTACCTAACATGAGTAATTGAAAGGGCTTACTATTGAATAAACCAAACACTGTATATTAAATAAATTTTATAAGGAAAGTGAAGAAGAAAGAGAAAGAGGTAGGAACCACCGGCCGTGGTGGCTTCGCTAGGTAGGCTTCAGTGATCCTTTGTGAGAGAGGGGAGAGGTTTGAAGTCCTTGCAACGCAAGGGGGCTGGTGGAGTTACTTGGTGACTTACCTGGTGGCATGGGGTGGTGGTTTCCCCATGTTGCCCCCAAGTTCTACCCGTTGACTGTCAGCTTTCGGGGTTTCCTAGGTCACCCAAAAAAAAAAAAAAAAAAGAGAGAGAAAGAGGTAGGAAGCCTAACAAACGAATGTGAAGTATTCATAAATGTAAGATGACATGTTAGAAATTTGTTTAAGGCATTCGTGAAAGTTAAAATTGCAAAAAAGAAAAAAAAAATCGAAGTGTTGTAACTTTTGCCATTTCGCAATTCTTAATATCTTTATTTTCTTGAAAAACTTGACAAACAGCTACATGGTTAAACTTGTGATTGATGATGAAGATGGAGAGGCGCGATGTGTTGATGCTTGAGATAGCCTAAGAAGTTATTGGATGCCTTGTCGAAGAATTAATGCAATTATAAAGATTCGTGTTTGGTTATCTTTATTCTCTCTCTTAATTACGATGAAGCTTTATTTTGCTCAGCAAAATGGATTTAATAACTTTTTTCTTTTTTTTTATCTGTCCTACTCTATTCATATTTTAACTTTTACTTTTAGATTTTTGCCTTATCTCTTTACAAGGCTGTAAGAGTTTAAATTCACACTTGAAACTAAAGCATCTCCACTTTAACCCTTTTTGAGAAGGTAGGGATTCGAACCTCCCATCTTTCCCTTCCATGTTGGAAGGGTGGCAACAAACCCTAGTGGTTGATTCAATAAACTCTTCATTATGTGGAATATAGCATAAAGGAATTCAATGAGCAGATTTCAGTGTAAAAAAGAGGAGCTGCATCTTCCATAGCCAAGCTGACAGGACGAATGGTTACTCCTACTGCACATTGAAAAGGATGATAGGACAAGAAGCGATCGGGAAGTGACTCCACTAGAACCTCAACAAAAAGGAAGTAGAACTAAATAAGAACCTAATCATTCAATCAAGAACTTCAGATTAATCACGTTTTTGTCAACGTAGATTTCAGCCCAAGAAAGGTGAGCTTTGGGACTAAAACACTTCAACATCGACCATATGAAATGGATATATAAGATTCAAGCAACTTCAAGCTGATTATTGGACTCAATAGTTGTTATTATTTCACTTCCAAGCATGTTTAAAAACAGCGCCCAGAAATCAAAATTCAAGTTCAGCATGTGTTCATCTTAGAGGACACTTCTTATATTGGAGATGCGCCTCCACGACAACGACGACGAATATCGAGATTTACTCGATTTACAAAATTGGGTTTCTCGTACGTTGACTGGAAGAACAACCTCGTTTCTCTTCGTCAAAGAAAAAGCACACCAAACATTTGGTTTTGTCTTCAAGCATTTAATGCAGTCGTCATCTAATCACAAACATCTGAACAAGTAGAGAGAGAGAGAGAGAGAGAGAGAGAGAGAGATGGTCAATATATTTATGATCTGGAACAAACTAAGTATCAGCTAGATGATTCCTCACCTCTCTCTGTCATCCAATTTTGGAAGAAGCTAAAAGGAGTAGCTAATCAACGTAGATTCAAGTAAATTGATGACTAATGAACTACTTAACAAGCTGCGAAAGAGCACTAAAGCCTAAATCATAAAGAAGAGTTAATCAAGCAGGCAACCATGCAGCGGCAAAAGCTACATTATGTCCCTTCCATGTCAATACAAGATCATCTTCTTCCTTCTTCAATCCCCAGCCCGCTGCATGCTCGTCGAGCATGGCCTTGACCTCAGAGACTGCATCCTCTCCGAATGGGACGGCCCGAAAGTCCGCGTTCCTCATCCGCTGCACCCACCGGCTCTTCGGCTCGAGCCTCTCGATTCTCTGAAGACCCTCTTGCGCGATGATATTTTGTATCTTCCAGTATATGTAAGACTCATACCACTGCCTCTGCTTGCTTCCCCTCGGGAGGAACGTGTCGACCGTGTCGTAAGGAATCCAAAGATAATTGAATGCTGACCGCAATCTCGAGGCGACATTATTCGATGTGAAGTCCGCATCCTCGTCCACTATGATGACAACGTTCGGGTCTAAGCACCGAAGTGCCTTAAGGAGGGTCGACCGAGGAGAATATACCGATGAAGACTCAAAGAGGTAATTAGGGTTTGCTTCGGAATCCGATATTAACGGAACGGTCTCGTCGGGCACAAAGTGAAGCATCATGTGACAATTTATAACCAGTGCTTCCGGTTCACCAACTCCTCCCGAGTACATTAGTTTCTGCATCCTGAGTTGTTCAATCAAGGACGAGAATCCGTCTGCGTAACTCGAAGAAATGACCTGAAATTCCATGTGTATGTTTCGAGACCTTGCGAAACTCACCAACTTGGATCCCAACTCTTCGTACGAAAGGTCAAGCATGGGCGGCGCATCCTCCACAGCGCCGGCAACCGTGAGCTTCACCAATGGGGGCCCTTCAAGACGATTGGCGATTGCATCAATAAGAGTAGGAATCTGCATGCAATGCGTCGTGCTCAAGTCGACTATGTGAACCACCGAATACCCTTCGACTGCTTCGATTATGGTCGCATTCGCTGCGGTGAATCCGAACCGATGCCACGGGGTCAGGTCGACGAAATTCGCAAGCTCAATGATGGAGAACTTATGCGTCTCATTGCACAGGTTGTTGTAGTTCTGCGCATTCGCCATGGCCGCCAGCATCTTGCACGTACCGCTCTTGGCGGCCCGAGCAATGAGGGCCCGGAGGAAGCCACACGTGAGCCGCTGATTCGAGTCGCCATCGGCCGGGGCAATGTTGTTGAGGACCCAGAGGATCTGCTGGGCGAGGGTCGCGTCATTGGTCTCGATGGCGTTTGCACAGTGCACTAGCAGCTGCTCCATGCAATTCGCGTCTCCGAGGCTCCCCAAGGACTTGGGCATCGGGAAGCCGGGCCAAGGGCGGGTTCGGTGCACTTGGTTCTTGTTCATGGAGAGGCTGGAAAACAATAGTGGTGGTGATTGGTGGAAGGAGGGGGTTTGAGGTTGTGGTGGCGGGGTTTCAGTGAATTGCATCATGTGTTGGTGGTCACACAGAAAGAGAAAGAGAGAGAGATTGAATTTAAGAAATTTTTCTGGAGGAGGGAGCAGAAAGAAAGAAAGAGACTAGACTAACAATGGTACCTTGACATTGGGAAGCGACCCAGAATATGGAAAAGCCTAAGAAAAAAAGAAAAGAAAGAAAAAAACTTGGATTTGAATCAGCTGAGAAATGGACAGTTCATCTTTTCTTTCTGGGTATTTTGGGTTCTTGCAAAGGGGTGGAAAAAAGGACTGATAAGTCAGGAGGGCATAAAAGAGTCAAGAATCAAAGAGAAACTCAGCTGTTAGTCAAGAATAGGCAAAAGTGACACATCCTTAAAGGGGCAAAAAGAAACATCAGCCTTTTTCAGTTGTGATGCAAATACCTGGTATACATTAAAACAAGGCCAGAACAGCAGCAGCAGCAGCGCCTGCAGGAATTCAACAGACCTTCACCAAAAGGACTCCTCGTAATAACTGCAAAACCCTGCTCTTAATACTCCTTCCTGCTTCTGTTTATTGTCAGTTAATGAAGTTCATAAGCATCAGAGAGAGAGAGAGAGAGAGAGAGAGAGAGAGAGAGAGAGAGAGAGAGAGAGAGAGAGAGGGAGAAGGGGGGGCTAAGGAGAGAGTTGGATTTTTTTGGTAGCATGTGAAGTAGCCGGCCAAGGAGTTGTCTCTTTGCAGGAGTGGGGGGGGTGGCCTTGGCATGTAGCGGAAGCGAGTGACCGGGGGGCAGTTAAGCTTTGGCTCACTCACGGGCCACCATATCATGAACAAATCATTTTTATGGCAGTTCCCTCCTGATCTCCTCGTTTTGTTTCTTCCTTTTTCTTTTCTTTTTCCCTCAGTCCTCCTTTTAGCAGATTCTCCCTTTCATCTGTGGGGACAATTTAGCCCAGCATGCCATGACACCCTTTCAACCGACTTTTTTGTAAGCTTTTAGTGGGCGTTGCTAGTTATACTAATGCTACCATGTGAAAATCAGTCCATCGAATGACGCGACGGATTGTAAATACAGTAGATATTACGAACAAATGAATTATATTCAGCTGCAAAAATCGAATAGATCTGAGTTTACTCAACTTTAGATGGCTCCTTCGCTAGAAAATACTGAATTGTAAAACTGTAGTGTCAAATAATTTCAAAAACTCTTCACAAAACCTTCTTGCCATTCAACTGCCAACTCTCCATCGCTGTATATATCTCTTCTCTCACAAGCAATGTTTTGAAAATCATATAATAGACCAAACCAATGTTTTGAAAATCGTATAATAACCAATCAAAATGGCTAGCTTTTAACTTAAAGGTCAATTTAAAATAGTTTGTATTTATAGTATAATAACAAACATAACATGTTATAATGTAATCAGATCTGACAAGTATCCAATTGAACTCATTGAACTGGCTAATTCGATCTGACTTTAGATTCACCCCATCTCCCTTGTCTCTTTCTCCCCCTCCTCTCTTCACCTCATTGTAGCTCTCTAATAGGACTCCCTCTCTTCATATAACTTGTGGCTTCGTCTATTGGGTTGTGCCATTAGCTACGATTTGGCAGGATAAAATGAACAACTCCTTGTATCACTTCTCATATCATAATGAATGCCCATAATTTTTGCGCTGGAGTCCCACTTGTTTGGTCATTCGATTCAATCTTTTTCCGGACCACTTATTTAGCGTGAAAACTGACTAAACATCCGCAGGAAATTCTTAACATAACTGGACAAAACATAAGTCACTTCATCAGTTCCCTACAACTTCATCATTGAGTGATTAAATAGTGGGAAATGGCCATATCTGCCCCCGACTTCCTTCCAATCGGCCAGAAGAAAATGATGGGCATGTGTCGTTTCATGCCAAACCTTTCACCATCTAGTTGAGGCCAAAATCTCCACATCAATCCAAAAGGACAACGGGATTAGTCATTTTCCAAGCCAACGATTATATTTGAGCTTCCACCTCTCTGTCTCTCTTGCTGCTTTTCACCGAAAGGATATTTTTCAAATCGGCACATGCTTCGTATTGTATCCCAATTGAGCAATTATTTCTGCTTCTTAAGCGTATATCCCGCCATTATGTCCCACTTCTACCAAAAAAATAAAAATAAATTCCCCCATCAACAACCCAAGTCGTATAATGTCCTTCACTTACAATGAATTGATGGATTATCCTTTTATAACACGCTAAGAGACAAACAATTTGCAAAACAAAAGCTAGCATTCAAGTTGCATTTTTGAATGAAGTGTGACAAATCTTGTGGAACAACTTAAGTTTTTCTTTACCGACTATGGAAATTTTCCTAATAAAGTATCTTTTTGTACGGTAAACCGAATGGAACGTTTCTAATTATATATTTATGTCATCCATGGGTAGATTAAAGACAATCAGGAAAAAAGCTTATCCATTTGGTCACATTCTCTAGGATGGGTTTTGTCCGGGTATAATAATTTTCGAATGGAAAAAGAAGATCCCATACTTTTCGACATCCACTAAAGATGGAAGCTTTGGTCCCATGTTTCGGTTACTTGAAGGAGCTATCGCATTTAGACGTCTATTGAATTATTACACCGACAACTTTTTACGAGATTTGTTTATGGAAATCTCAATGATTGCATTGTATAAGAACCATGGAAGAAAGAATTAAGAATTTTGAGAAAAGATTTAATAGTTGAATTTTCCACGTGTGTAGAAAGATCCGCTCGCAGAATATGCCCTTTACAATGTTAGAAAGCACCACTTCGTTTCATATTTGTCTATTTCATGGCGACTATACTGGAGTCAAGAACTAATGAATAAGAAAAGGTAAGATTTTGGCTTATTTTGTGAAAAGTGAATGATTTGAAAAACGTATTCCTGAAAATAATTGATTGTATCACTTACAAAAATAGATGAACGAAACATAATTTCATCGACACAAAAAGTTTAGACATAAATTGGTTTCAAAAATGAAAACATTTTTCATTGATTGATTATTTCATTTTTAGGAAAATATTTTTTATATCATTCATTTTCTGCTAAATAAAGGTAATCTTTATGAGAAACTGCTCTGTTTTTTCCTGACTTAGTAAAGACGGGAAACAAAACGCCTAACACAAGTGCTGCTTTAAGAAGTACGGTTTTTCAGGCACGCACAAAATATTGATAGATGGTTAGTTTGAAATTGAGGTAGATGATGCCATATGGAGCTTATCTATAAGCTCGTAAGATATAGTTTTCTTTAGGATTTTTCTTGGCACTTTTACGTGGGCAACATTTTCCTTCTTCCTTGATTGGAGAAAACCCTCTCTCCAGTCAGTCCTCTGATGGGTGGGGTTACGAGCACGAACATCCTCCTTACTTAAGATTCAATTAATGACTTGTATGGTAACATTTTTGTTTATTGGTTTTTTTATTCTTTTATTCTTCAGAATATAAAAAAAAAAACATAAATCTATTTGATAACGTCAGTTAATTTTTTTATTCCCCGGAATAAAAAAAAATCAGGGAATAGATTTGGAATGAAAACAAGAAATAGAAAAAAAGTGGCTTATTGTTCCCGAAAATAACCTCTAGAAATAAGTTTTTTCTTTCTTTTCTTTTTTCTTTTCTTCTTCTTCCTCTTCTAATCGGCCAGTGGAAACTCGTCGCCCACCGCTAGTTGCCAACCTTTGCCTCTTGCTCCACCAGTTGTAGGCTGCTAGGGGCAGCTAGAGGAGGAGAAAAAAGAGAGGAAAAAAGAAAAGAAAAATAAAATAGAAAAATAGAAAAAATTATTAAAAATTAAAAGAAATTATATGGCATAAAAAAATTTGTGGGTTGTAACAATTATTCCCAGAATATAAATTATGTATAGTTACTAAACGCATTGTTTCATTTAGAAATTATTCCGAGGAATAGAAAAAAAAATATTTCCGAAAAGAAACTGTTCCCCAGAACAAAAATGTTACCAAACATATCCTAAGTTTCCAATCAGGGGACGTTCACAACTTGTAATGTACCAATCAGAGGCATGATTGGAGGAAGTTTGCTCCAATAAGAGATTGAGAAAACATAAGCCTTCATTTGTAAAGCGGTCAAGTGGCATCTAGGACAACTTTCATGCATTCAAACCGATCTATCTCTCCAAAAACTTTTAACTCCATGTTACCACATGAATCCAGTGTATCCAAAAAAATTTCAGTACTATGCCGCAAGCTGCAGCACACGTGAACTCTCTCTCTCTCTCTCTCTCTCTCTAGATGAGAAAATTGATTTGTTCACATCCATCCGTAAACATAGGACCTTATCCGATGACGAGTCTCTGGATATTCCTTGTGTCTGGGTCCTCGATATGGCACTACATATTAGGAAAGGACCCATTAGCATGTTGAAGGCAAACACGTGATGACACCTCTTTTGTTCCCTCACGTAAAACGACTGAACCCTGCTTCCCTTCTCCGGCAAATAGCGTACACCTGCCCCAGCAAAATTGACCACTCGACCGCGCCACCTGTTTCATGGGGTCCCAATTATGCGTCTCGATCTCGTTTCGGCATTGCTTGCCCTCAATCATCCATGCGCTAGATATCTCTTGCAGAATTCACACCCTAAAAAGAATAATACGAGATATTGTTGATGTTTTATAAGTTGAAAATCGTATTTAAGGTAACCCTAAAAAAAAAATCACGCAAGAAGTATTGAAATGGAAACGCCCATCTTTTTGTACTGAAAAAGAAGCCATTACTAAAAGATTATATATGACTTATTACATCGCGATGACCCCGACATTAAAGTTCTAAAAGAGTAATATTCACAATATATGCAAAAAGTTATTAGATTACATTTTCCTAAAGTTTCTCGATTAGGTTTCATTTTCTTCCTCAAACTAGAACAAGTTAGTTCCTTGGACCCATAATAGAGCAATGGAAGAAAAGAGTGCAAGACACATATATATCTCCCGTGGGCATTTTTTAAAGGATATGCTTAAATCAGTCCACCTCCTGATACTATGAAACATCTCTTAGAACTAACTTGGGTATTAGAAAGGCAGGTTTGCGAAATTTGTTTGCGTAAAACCCCACAGGGTTGGTCAATAGCAAGTGTGTTCGTCTTCCTTGTTGATGGTTCAAATTGCAATCACCTTACTAATGCAATATTTTAGAGCCATCCCGCGAGCATGGCCAAGTTATGCTCTGATAATTAGTCACAAGGCAAGGAATACCGCAACTTTCAGGGATTAGTCGAGTACTTAAGGAGTTCGACATGGTCCTTGTTAGAGAAAAGAGAAAAGGATGATGGTAAGTCGAGATTTATCAATTACCGTATAGACTGTGATGTTGAATAGAATTGTTATAGATCCGATTGCCTTGTATGTAGTATATTAAAATGAATTTAGCTAATAATCTCCCCGATAATTATTATAGGTCAGGCATCCAACTAGTCACCTGCAGAACAAAGCACCCAAACAGACACCAAAAGTTGTACCATGTTGTTTTTTTGCCGCAGGTCGATTCATGTTACAAACTTTCACCAAGTCAAATTAGACCTCCTGCGTAGAAAAGCTGCTTCACTCTTCCCCAACCCATAAACTATTATTTCCCACATCTTACCCCCCAAAAATAAATTTCTCTCTTTTCAAAAGAACGATTTTTAGAAGAGCATAAGAAGAATCCGTGGGCAGCATAAAAGGAGAGCCACATAAGTCCAAAAAATTAGGGCATCGAAAGGCTATAAAAATAATTAAGTTTTGAGAGGTTTGAGGAGGGCATTATTCCAGAGATTGTGATACAACAGCTAGAGGACATACTGGCTAGCGCAACAGAGTTCACCCAGCCCGCATTGGAATTGCTCAAAAAGGGAATTCCCTTGCATCCATGCTCCTTGGCCTTTCTTCCATTAAGACAGCAAGTGGAACAAAAAGGTGCAACCATGAAAGCAAGGAATGTATCCCATGTGGCTCAGATACCCTCGTCGAATATAAAATCGCCCTGGCATTGGGGTTTTGTACTTTACTGATTAATTGCTTAATGAGCACACTGGCATTTGCGCTTTATTTATTTGGGGGAAGAAGCACAATTATGCCCGAACATATGGAAGCCAAACATATACGGACAAGGACTCTGATTGACGTTCGGCTAGGAGAAAAACGACAAGTTCCCTTTGCATCATGCGTGATGAATTTGGGCTGTTTAGGCCAAAACGCCAATTCAATCATTGCTAGGGCCTGTTTTCTCCCCCTTTACGGGTGGCGGACTTAAAAAAAGATGAGAGCTTGTATAGTTGCTAAGTCACGTCAAATTAGGGTTTCGTTTTTGGGCACTAGTATTTAGTAATCTGAGAATGCAGCTTGTAGACATGTTGATGGGATTGATCGGAGATGGGGACAGCACTGATGAGTAGTTTTTCCTTTGGCGAAGCACTGAATTTTCACATTTAATGCAGGTGTTCACGTGTCGTTAGTTTAGATTGATTGTTGCGAATAGGAAAATACGAGACGCTAGGAGCTAAAGGGACAAGCTTCGCGCAGATTACAACTATGCTCGTCCAGTTAGCTGCTGCTCGAGTGTAAGTTTGGTTTTGATATGTTCAGGCATCATCTCCCAGGCTCATTCATAATTTATTCGAGTAACTTGTTGGCCTTGTCCTCACCTAATAGAATAACGGTTTCAATAGCATAATTTCATCATTTACTAAAACCTTATTTACCTTTTACTTTGAACATCCCTATTTGAACTCAGCACGTATCGTGGATTGTCTAATTTTGATTGATTTTGATGATACAATTAACTCAAGTTGAACTTGGCTATATTGAGTACTAAATGAAGTCAAGTAGAGAGTTAAACGGAGTTAGATAAGATATCTATATCATGACCTCAACGTCACTCCCAATCTCAAGCGACCCAAATTCAGGATTGCCTGAAGCCCGTGTCATTTGATCTGGACTTGTAACCTTTCCACCAAAAATCAGGGGCATAGATCCAAGGCTAGAGAGAGAGAGGCTTGGTTGTGCAAGCGGCAATGTCATGGGGCTCGTATTGAGGCAGGGTGGGGCAAATGCTTCTCCTTAAACTCCTGAAAAAGACATTATATCAATTAGATTAAAAAGGTCTATCTTCCGAAAGTTAGATTTAATTTCTTCTCACAAATATTTATTTGTAAACATATTATACCTTAATGAATTAGCATGACTTGGGAGGGACAGCATTCGGTGTGGATCAGAAAAAATAGGACTCGTAATTTTTAAGACACGACTCTAATATAATCCCAATCCTTGATATACGCCCATATATTTGAATTCATTTGAACAATGGTCCCATTGTTTATGTTCTTTTTTTAACATTTGACCAAACATTGACTATTGATTCTCCCTCGCTAGCCACCCAGTGGATGCGATTTCGGTGGCATCGAAAAGAATTTCATCCCTACTTTGGTCAAATGCGCTGACTTATTCTCTGGATCTTAGTCGCTTCGTGAGACGTAATGAACAGCTACAAAATACTCCATTTGCTAACCTAAGACCGGCGGAAAAGGCCATGGGCTTGATACTGACGAAAAGGCCATGGGCTTAGCTTGCTTCTAGGCGGATGGGGACATGCGAGTCAATTGCATTTCGAACTTGTTCTTGCTATCTTAGTTTAATATCCGCAGCCACGCACTGGACGTTGATAGAGTTTGTGAAATAATTTATTTTGAAGACTGGTAACAGTCCCCAGCTAATCACTCCTTTTAGGAGCTTTTCTACGTAGAATCGGTTGGGTCCTTTCATTGCCGCATAATGCATCGCCAATTAAAAACCTTAGAATTAAGTGCCACACGTAAATCACGATATGCCATCTAAATACACCTGTTGAATTTGTTTGCTAAATGGTGAGAGGTCCTGCATATCTAGTCCGAGTCTAGGTTTCTACTTCGACCAACAATTACAAGAACGTCAATACTTAAGTATGGAGTCTTTGACCTCCCAAATCCAACATTAGATGAAATAGATTCTTAATTGATATGTATCCTAAATAGTTGCTATCTAAACGATTCACTTGGGAGGCTTTAGGCGAAATGGGTCGAATTGTTAAACATATCGGATGTATGCAAAGCTTAAAAAAATGAAATATCTGATTTTCTCAAGTCACCCATGAATTTTAACAATGCATAAATTTCATTTATACTTTATTATTAACGAGAAGGACCAAATTACTAACGGGAAGGACCACATTACTAAGTTATTGGGAAAATCATCAAAAAAAAAATCCTACACTTATTGCATTTGTACCTATTCAATCATAAATCTTTCAATTAAGACAATTAATCATATACATTTTCAAGTTTTGCCGATAAAGTTCTTCTGATCAATTTTAGCCAAAAATCATTGGCATTTATAGAGCTCAACATGAATAGAATGGTGGCAGCAGAGAGGAGGGGGGGGGGGTAAATTGTGTGATCACTCATACCCGTATTGAGAAATTAGTACATGAGTATAATATATGTACTAAGTCCATCGGTTTTGTCTGTCCTTGCAGCAGATGGTCACATGCCCAACCCTTAGCTTTCTTTTGCTTGACTTGTGCAGGTTTGGAATTTGCTCGTGATCCTCGCAAAATGGTCAAGGACACAAATGGCATGTCGATTTCCACAGGCAAGATGGTACGACTTCTATCATCTCCACGAAGGGAGCATCTTCTTGTCACAAAAAGAAAACAAACACAACACTTTGGGAACTTAGAACGAAGAACGTGATTTTGAATGTTTTCCCTGTCGACGACTTTAGGTACAATGTAATCCCGCTAGATTCTCATTCTTTGCATTATTTCTTACCAGTCCCCCAGGAAAAAAAAATGGACATATGTACAAGTGGTTGCGAGAATGTTTTATTTCCAAGGCTGACAAGCTTTGATCGATGAAGTAATTTTATATTTATTTTCTATGCAATCCTTTGTCACCATCCGTATTTGAAGTGTGGAAGTGGGGGGAAATCTGTAAAAAGAAATACGATTTCTATATATTTTAATAGAAGAAAGCTGCAAAAACTTGCATCGGTTTTTAGCCTATGACCCAAAAATATACCTCTAGTTTCAAAACTACAACTTACATACCTCGACCCCAGCTAAAATGACAATTCGTTTCGAGCTAATTACATTTTACTTTAACTGTATTCATCAGAAATAACTTTCTTTATTTATAGATACGTCGATGCATGCATATATTTCAAATAATCAAAGATAAATTTGATCATCCAGATATAATAAAATTCCACGATCAAGAACGTGCATGAAGCTAGCACAACTTACAACCCCGGCTTCACCATCGAAGATTTCCAGCTGCCGCGGACGTCCGACGAGGACGGCGAAGAACTGCAGCATTGGCCCAAACGTATTGGGCTTTTAATAGAATTTAATGTATCTTAGCAAACGAAAAAAATTGATTTTCTCATTAGTAGGAAAGCTCGACCCGGTCCAGAACGTGGCCCAATAGCCTCGTGGGCTGGTCCAACCAACTTATGCTGGAGAGCAAAGGCACGGCCTTTGGATGAATTCGGTTTCACGTAAAAGGCCCATCTGACTTGAGAAAACCGGATTTGAATTTTCAAAGTATGATTAGTCTTTTAGGCCCTGCATGGTGAAAAATGTTTCTGTTCCCAGGAACACAAATTTTTGTCTTTTTGTTCCTAGGAACAAAAAAGAAACAGAAACGCGTTTATTTACGTTTTTATTCCAAAATTGATTTTTTATTCCCAGAAACACATCTGGAATGGAAACAAGAAATAAAAAAAAAAAGTTGTTTCTTGTTTCTGAAACAAAATTTAGGAATATTTTTTCTCTCTCTTTCATTTTCTTCTCTCTTTTTTTCTTCTTCTTTTTTCTTTCTTTTTTCTTTGGCCGGTCGCCGGCCTCAGCCATGGCCAGCAACCGGCCGTCGAGGGCCGGTGACCTTGTCGGAGCATCGCCAGCCCCCGGTGAGGCTGAGCGTCGCTGGCCCCTGGCAAGGCGAGGCCAACCTCCCGCTGGGCTGGGCGAGCTCGGCATTGCTAGATCTAGGCGAGCTCGAGCTCGCCCAGCCAAGGTGAGGCCAAGCCTCGCCCAGCTATGGTGAGGCTCGGCCTCGCCGGGGGCCAGCGAGCCTCGCCGTGGCTGGGCGAGGCCGCCGGCCAAAAGAAGAAAAAAGAAAAAAGGAAAAATAAATAAGAAAAATAAGAAAGAAAATAGAAAAAATAAAATAAAAATATTTAAAAATTAAAAGAAATAAAAAATTATACAAATTTATCAAACATGTTTCTATTCTTTTTATATTTTTGGAACAGATTTACCAAACGCATTTTTTTGTTCAAAAATTGTTCCCTGAAGCAGAAATACTTTTTTCTATTTCTGTTTTCAGAAACAATTTTTAAACAGAAATATTACCAAACCCACCCTTATTTTCTTACGAACTTATCTCGTCAAAGCACGGTAAAATTTCTCTTATGAAGAAAAGGAGCTATACTCCATCAAAATTGCAAAACGAAGCTTTTCGCTGTTGGTCTTTCAAACCACCTCATCTTTGATTTTTCAAGTTGAAAACATCGAAAAAAAACTACAAATGCCTTCGACATAGACTCTAAACGAGCTTTCTGGATGGCTCTTTTGGGCCTCGTAACTCCACTAAGATTTCACTCACGACTCCTAGTAAGTCCATGGAAATGGAGATCATACCCTATTCAAGTTGGCTTTCTTTTTTCCAAATTATTCGGAGATTTCAACATCCTGTAATGTTAATTATACTAGAACTGAATGTTTCAATTAGAGATATTACTGTTCGGGGAACGGCCCTGCTTGCATGCATGAAGTTAACTGATTATTGGGAGAAGAAATTGGGTAGTTCTAATGTTACATGAGAAAAGTGGATCAATTGAAAAAGTCATAGGACATATGTGCCAATAATGTCTTCTTGTTTTTCTTTCTATTTCCTCCTAGGGTAGTTTTTAAGTCCAAAAAGTAAGACTAAACTCACTTTTCCAGTTATATATTAGATTATTGACTAAAGTCTCTTTTGGAAGACAAAGGACCAGAACTAGTAGAAAGGAGATGATTCGAGTAGTCGAACCCGGTGCCGTTAGCCAAGAGATTCAAGGGTGTGATTTAAGTGGGTGACTAGAGATAATTTTAATTTCAAACACGCAAGCAATTTCGATTTCAATCCATTTACTAGAGTTTTTGCCAATGTTTGGTAGTATTTATGGGACCTCGAATAAGTTGACAGAAGGCAGGATTTCTCTGAGAGAGAGATCATCTTAGGTAGGTAAATCTCCGACTTATGAAATACCATGTTTATCTTATAGAACAGGCAAGATGCGATTTGAGCATTCCGAATAGGCAGCTCAGCAATTTGTAACATGAGAAATCAAACTTCTACAGTGCCCCTAATCCATGTCGGTTCCGTGATCGCCTATTCAAATCCGTACCATTGAAATCCCCAAAAAAATGAGACGCGAGAGATAGGGAAACGAGCTCCGCCGCTGGGCTCCGACACAGATTTCCAGTACTCGGTCGGAACGCAGGGGGGCGGCTGCCGTGGGGAGATGTTTGGCGACCGAACCGAAGGACGCGAGTTTTACGCGCGGGATGCATTGCATCTCGTGTCGTGGCGCCGTGGTGGGACAAAGTCACGTGGCGTACGAGAACATTCTGTGGGCTGGAAGAAGGGTGGGGGAAGCGGGAAGCGGGAAGCGGGGTGCTCGAAGTCAAACATCAGGCGCGGGAGATTCCGTCCTCCTTGCTCCACCGATCCGGGGCGGCGCCCTCTTCAAGCGGATCCGCTGCGCCCTTCCCCCACACCGTGCTGGCCCACCTCAGCTGTCTGAAGATAGACATGCCCTGAATGAGGTTAGCTCGGAGCAACTCACATGAAGGAGGATTGATCTAATTATTGGATGCACAGCACTCGCACTTATGATATTTGTTGACTGATTTTAAGACTAAATCACAACTCGTGTTGAGCACGTCAAATGATCTACTTACACGGTTCGTGTCAATGGCACAATCCTACCGCGTGATAACTTCAATTTTCTCTGTGTTTTTCTACTTTCGTTTTGTTTTATGACTCAGTAAACTCTATCGAGTACTGTAATTTCAATATGTGCCCATTTGAAATAGTAGTGAAGCATGCGTCTCCGTCTTATAAGTATTGGCCTTACAAAATGTGCAAGTACGGTGATTGAAATTAATGGTTTTTCCACCGACTATCAGGCAACCCTTTGTGATCAAAACGAACGTATTGCTAAGCATAAGGCTGCCATGCATTTGACCTTTCCGGTTCTTCCTCTTTCTAGTCGACTGCAGCATGCCTGAACTCGGTTCTCGGGTCTCGTGGACATCCTCTGTTCACGATGTCGCATTCGGGCCCAGCTGCTTTTGGGCTTGAACAGACTTAAAAATCCTATTATTGCCCCAATTCACATTATTTTCTTTATATATTATTACGTTCGGGAGACATAACTTTGAGCTATCATCATGTGCACGGGAACATTAAAGTCGATTGTTGTGATTTTCCCTACAAGTATTCAAAAACATGTTACAAGCTAGCAATCGCAATTCGGGAACATGAAGCAGCCATTGAGAAGGGTTCTTTTTAGGCTAACGCCGTACTGAATGACCCTTATAGTCTATGATTTTCAAAGTAATAAGGCAAGCCAGGCAAGAGGCAAGCGGCAAACAACGAGCGGGAGCAAGATGCGCATTGAGTGTCACTTACAAAAAGGGTTTCTAAACTTCTAATTAGGGCTTTATTCTTTCAGATTTAATTGGCAAAGATAAAAAAAAAAAAAAAAAAAAAAAAAAAAAAAAAAAAGAAGAGAACAAAACATAATGCCAGAGGAGGAGGACTCGTTGATGCCATTAACGTTAAGTTAGGGTTATAGACATTAAAATAGATGAGGGAATATTATATGTAATATATTAAATATATAATATATCTATTTATGAGGTTGGGTCTGGGTTAGTCCGGGTTGGACATAGAGTGGTTGCAAGAATGTTTTATTTCCATGTGATTGATGAAGTAATTTTCTATTTGTTTTTCTATGCAATCCTTTGTCACCATCCGCATTTGAAGTGTGGAAGTGGGGGGAAATTTGTTAAAAGAAAAAAGATTTCTATATATTTTAATAGAAGAAAGATGCAAAAACTTGCATCGGTTTTTGCCCTATGACCCAAAAATATACCTCTAGTTTCAAAACTACAACTCACATAACTCGACTACAGCTGGGTTAGGCACATTTCATTTTAAATGTATACGTCAGGAAAAACTTTCTTTGTTTATCAGATATGTTGATGCGTGCATGTGTTTCAGATAATCGAAGATAAATTTGACCATCTAGATAAAATAAAGTTCCACGATCAAGAACGTGCACGAGGCTCGCACAACTTACAACCTCGGCTTCACCATCGAAGAATTCCAGCTGCGGCGATGTCCGACCAGGACGACGAAGGACTGAATCACTGACCCAAACGTATTGGGCTTTTAATAGAATTTATTGTATCTTAGCAAAATGAAAAATTGATTTTCTCATTAGTAGGAAAGCTAGACCCGGTCCAGAACGTGGCCCAATAGCCTAGTGGGCTGGTCCAACCAACTTATGCTGGAGAGCAAAGGCATGGCCTTTGGATGAATTCGGTTTCACGTAAAAGGCCCATCTGATTTGAGAAAACCGGATTTGAATTTTCAGAGTATGATTAGTCTTTTATTTTCTTTCGAACTTATCTCGTCAAAGCACATTAAAATTTCTCTTTATGAAGAAAAGGAGCTATATTCCATCAAAATTGCAAAACGAAGCTTGTCTCTGTTGGTCTTTCAAACCGCCTCATCTTTGATTTTTTGAGTCGAAAACATCGAAAACAACTACAAATGCCTTCGACATAGACTCTAAATCAGCTTTCTGGATAGCTCTTATGGGCCTCGTAACTCCACTAAGATTTCACCTACGACTCCTAATAAGTCCATCGAATCAAGATCATACCCTATTCAAGTCAACGTTCATGAAATCCCTTTTTTCCTCCAAATTATTTGAAAATCTCAACATCCTGTGATGTTAATTACGGTAGAATGAATGTTTTGTTTAGAGATACTACTATTCATGGAAAGCACTGCATGCATGCGTGAGATTAAGTGATTATTGGGAGAAGAAATTGGGTAGTTCTAATGTTACACGAGAAAAGTGGAAAGATTGAAAAGGTCATAGGAGATATGTGCTAATATGATCTTCTTCTTCTTTTTTCTATTTCCTCCTAGGGTAGCTTTTGAAGATTGAACTCACTTTTCTAGTTATATATTAGATGATTGGCTAAACTTACTTTCGGAAGAAACAGAATTAGAACTAGTAGAAAGGAGATGATATGAATAGTCGAACCCGGTGCGATTAGCTAAGAGACTCAAGGGTGTGGTTTAAGCGGGTGACTCGAGATAATTTAAATTTCAGCATGCAAGCCATTTCAATTTCAATCCACTTACTAGAGTTTTTGCCAACGTTAAATAGTATTTACTGGACCTCGAATAAGAGAGGGAGGAGGCGGGAGGGAGGGGGGGGGGGGGGGAAGGATCATCGTAAGTAGGTAAATTCCGGTTCATGAAATACCATATTAATCTTATAAAACAGGTAAGGCACGAGTCGAGCATTCCCAATAGGTGGCTTAGCACTTTGCAACTTGAGAAATCAAACTTGTACAGCGTGCCTAATCCATGTTGGTTCCGTGATCAGCCATTCAACTCCGTACCATCGAAATGCCCAAAAAATGAGACGCGAGAGATTGGGAAACGAGCTCCGACGCAGATTTCCAGGACTCGGTCGGATCGCAGGGCGGCTGCCGTGTGGGCATGTTTGGCAACCAAGCCGAAGGACGCGAGTTTACGCGCACGATGCAATGCATCTCGTACCGCGGTGCCGTGGTGGGACAAAGTCACGTGGCGTGCGAGAACATTCTGTGGGCTGCAAGATGGGCGGGGAAGTGGGAAGTGGGGGTGGTGGGTGGTCGAAGTCAACTATATCAGGCGCAGGAGAATCTGCCCCCTCCCCATGCTCCGCCGATCCGGGGCGGCGCCCTCTTCACGTGGATCCGCCGTGCCCTTCCCCCACACCTTGTCGGCCCACCTCGGCTGTTGAAGATAGACATGCTCCGAACGAGATCAGCTCGGAGCAATTCGTCTGAAAAAGCATCGATCTTGCTTTTGCCTTGGTCCCATTGGTGGCAATGTGGAACACATCCTCTCTCTCTCTCTCTCTAACTATTTTACTTTTTTTTTCTTCTATGTTTTTCTCAATGATGACCCTCCTTTTCATTTTCATAGGAAGTTGCTCGTGAAAGAAGAGAAATACTTATTCCCATCTTGTATTTCCAAAGATATAACTCAACGAATTAGGATTTCGTGTTAGCATTTAACGGGACTTACAAATTGAAAACTACCCAAGGTGGGGATAGCATTGCCTGATTTGTGTGGGTAAGCAATACTAGCACTCTTGATACAAGTTGATTGATGTTAACACTAAACCACAGTCTGTATTGAGCACATTAGATGATATACTCGCATCTTAAATCTATCGATTCGCGTCAATGAGTCAATTGTGCCTATTGTGCCGTAGGATGACTCCAATTTCCTCTCTGTATGTTTTCACTTTCGTTTCGCTTCGTAGCTAAGTAAGCTCTATCGAATATGGCGATTTCAATGCTTGTCCTTTTGAAACAGTAGTGAAGCCCACGCGTCCGTCTTATAAATATTGACCTTAGAGAACGTACAAATACGATGATTTTAATTTTTCCACCGACTATCGAGCAACCATTTGAGTTCAAAACAGATATATTGCTAAGCATAAAGCTGCCATGCATTTTACTTTTTCGGTTCTTCCTCTTTCTGGTCGACTGCAGCATGCGTGAGCTCGGTTCTCGGGTCTCGTAAACATCATCTGTACATGATGTTGCATTCGAGCCCAGCTGCTTTTGGGCTTGAACAGACTTAAAAATCCTCTCGTTGACCCCATTGACATGATTTTCTGTATATATTACATTCGGTTCATGACATAACTTTGAGCAATCATCTTGCGTGCGGGGATAATTAAAGTCGGCCACTGTGGTTTTCCCTACAAGTATTCAAAAACATGTTATGAGCTAGCAATCGCAATTTGGGAACATAAAACTCTGTCCAGACTATCATTCTATCTACCGAAGTTAGCACCTATCCTGTTCATGACCTGGCAGCCATTGTACCCGAACCACGAAACCCTTGGATACCATGAGACTGTACCACCAGATCTCTCGAGATCGTAGGGGGCTCCGCTTGCTTACCCGACGACAAAGGAATCGATCGCCATCGACCATTCCACTCTCGACCCAACCATGCATTGATGGTGGGGGCGTTGCTGCGACCATAATTGATACTCAAAAAAGGGAAGTACCGACGTGGTCCATCAGCACATGCATCCGGAAATGGAAGCTCATGAGCTACGCTGGGCTGGAAAACCTCTTCTTTTCTTGGCCTCCTCATTTATTTTGGCCCCCTCAATTATTGAGTGGTCCCTGCAGATCCAGGCCTTGAGGAGGACAGATCTCGAACGTTGAAGACGAGGTTGGAAGCGAATCTGGGAGAGAATAAGCAAGAAACAGACACGACGGGGACTTTCGAAATATGCACTAAACTGGGGAAGGCACGGCCCTTCAAACTCGGGAATACGAGGTGCGTCCGAACGAGCTTGCCCGATAAATCGAGGGGTAAAACAATTAAGATCTTGCGCCGCGTCTTGATAAATGTGAGGCCTCGTGTTCAATCTCATTCGGCACAAGGAGTTGGGGCTAGGCCGACGAGGAAATGGTTCCATACGGATTGCTTAATATCGTGCGGATGGCTCGCCGAGTTGAGTTTAGTCTGGTCGCCAAAACTGGCTCAAGGAAATCATGTTTACATAGTAATAGGTCTAGTTTTTTAAGTGGTGTGGAAATTTCCATGACCTTATAAAGCATATCGAGAAACTAGATATTTTATTAGTGGGCGAAACATTACATGTTTTGATTAGGCTCATCCCGTTCCCATGCCATGTTTTGAAAATGTTGGACGCTTATAACCCACATAATGCAATCCATAAAATTGACACAAAAGAATATATTATTTGGCAAACACACCCTTAGGATGTGTATGTTTGAGTGAAAGAATTTTCCATGAATTGATTTTATGGACTTTCATGTGTTTTGATTAGCTGAAAATGAGCAATTAATGGAAAATCATTTATGATCAAAGAAATATGCATGCTTAAAGTTAGAAAAATGAATTATCTAACCTTGGGGTGTAGTTAATTCTCCCTATCGATAAGAAGGCACAAAGGTCCGGGAACTACCCCGACAATAGTTGCAAGGGTGCTGCTAGAAGACTTTTATAATTTGAGCACATATTTTACTGAAGTTTGAGCTTGAATGCATAAATAATCATCGTGTGTGTATCTCTTTCTCTTGTAATTAAGAATTGTAACAGAGAGGTGCAATGTGTTAATTATAATAGAATTTTCTATTAAATGCAACCCTAGTTTAAGGGTGGACGAAGATAAACCTTATGTCTCAATTTCTCTTTCTCGCATTTACTCTCTATTTCATTGTGTTTGTGAGCAAATCCTAACAATAAGGAGAAAATATTTTCTTAGAAAATGATTTCTTGGAAAACTTTTTATCACGAAATTTCTCCTGTTTGTTTTATTTATAAAAAAAAAAAAATATCGAAGGAAATGGGTTTACCCAAAATTTATTTTCAAGAGAAGCGATTGATTTTCCCTTATTTGGTTGGGAGAATGAAAATGAAAAGGAAGTACCTTTCCGGCGTTTGAAAAATTTATGAAGAATCTACACGAAGGAAAAGGGTCCAATTGTAGCATCTCTTCGGGGAAAATGATTTCCATTTGCCTTAGAGGTGAATTCATTCTCCAAAGTTTTAGCCTGCCAATTTTGATCTATAGAAAACACTTTCCATTGACACATTCATTTTCTAGCATCCAAATAGTTAAAAATCTGACAACACTTTCCTGCAAGTGGCTTTACATCAAACAAATGTACCCTCAGTGTAATCCCATACCATGGGTAAGCATAGAAAAAAAATAGCATGGGAGTCAAACCGACAATTGATCAAACGAGACTTCAGTCCCGTACCATATACAAGGATCTTGTGTTAGTCTAATAAAAAGGTAAAGTGAGAGACTCCATTAGTGATGATCGACATGGTCCGGCTATTTCGGCCTCAAGATAGGAAACACATCAAGAAACATTTTAAATGTTTAAAAAATTCTTCAAGCGATATATCTTGTTGAAGCAAAACAAAGCACATGTAATCTAGCTGTAAAATAGACCCAACAATAATTGATTGGGTTGAAACCCCTCTGATCAAATGAAAGCAATACATCTTGGGCGTGCATGGATGATCTGGAATGCTAGGAATCCTAGACCTGAACGGGAATTTTCACAGTATTTTACAAAGAGGAGCAACTTTTAAATTCCGCAAAGGGCCAGATGTCTCTTTGTAAAGCCAAGTCGTGCTCCTTTGAACGAGGGTTTTGCATTCTAAAAACAAGGTTGGACATTTGGAGACACCTGTTCGTGAGAAACAAAAAGAAAATTATTATTTTTCTTTTAATGTTAGGAAATTCCCATATGTAGGGACTAAACGAAACCAAAAAAAAATAATAATAAAACAAAGAAATCACCTCTTCCAAGACCAACTATGTAATCAGATCAAACTGATCGATCTAGTTCTAGGACCAAGTGGGCCGATTCCACAAACTAGGAATTGATCCTACCTTGAAACCGATCACCCTTATTAATAATGCATTCATTGGCATAACCATAATAGTATCTCTTTGGGTAAAATGATTTCCCTCTCCAAACAAGAGGGAAATTCATTTTTCAAAGTTTTAGCTTGTCAATTTTAACTGATAGGAAATTTTTTTCTATTGATCGATTCATTTTCTAGAGTCCAAATAGTTGAAAAGTTTGAAAACATTTTTTTTTTTTTTGCAGATAGTTTTACGTCAAACAACTACATCCTTTGGGTAATCTCGTACTATAAATAAGCATAAAAAAAAAAAAAAAGACGGGAGTTAAACAGACGATTGATCAAATGAGATTCTAGTCCACTTCTCCAGTATCATGTACAAGGATCTAGTGTTAGTCTCAAAAAAAGCAAAGTGAGAGACTCTATTAGTGACGATCAACATGGTCCAGCTATTTCAGCCTCAAAACGGGAAACAAATCAAGAAACATTTTAAATGGTTAAAAAATGCTTCAATTGATATATCTTCTTGAAGCACAACAAAGTACATGCCATAGTAATATATATATATATATATATATAAATAAGCATATGCACTTATATAGTAGACATGTACTCTAGCTGTAAGGTAGACCCAGCAATAATTCATTGGGTTGAAATCCCTCTTTATCAGATGAAAGCAACGCATCTTGGGCGTGCATGGATGATGATGATCTGGAATGTTGGGAATCCTGGACCTGAGGAAAGGCTTTTTTTATTTCGAAAATCAGATATCTCGCAGCATTTTACAAAGAGATGAGCGACTTTTAAATTCCGCGAAAGGCCAGATGTCTCTTTGTAAAGCCAAGTCGTGCCCCTTTAAACTAGGGTTTTGCATCCCAAAAACAAGGCTGAGACACCCGTTCGCGAGGGGCAAAAAGCAAAAGGAATCGCCCATTTGAATATGATGAACAAATCAAATGGTTCTCTCCAGCAATCCCCGTATCTCTAAAGCCAACATGGGAATCAAGGAGATGTACAAAATTCATAAAAAAGAGAAGGGAAGAAGTTGAATTCACCCCAACGTCAGCTAAATCCACTTCCTGGTAGACCCCAGGGTTTGCCCACTTGCTCCCGCAACTTGCCCATGAGAAATGGAATTTATTAATCCTCTTGGCTCTTTCGGGTTTCGAGTCTCGCCTGCCACTCGTCGGCCTCATCGGCTCCTGGAGATCCGATCATTGCTTGAAATCGAAACCACTGTTTTTTTTTTATTATTATTCGTTTCGTGCGATATTACGAATCGCTTGATTCGATCTACTTTTCCGTCGGAATTTCAGATGTCATTTTAATGTTAAAAGATCATGAAAAGATTTTACTACGAATCCACGCGTCACTGATCATATATCACGAAAATTTTGCATATGATTAGGAAAATGAAATGGAAGTGCGGAGTCCGTCCACTTTTTGGATGAAGGAATCCAAGAGAAGTCTTGCACTTACATTGAGGCATTCAAGGGGCTTTTCAAGTGATGGTGGTTGTAATCTTGGTAAGCTTTGTCATGTTGCAAAGGGACCCAGCTATTGAAAATGGTAGCTAGTTTTCCTACGGACAACTGAAGTTTTCAGACGCCTGATTTTCCCATGTGCAATGAAACATCGGAGGAAACATTTCGCGCTGAGGTCATGTTAGCAAGTTAATCCTAAGACATTTGATTACTATACTTAATTTAGAATAATTCACTTCACAAAACAAAGATTATGGAAAACTTGAAAACAGTCATTGCATCAGTAACTGCAAAAACTTCTTAATTAGATACTTAGTGGCTGCCCATGGGTACGTTTTGACTAAATCTAATGAATCGATTTAAGATCGATGCAAAGGACATGGATCATTTTGTGGGGTACCACATCAACAACCACAAAATAAATGGTCGATGACCTCAAACCCTACTCATAAATCAACCAATCTCTCTCTCTCTCTCTCAAATTGACAAACCATCATAGATGTTGGGGGAAATCTCAAATAGTAGGTCGAGGCTTCCAGTCTAAAGTTGTCTTGATGGTCAATTATCATGGGGGTCGGAAGATGTAGATGAGAGGAAAATAATGGAGCTAGATCTCCACCATGGAATAATTGCTTGTGGATGTGCATGTCTCAATTATAGTGCACATGTTAGAGATTTCAACTTTCAAACCACATTGATAAGTTCCCAATCCCCTATTCAATTGAAGTGATGATACTCAGTGTTTGAACAGAAAATTAAGTCACGTCACTTTATCGCGATATAAAGTTTCATGGCATACATACCCGACATCTAATCCACACTATGACTAACCATTAAAGAGTCCAACTAAAAGTGTGAGAGAGAGAGTGCAAATATTTCTATGTTGCTTATATTTGACCTCGAGATTTGACATTTTTAAGACAAGGAAAGGAAAAAAAGAACCTGAGACCAACACAAGATTAATGCATTGCGAGTATATTTGTCATGGTGAAATTCCAATGACGTATTAAATCTCAACGTCTTTACTCCAATTTTGATGTCTCTTTAGCTTCAAAGACATTATCAACTCATATTGCGACATCACATCCATATGCATGTCATATCTTGGACTCGGCAATAATTATATAACTCAGAATTTCAATATCTTGGACTCAGCAATAATTATATAACTCGGAATTTCATGACCCTCTTGGATTCCCCAAAATTGGCCATAGAAAGAGGCAAAACAAAAAGCCGAAACCTCCTCGCAACACAGCCAATAAAGACTCGGTGGAATATTCATCTAATCTAAAAGCAACTAGCAGAGGGAACCTACGCATCTATGCTTATCCAGTACAAACCAATGTTTAATTTCCACCAAAATGACCTGGCCAGTTTGCTAGTTTTCTAATCCCAGCACCAAAACAAAAAAAATAAATAAATAAATAAAACCCTAATGAGAACAGCCAAGGAAAATGCTTCGCAAAGTAGACGCTGACCCAGCTTTTGCTCTCTCCCCTTCTTTAATCATAAGAAAAAAAATAGCAAATCATTGTTATTTTTTATTATTTTTTTGGGGGGAAGTAGCGTATATTATAAGGTAGGAATGGCATTAAATTATGGATGGTGCGTGCATTAAAATAGAGGGGCGCGACTGCACCAGGAAGTTTGGGAGCTGTCGTGGTTGGCCAAGTTCAATGAAAGTGAGGCGGTGGTGAATTCCGCGTCACACCTGCCTTCCTCCTCTTCCATGTCTTTGTCTGCGTAAAATATGAAAGAGCAATCTCTAGGAACCTTCAATATGCTTCCCACTTCCCCTATCCCTCTTTTGTTTAGTAATCGATGCCTTGATAAATGAAAAGCCATAAGTTCGAGCCATGTGATAGGCGAACCTCTAACCTAATTAGACCTCGAGCATTTATTATCAAATAAGAAGAGGTTTTTCAAGAATTTTGGCTCATTGACGGAGTTGTAACGATAGGCTTACATACACGCCAGTAGGTTGAACAGTTATGATTTGAATCAGTCATGTTTCGTAACAGGTGTGAAACCCAAGAGATATCATCCAGAAGCGTAGCTGCGTTGCTCTCCTGACCTAGCATTTTCAATATATTAGAAAAAAAAATAGCAAATCGACGTAACTCAATTCAAACATTATTTTGGGGCCAAAAAGATCTCGAGTCCAGCTCCCTTAAATGTAGGCAGTAGTGTTAAAATCCCAAAGTTGTTTTTTTTTTTTTGGTGAGGTCCTTTCTTATACTTATCTTACAAGCCATTATATATGCTATGTACTGATTGCAAAACCTTGGCCCCTCACTCATACGTCCCCACCTTAATCATATTTTCAAAAAGGTGAAGAATTGAACTTATCACTTTCCCCTTTGCAAGTGAGAAGAGTAGCCATCGTGACAACCCCTAGTGATCAAGATTCTCGGAGTTCAACTTGCTCATTCTCTCAACGACAAGTTGTCATCGACAACAAATCCCGTCTTTCGATTCCATAAAAAGCCCGCGACTTAGTGGCTTTTTGTGTCACTGTAAGGGGATTTAAAGCAGACGGCACTCTCTAGTATGGTATGGGACCAAAACAAGGGGTTAGAAAGAGAGGGTACGAATTGAAGTACCACTTCATCTTCCAACCAAAATTTCCCCCTCACAAAAGCATAGTACCCCCCACCCCCCGATTGATTCATTCAGGCATCCGATCGGAGGAGGCCCCCTAAAATCTAGAAGCGGAAAGCGACCGGACGAAGGGGTGGGAGCCCGGGCAAGAATCCTGCCCTAGATCGCACCACCGTCGACTCAATCACCAATATAAATAATTTAGTGGGCCCCCCACCCCCAAAAAAAAATTTTAAAAAAATGAAAATGAAAATGAGCCACTTGGTTTTTGGGAGGAAGGGGGGGTGGGCCCGACAGGAGCAGTGACCACAACGAACGAGCAACAAGTGGGGCGCAAGCTGAGGTGGCGCTGACAGCGCTCCAACGTGGGGGGCCCACCCCCACGAATGCGGCGAGGCGCAGCGCATCGCCCCGCGAATTTTTCTCTTTTTCTTTTCTTTTCTTTTTATATCCCTCTGCGTAACTTGTGGAAAAAGCCATTTTTAGTGCTAAGTCTCTCTCTCCTCTTTTATTTCCCACTTTAAAAAAAAAATTTAATTTCTTTTTTTTTCGTGGGGTTCTCCGGAAAAGAAAAGAGGGGAGGGGGGGATGCAACTTGCGACCTGGAATTGGCGAGGTGATGGCGTATGTCGTGGTCCCATCTTGTCCCAAGATAAGGGGAGAATAGACGGGGTCTTTCCCTCAAATGGTGGAAAACGCAAAATGTTCCTTTCTTCTCTTTCCCCCACTTTTTTTTCTCATTTCTGGTTTGGCTCCACCAAATTTTCTCAGGATCGGCGCATTAAATTCAGCTTTTCTTATTTTTTATCTGGTTCATCTTTTGTTTGGCTCCACCTAAATTTCATGTATTTTTTTTCCTATGCCTAATATAAATAGGCAAAATCATGTTTCGTGTACACGACATATTACGTTTGATGCAATTACCGGACTTTTTTTCTGGTAGGTTTTGTCAAATAGATATATTCGAGCAACTTATGCACTATAGCGAGATCTTTTTATATCAATTTTAAGGGTATATTTATTTTAGCTTAAGAAAAGGTGCTCTCTTCCTTTTCCTTCAAAATTTTGAAAGAAATACATTGCGAGTCTTGAAAATAGATGAAAAATTCTTGGATAATTGAAATTTCTGAAACTTTTGACTCGAAGAAAGTCAAATTTCGAATGTTATGAACTTCAAGAAAAAAAATAGATAATCACCGTCTTCATGAAAATGATAAAAATTGCTGATTTTCCAAATATTCTCCCAGTCTTTTTGGTAATTTCTCTTTTACCAAATGTACAACAATCATGTGCGGGAAAAAGCCAAAAAATCGAATTCTCGAAAACCTAATCCACACTTCCCCCATAATGCCAAAACCGACGATGATAAGTGATAAGGGGGAGGTGGAGGTGGAGGTGGAGGTGGTGTTTCGTCGCGCCCATTGGCCGATGGAGACGCTAAAGAGAACCCCAGCCCCACTTCCTCTTCCCCCGACGTTGATTTTTCCCATCCATTTTCACGGCAAAAAAGAAATCCTCTAAAAAAAAAAAGGGAAAATATAAAAATAGGAAAATACCTTCTCCCTTCCTCCACGCCTCTTTCCACCCCCTAAAAGCCCCAAAAGCCGTCTCTTACCCTACAAGCAGAGGAGAGAGAGAGAGAGTACAAAGGACAAGTAGTGACCCGACCTTTGTTCTTACTTCATCTCATCTCGTGTATCTCCAAACTATTCAATTTTTCTTTTGAAGGGCATTTCGGATATAGACGTCGTGACTTTTGCGAGGAGGGGAAGCGTCCAGTGAGAAAGGTGTGCTCGAATTTGGACCCACATTCTTCCACAAATTTTCCTCCATTTTCAACTTTTGACCCCTCCCCGCCCCGAATTGTTTGGAAGCATTCTCCCACGTTCCTCCAATCGCATGGGCGTTGGATGACTCTTCTCCACGTATGCATATACATACAAGGTCAAAGGAGACGCCTCCTGAACGATTTTTCAAAAGAATTCATCGATCTGTCCATCCTCCTAACCCCCCCTCCTAACCCTTGGAGGCGGTGGTGGGCGGATAAGTGGATAAGGGTTTCTTCGGTCGATACGTTTGGCTTTGATTATCTGAAGATTAGTTTACGTGGCGGATGAGAAGAGCTCGCGACCGTCTCTCGTCTTTGCATAAAATAAGAATGATGGAATGCGGAAACTTGCGCGTAACTCCACAAACCAATGAACACAGAGACAAATAAAGAAAAAGAAGAAAGAATGCGACTATGCCCCCATCACTCCGTGTTCAAGAAATCACGTAGAAGTTTCTGGTTGGGGGCCATGGGCAAATAGGGATTTGATTCAACCGATGTTAATAACTTAATATGTTAAGTGTTTATTTAACTAGCATCCCCTGAGATTGTTCTTTTCCTCTTGTACGTTTTGTTCTCCTTAACTTTCATACCCGACGATTTCGTTTACGATCTGGGGGTTTTTCTTTAGTGGGTTAATTGGAAACCGTGAATCTGGAAGCCGATCGAGTACCGGTTCACGAGTTCCTCCTTCGTTTGGCCAGAAGCAGTCGATCGGATGTTGTCGGACTATATATCTACCGGGCTTCATGAATTGTGATCGATCTAACTAAAAGGTAGTTGGGTCATGGTTTTGGTTCGTTGTTGTTGTGACTAGGCATTCTTTTAAACGTTTTAGACATCGCCCTCTAATTGAGAGTAATTGATATTGCTCTAGCTAACCCTAATTCCAGAATAAAATTCTAAGAGATTGGAACCCTAAATCGTAATAATATCTAGAAAGCTCGGATTCTTGAAATAGGTAATTATCAAGATATCTGAATAGGGAGGATCGTCTAATCTTTTGGGTCTTGATGCCCAAATGCTTGAACTTGATTTTTCGTACTATTCGAACTCCGTTAGGCGATGATCCTATAGAGTACCAGTTTTAGCTTGTGATTGAATTAGTGATAATGATGGATGATTCCACAAGCCTCACATTCCTTATCCTCCCCACCAACTTTTACCGTCTTCCGCCACTTCCAAAGCTTCATGATGATCCCTCCATCTCCATCGGCCGGCAAAGAAAGGAAGGAAAGATCCAAGAAAAGCACGAATCGACTTAAATCAACTGCTTTTATTGGAGTCACACAGTCATGATCAAGAAAAACCAAAGGAGGAGGAGGAGCAGAAGAAGGAGAAGAAAGAGAAAGCGAGCACCGACAAACTATCATTTTTCTCTCTTTCTGCTCAAGACTCGGAGAGAGAGAAATCGGGTTTCGCCGGCGACTTACAAAACTTTGCCGGAGAACTACGCCGGCTTGGATTTCCCCACTTAAAAGGAGAAAACAAAGAAGAAAATTTAACAAAGAGAATCAATTAGCGGAATAATACTCCGAGAGCTAACTCGTGTATGCGCTCGTCAGAAACACCCGAGAAAAAGGAGAGAGGAAAGAAGAAGGACGACGTCGAAGCTCCCTCTCCGGTTAGGCGAACAAGTTGAGGAGCTTCGTCTCCGGCTCTCCCACATTATTGTTGCTCTCGAAGCACGTCGTGGTGCCGGACTCCTCCGAAGTCATCGACGGGGTCCCCGGCCGCCGCGTCTGGTGCTCGGCCTTCACTGCGGGCTTGGTCTTGGCCTGGAAGTCCGTCGGCGTGAGGCGGAGATCGAGATCCATCGGCTGGAGTAGGAGCTTAGCGTTGTCGGCGGCGGCGTCGAGCCTCTTGCGCTTCGGGGAGATCCTCGACCTGGAAGTGGAGAATCGGGATCCCGGATTCGGATCGCGGAGCTTCCATGCGTCAGCGCACGTGTCACCGGCCTCCGAGGCCTCGTCGGACGCCGGGAGGGAGCCGCCGCCGCCGCCGCCGTCGAGGAGCTCCGGCATGGCCCGAAGCGAGCCGCCGCGCAGGACGGTCTCCACCGCAGCCTGGCAGACGGGCCAGTTGCCGGTCCACAGCAGTCCCACCGCCCCGTTCACCGGGTTCACCGTCCTTCCGCACGCTTCGAACAGCAGCGACTGGAACAGCGCTGTACAGCAAAAGAGAGAGAAAAAGAAAAAGCTCAACCTGTCAGAGAACTGAGGATCCACTCGTGTCTCAGAATAAAAGACTCTTGCGCGACCACCGACCCGACCGTTCATGTCTAAATCACCCGACACACGCACGTACCGGGCCTCTGCGTCTCAGGGACGGCGGAGATGAAGGACATCAGGCCGGCGCGGCCGAAGAACTTGGCGACGAAGACGGTGGCGTGGCCCTGGGCCTCGGGGGCCTCGATCCACTGCAGGCAAGGCCGCAAGATGCAGGACTCGCTGCAGCCCTTCCTCAGAACCCTGCAACCGTTGCAGCTCATTTCTATCTTATCGATCTCCCTCGATTCAAGAAACAAGAAAAAGAGACCAACGATGATCTCGAAGCTGTTCTTTCTTTTCTTTCTCTCTTCTTTAATAGGCCCCTCAAGATGATTCTTCACTTCACATGAAAGTTTGAGGGTTTGAAACAGGTCTTGGATTGCTTTGACCCTAGGGAATAGATGTGAGAGAGAGAGGGAGAGAGAGAGAGAGAGAGAGAGGAAGGAAAAATTGGGTTGGCGGGTGCAAGAGAGGGGATATATAGACGCAGGGGATGATTGGGGGGTGGTGGTGGAGGTGCTAGGTGGGATTGGCTTAACTAGGGTTGGGTTAAATTTGAAGGAATCTCGGAAATGTTTGGCTTAAATTATTCAAAAAATGGAGCATTGGTCTTGAAAGATAAGATCGACCCTATTTATAAGATACTTTATTTAAAAACTCCATCTAATCCATGCTGTTGTTCTTCACTCGTAGCTACCTGACGGCCGGGACTCGGAAGAAACTTGTTGAAGTGGTAATTTGGATTTGGGGTCTATAAATCCACTGAGTAAACTAGTATATTTACAACAGACCAAAAAAAAAAAAAAAACCAGTATATTTACATTATTAGTGACTTACACCACCCTCGTTTTACTTGGGTTTCAATCATTGTTGAAACCAAGAAATTATTAGCCAACTCTCTTTATTTTCCATTAAAAAATATGGGTTTTGTGTTAAGATTGTAAATATTCAAGAGATAGTGGTGACTATGTGCTTTTCTTGAATCCGAAATAATCTGCTCTTTTCTGAACCGGGGCTTGCCTATATTAGTGCATCCCATGTGATCTATACATAAAATTATTCGCTGTTATACATATTGTCAACTGATGACGTTTAAAAGTACAGCTTTACTTTTTCTTTTTCTTTTCTTTTTTTATAAGTGGCTATATACAAAGAGAAGGCCAGAGGCCAAAATAAGTTTATTAGAAGGGGAAATCTAATCGAAGAAGGAGAGTTTGCTAGAGGATTTATAGAACTTTGTATACCAAGCCAAAAAAAAAGAAAAAAAAAATATGCGGGCCTTTGCCAATGGTCGTGTTCTCTAGAGAATGTACATAATTCAATAATCGAGCTAAGAGGAGAGGGAATCCATTACATCATAGGGGAGCGAGACAATCAAGTGATTTATAACCTAATCTCACGATTTAAGAGTCAAATCCCTTTTGCCTGGTATTTTGAACTCCATAAATCTCTATCAACTCTCTTTCATTGATTAAATTTCTCCTCCAATAAACTCAGTTTGACCTTCGCCACTTTCTTTCAAACAACTACTTACGAAAAAAGAAAAAAAAAAGAGGTACAGCTCTAATCCGTAATATTCTCCCATGAGGGACATACAAAAGGTATCTCTTGCTATCACGTTTCTTTCTCTAATTAGGGAATTTTTTGGTATAATCGAAAGGGCATGAGATCCATAACTACGGAATTGCTTAACTCTAAAGTCAATTTTTTCCCCCTCAAGTTGAAATTGAAAAAGAAAAATATCAACATGAAATCGGGTTAGTGGGGGAGGCGATGCTTGGGTGGGTGATGTGTGGGCACCGGCTTTTCTTTCTTTTCTTTTCCTGGCGATATGGGGGAGGGTTTAGATTCCAAAGTCTTGGGCGTAAGCGGCTCCGTGTTTCCGCAGTTGGTCGTCCCTCCACCGTCGGATTCCCTCCCTTTTTAAAGTTGAGTGCATGTTGATTGGCTTTCCCTTTCATTCGATTTATCTGTTCTTTTTATATTGCATTGTGCCTTTCTTCTATTCAAATTTGCCGACCTGTTCATTGGCGTCATGAGATACTTTGATGGGAATTTTTTGTATTTTTGCACAAAAGAAAAGGTTAGGTTTTTGTGTGGTGGGTGATGGTGGTGTGCCATGAGGGCATGGACATCAATGGCATATATTCGAATCCCCATGGTGGGGCATAGAGAATTCCAAGTGGGGGTTTGTGGGGGGGGTGGGGGGGGGGGGGGGGGGTGGGGTGGAGAGAAAATTTTAATTTAATTTAATAATCTTGCAATTGACCAATCGTTGGGGGTCTAGTGCATAGATCAAGGGAGCTCAATGGTAATTTTAAATGAATGAAATGTATTAGTTTATATAGGCTTAGAAAGGAAGTCAAGACCATTGGGTTTGCAATCACAAAAGATTAGAGTCAAATTAAGACTAGAGTATTGGAGATTGGCTTGAGTACGCACGGTGCCATTTAGGTGACATTTCCAATGTCCTCTCTGATTGCATTGTTTCAAGAGTTTTTTAAGGCTAGTTACACTGGTGGAAAGAGGCGTTGCAGTTTTCACAAAATGTTTGACTAATTTCTCAAAGTTATGGGATCCTTACATATGCGATGGCTTCCAATAGTTTGATAGTTGTCTCGCCGAATTTTGAGGTACTGTAGTTTCAAAATGAGTATTGGATGTGATTTTATAATATTTCAAGACACAATTATAACCTAATTACGTATGTATCATGAAAGACAAACGAATTGAATTGATCAAAAATAAGAAATCGATCAACCATATTAATGTTTTTTCACTTCATTGGGTTTTCTATTCATCTTAACAAAATTTTCTTATAGCAATCTCTGGACCTAGTTTGCAATTATTGGTGAAAAAGTTTATTACTACACTATAGAAAACGAAAATTCCATACATGCGAGTCACCTATCACGCACGGCAGTCCTCTTGATGTTTCAAAAAATCTCAACAATTGATTTATAGGAATGAGATTTTCTTCAATGGTTCAAATTCATTGACACGGCGATGGAAGCACTATATAGGATAAAGGATTTTTGTTTGGATCTTTTGAATAGCTTTATGTCTCATTGAAAGTGAAAAAGATTTGTTGAACAAAAAGCTATTAATTGAAATAGATTATGAGGTTGCAAGATATTTATCAAATAAAGTGAAACTCTAAGTGGATTGTCAAGTTAAAATCAGTGACTAAATATTACCAAAATCTTTGAATTCTCATAACCAATAGGAGAAATAGATAGTTTTTAACGAAACCACAAAAAAGGCCACGCCACGTTCAAATAGTATCTCTAATATCCCCTCAAACTAAATATGGATCTCATATTGGATTTTGAAAAGAAAGAAAAAAAAAATTCAATGGTAGGCATAAGATCTTGAAATGGCAACTATCTGCTTACATTGAGAAAACACGACCAGATCTATAACAAGACTATAACACCATTTGGAAGCTCGTGGAGCTGAAGACGGAGCTGGAGCCTGAGGCAAGACAAATTTTGAGTAAATATTGTCAGTTTTACACTTCCCATCGCATGTAAGCTTGGGTGTCACGTGCTTGACGTCTTTGAGGTGCTCGGGCCAATCTTGTCTAGAATATGTCGTCCGTGGCCGGTTCGGTAGAGCACTAGACGATATAATTTGCAATTGAGACTGTGCTTGATTCATGACAATCTAAACCAATTGTCATTGTTTCTCTTGTATATTTGTTAGATCTCTGGATATAGAAGTAGTTCCATATTTCCCAAAACTAGTTATTTTCAATGTTCTCCAGAGACTTTCGAGAATGTCCATAAGACTCTTTCAACTCTTTAAGGGAATTATGAGATTTTGTGGAACCACTATCAATTTTCTAAAAACTTAAATTATTAGATAAATGCATTATTTATTATAAAATATTAATTGGAAGGTAAATAGGGACATGGAAAGAGTTAAACTCAAAATCTCCTCAATACCATGTGAGATTTTGTAGGTTACTACCAATTGTTTTTAAACCTCAAGCTATTAGATGAATTTGTGATATATTATATAATATTCTAATAGGTATAGTTATTCAACCTCCCTACTAAGAAATGTTCCTAATAAATTATTATAACTAAATCGTGCATCCACCCACAACTCTTGGGGAGTTGTGCACTTGTGAATAGGCTAGTATCCTACTAAAGTGAACTATCGCAATACACTTTGTAGAGTCGGTCCAAGGCCACTGGCTAGGACTGTGACACCAAGCCTTGTATGGAACAACAGCACAGGGATGTAACCACATCAATACAGGATTTTGGATACCATCACATCAAGTACAAGATCAGGAAAAACGTTCAACCTACTAGGAGTGACCAAATTGTTTGATCTAACAAATGGTAGATAACATTAATGGAGAAAGACCATCGAGATTCATTAAGCCGTGAAAATATATGGACGTGAGCACTAAGGTGAACCTAGAGTCTAAATGGGCTAAATGCATGATTAATGATCTTAAAATATTCATGAGATCGTCCAAGATTTATGTGGATCCTAAAAGTTAGCAAACTATCAAATGATATCCCCAACATATCAAACAATATCTCTAGTATCCCTAAAAACTCAATGCATCACACATTTGAGTTTGGAAAGAAATGAGCTCTTAAAAGTAGACGGAAACTACTGGGAGTTGCCCTAATGGCTATCCTTCCCACTTGAGAAGGGAGAGGTGAGGAATGCCATTTCCCACCTTCTCGAGAACTAGGGTGGGGACGCGTGAGTGAGCGAAAAGGGTTTTACAACCTACACATAACTCACACACTTCAATTGTAAAGATAAGATCAAGGCTCCTAATTAAGTAGACCGGAAATTCACGTCTAAAATCCCAAAAGGGGCTTTCAATTATCCGAGTTTGACCAACTGTTCTTAATCATTCTCTTAACTCTTCCCCCTCCATCCAACAAGAGTAAGGATTTTTGCTCTATAGTAGTCACTCAATGCATTTTAAGATGACCATCACATTGAATGAGAATCAGTCGCATGCTAAGAGAGCACCCTAAAATCCATTCTTATCGTAACAAAAAAATCAATTCTTGGCTCAAGCCCTCACGAATCGATAGTGAATGCAATCGAATTTAAACTACTTGTTTCCCAAAAGATTCGAACTACATTGATTTTGCTCTTTACTTGAATGCTTCCCGACAAAGAAGGTATGCTATCGAGGACCGTTCATGGATGGCAGGTAGAGTTGAGAGTTCACTTTGGGCCAAGAAGCTCGAAGGCAAAAAAATCCTTGAAGGTACTCTAAATTGGCTTTGAATTTGCAGATCTGTTGCACTTATGTGTGCGCATGTGTACATCACATCCTTAGAAAGCTGTCTATTTGAGGAAGACTATTTTAAGATTATGGTCTCGTCCTTGCTGGCCAACGGAGCACTAAATGCTTTCCTAGACACAGATTGGGGTGTAATCATGTCGATCGCAGCTCCACTCTTCTGCCTATCTTGTGTATCCGACCTCGAACTTCATCTCGTTTGATTCCAAGAAACAAGAATCGCTGCTCGGTCCTCCACGAAGTTTGAACATCCTGTCGTACTTACCCAGTATGCGAAGTTGCTTGTGTTCAATCCCTATCGCGAGAATTAGGAGTAAGTTCAATCCAATCGCCAAATATCTTTGCGCGAATGTCGGAGCCACACGACTAAGTGCGAATCTAGTGTTCCATTCTCGCCTGGAAAAATTGACTTCCACTTCGTTTGAGATCACCCATCGAAAAGATCGCTTCGAGTTTCTCATGTTTCAACTACTGACCAACTTGCAGAAGCACTCACGGCAATCGTTTTCTCGATAATGACGCCTTTCATCACGATCGAAGGTTGGAGTCTTCCACGGATGCCCTTATATTGCGGGCGCGTATTCATTGTCATGACCGAAACCGGCATTGGCCTATGGAGATAAACGCTGGCTTTGTGAGGTGTCGGCTATAAAAAAGGATATCGACTTCATAATTACCGCACATTACATAGAGTTAGGTTGTGGCTCGCACGAGCTTGGCCAGCAAGATGTTTGGCATATGCGAGAATGAACAATGTCAATTCCGGTGGCACTAACAAGAAGGGAGAAAGGATAAGAAGTTTGGCCATGGCCCTAGAATCTCTAGATGGGGGGACCATGGCCAGTAATGTTGGAAAGCTGGTTGGCGATGTGAAAGGCAGATGGCAAACATGAAAAAGTCGTTGGAAGTATTGAGATGCATGTATTAATTGGGTGAGAAAAATTCCACATTGGATAATTGATGTAATATGGAGTAGTTACTACATCCATATTGACCTATAACTCATTAACTTAAGTTTGTAAAATGACGGTGGATTTAGTAGAATGTGTTGACGAGCTCAGACTTAAACTTCTTTTTAGCAATCTCCTTGTGAAAAGTATAAAAATTTTGCTGCGCACTCCCAACTTATTGTATTAGTGAATATGAGATTGTTGAGATACATACGTGATTTATGTTAGAAGGGTCTCACATCGGATAATCAGTGTGATGTAAAGTAATTAATATATTCTAATTGACACATAATATTAAAGTGTGCAGTAAAAATCTAATACCTTCACTTGAGAGACGCCAAGAGAGTGCTCAAGTCTAAGCCCATCAACAAATCTAGTTAGACCCACCCGCATTCAAATACTTCAGCAACCATCATCAATTGTTGATTTGGGATTGCATCACCCATGGTCTCTATCTCTCTATCTCTCATCTCTTCTTGCCAGACTCACATTATTAGACCAATTGTGCATGGTTTCTTCTCGCCAGAACAACTGATATATCAATTTTCACTTGAAATAAGTGTTGATCATGAGATTTTTTTTTTTTTTTTTTTGAGATATGCACCAAACACCGATATAGATTGAGGATGGAGCACCAATAAACTATCAACTTTGATACTATCTATTAAAAGTACGTAGCACAAGCCTAATACCTTTGCCTATAGAGATTGCCTAGAGGTAGCGCAAATCCAAGCTTGTCAATATATCCAATTAGACCCATCTTCACACCACACTAATTATCCAATAGGGAACTTCTTTCACATAACTCACATGTATAATTGACTCAATTTTTTTTTTTTTTGGTTGAATGTGAGTTTAATTATATAGGTTGACAGGCTCAAACATAGGCCCCTTTGCTGACCTCCCCAGGTAGAGGTCCTTGCTGCACACTCCTAACAGGTAGTCATGGTGGTGGTTGAGACACAGAGAAACAGTTCTACCAGAACAAGTCAAACGTAGCAAATAGTTACCGGAATATGCCAAACGTTGTGACTGTTATCCGCACTTTACATTCGTTCCCATTAACTTATTTACTTCTTTTTTTCCCAGCATTTCCACTATGCTTTTGCGCTTGGAGACTTCTGTCTTGCAACCCAACATTAGTCCCACGTTGTATTAACCCATGAGCCCAATTCTCATTCCTTGGCACCGTCGCAACTATCTGAACATTAATGCAATGACTCTGGTGGTGAAATCTGGAAAAGGCCTAAGAATTACAGCAGTGCAATCTGTTTTTCTCTGTTCACCACCTCAAAGCCGTCGAGAAACTAACCTTCACGATTTGTTTTCTTCGCTTGGTTCAAGGTACGAGCTAGAATCGCCAAAGCAAAGCCCTGTAGAAGGACCCCCCAAGGCTTTCTACAACATATCCATGTGCATGCATGCATGCATGCATTTGAACATAAAGGCGAAACCATACTCTACGTAGACTTGCAACGGGATCTCTCATGAGCTGCTCTGGCAACGGAGGACCACGAAGGAAAAGCACAGCTTCTTCGCTCACACATTTAACACGAGGATCGATTTTCAATTCTTGGGATCACATGGGGGCACGAATCTATAGGTAGCTCAATCAATGACATGTTGGAAACTTTATGTCACGGGAAACATCTATAAAAATTTGGTTTCGTACCTGACTATATTTAAGCTGAATTAATGTCGATTGTCCTGTAAAACGTACTCCTGAATATATTTTTGGTTGATGCGTCCCAAATAGTCCATGTTAATGACAGAACACGGTGATTTTATATGACATGTGAAAAACGCATTCTATTGGGATTTGACTCTTTTTAAACTGTTGATAACACACTTAAATAAGTTAAATTATGGAGTTAATACTACAAAAAATCCCAAATTAGTACCTTTATAACAAATTTACCATAAACCAATACACTTGTAATAAATTTATTTTAAACTAATTTTTTGATTACTAAAAACTCCAAACTGATACACATGTGATAAATATGTCATCTCTTAGTTTCTATTAAATTAGATTAATATTATGAAAAATCACAAAACTGATACACACATGACAAACGAAAGGTAAAACCCCAAATCAATAGAGTGTCATCAAACTTAGTAATTTGACAGTAAAAATTAACAGAAATTAATAGAGGAAAAATTTATCATAAGTATATCAATTTAAGGTTTTTCACGGTATTAATTCTAAATCATATAGATTAATGTGTTATCCTTTTTAGCATAGTACATTTAGACACGTTTTTACACTTCTAAACACATTGTTTACAAATTTATGTATAAAAGTCCATATTTAAAAGTCATTAATTTTGAACTAACATTAAAAGTCACCTAAATTTATGAAATTTATGTATAAAAGTCATTAATTTTGACGTGATTAATAGACGTGCCGTATTCGAGTTAGACACCTAAATTTCATCCGGCATGTTTTGACGCGATTTGCCGACACCCTCGGGGATACATCTTCATCGTCCGGTGTCTTGATCGGGCTTCCGATCAAGATGTCGTCGCAAACAGTCGAGGGACTCATGATTTGGGACTTTGAAATTCGATGGATCCCTGTGTCTCGAGTGACTCTTCATGGTGAGACGAAACGGAGCGGCGCGTGACGAGAGGAAGGAGACGAAGCGAGACGTCCAAGTCACGGCGGACGTGGCGTCCTTATCCCACCCTCCCGACAACTGCCTATGGAGTTTCTCAACAAGCTTCCAGGGGTAAACAATAGGAAAGAAAGATTTATCACTCTCGTCAGATCTCACTACCCCACATGTTCCTTCAATTTCTACTTTAAATTGGTCATGATGATCTTCATTACCCCCTTGCCGATCCAGGCGTGGGGCATCCCTCGCCCGAGCCAGGCGAGGGCGGCCCTGCTTGAGGTTAATAGGGGTTGCCGGCCATTTATGAGACCCAGCTACAATCGGTGAAGGACAACATCACGTAGGACGATTAGCATTAAGTAAATCACTGTTTCAGTGATTTTCAATCAAAATTGGCCAAAATGACTAAATTGATAAACCGTCAATAAATTTGTAACTAAATTAATGAATGATCAAAATGATTATGACTAAATTGTCACAATTGTAAGGTTTAATACAAAATTGACAAATCGTCGAAAGATCTAAAACTGAATTGGCACAATTAAAAGATTTAGGATAGAATTGGTCATCGTATAATGGCTTAGGACATTTTTGATAATTTTCTTACAACATACTCATATATCTTAGGGCTCAATTGCACGATTGACGGAAAATAACCGATTAATTAAGTTACCACGTGTCTATGGTTATCATACAAAATATCTTCTTACTTTACAAGGACATCGAAACCTTACCTTCCAAAAATTGCTTTTCTACGCATCCATTATGTAGATAATGATGAATGCTATCGTCTTGGACTTCAACTCATCACGCACTGATTCTGAAAAAACAATTTCTTGAAGCATATTTTGGATAGGCTACAAGAGAGCTTAAAAAGCGGTGCGCATGTCATAAATTTTATGGATGTCTCTGTCTCATAGCCGACGATACACGAGAGCAGATACCACAAAGGAAAATAAAATAAAATAAAATAAAAATTGAAAGTTGTCATCTTCGGAGGTTGCATCACGGGCTGGAACCGAAAGATGACCCCTCTGAATTTGACTTTCCCCGACTGTTGGGAGTCGCTCTCTCCATGGATAAGGAACGATGGTACCTTTCGGTGGGGAGCTTGTCACAATGAAAGCTTCAAGTTTTTTAATGTTAGTTCAACATTATCTCCAGGCGGTGGCTAAATGTGACTGTACTAGTAAGCAAAGTTTCTTTTAAAGCATTGGGTTGAAAATGAAAGTGATGTTGAGTGGATTGCTACCTTAGCCTTTCTTTAAAAGTAAGGAGAGGTTACGGGTTCAAATCCTAAATCTCGACAGATAGATTGCAATTATAGGAATGCAAAGGACTTTGCCTACATTAGGATAAGATCCCAAAGTGAAGTGGACCAATGATTCATGTAAAGTGGGCTAAAATAGGCAGGGATTACATAATAGTATCTGAATAATAAGTTTTCTTTTGAAAGACTGAAAGCTAAGGAGATCAACCCTCAAATCTCCAGTGTGAAGTGAAGATAAATGATTCAAGTGCAACCTGAGTTTTATGCTCTTAGGCTACGTTTGGCAGTCGGGATAAAATTCGGGATAGGATATAATTTATCAAATCCTACGTTTGGTGCTCACTCGGGATAGGATAAAGTCGGATATAAGGGGGATATAGATAGAATAAAATTATCCCATGGGGGAGGTGGGATAAAGGTGGATAGGATTTCTAATGTTCATAATAGGAAAGTTATTTTTCTTGAATAACAAATTTATTAAATTAACAAAATTGAAATTATATTTCAATATAAATAATATTTGAATTCTAATTTAAGAAAATAAAAATAAAAAATAAAAAATTAATTAATCTTATTTTAATTTATATATTCAATTTTAATTCTATTTTATAATAAACATTCAATCTATAAATTAAATATTTATATTTATTATATATTTTAGGTATTTTTGTATTTTAAATATGTTAGTACAGTTTACTATTTGATAAATATTTATTAAAGAATGATGAAAGGGAAAAAATAAATAATAATGAAAATAATATAAAAAAAGAGGAAAAATAAAATAAATAATCAATAATCAATAAATTAAGGAATAGTGTTACGAGATATTTTCACCATCTTCACTTACGAACATTTAGGTTCATTTATAATGATATGCCGTTTATATAAATAAATAAAAAAAAATGTACATGATGTGAATATATCCGACTTTAATACTGCAATTCACCAAATACTGGACGGGATATAAAAAAATCCCAGGATTTCATATCATATCCTATCAAATCCTATCCCGATTAGAAATCTGGACGACCAAACGTAGCCTTATATGACATTGGAGTGGATGATGAGGGATATGAGTGTTCAACTTCAGTTTCTCAGTTTGAAAGTATATTAGTCAATTAGAGCTGGCGTGAGGACCTTTTTCTTTGAATTGGATCCCTTAAATTTTTATTTTAATCTTATACTTTTAAAAAATGTAATATGAAATGCTTTCAAGTTGTGAATAGTGTTTAGGTGGGCCAAGACAAGTATTGAGCTTAAAATAATTATTTAGGTCGTTCATCATTTTAGATAGATGTTTAATTATCTGTCCAAAACGATCTAATATGAACGGGATTTAATGGGTAATCCGAATATAAATAAAAAATTGTTGATAGATCCATCCATCTAATTCTTCAGGTCTAACAGGCATAGGCAAGCGAAGCCATGATCAGGCATACGACGATATAGAAATGTTGTTAAATGTATATCCGAATGAAATAAATGATGAACATGTGCAATTTTTCGTCGAATAAAAAAAGGTTAAGGGGTAGTTGATCCATTTCCACGCCGTGGAGCGTGATCTCTAGGACCTCCCAACCGGCCCAACCATTTGGGCCTAGAAGCATCACAGGTACCCTCCACCCATGGCCCTGACAAGACAACGGCGCACGATCACCTCGACTTTCTAGTTCCAATTACAGCAAATGACACGAAAACTCACCAGGACCAAATTCTCAAGGCAAGTACAACATTCAGAACGTCAGCACAATGGCCGGCATGATCCTAAGATTCCGATCTGCGGGGCCAACTAGCGGGAGCAAATCGGGGATTAGACAGAAGCTGCTTTCTGTGGCGAAAGGGCTAAGGTTTGCAAACGAATGTTGATCGCGACGAGTTTCGTCCGATTGGCCAAGCCAAAGGGTTGTCACTTAGTTTTTTTTTTTCCAAAAAGCACTAAAGCTTTTGGCATCTCGGCATAACCTTTGCAATTATTGAGGATGGGGCCGTTGCATCAGCATGTGCGTGTACAATGTCGAATGAAATATAGACAAGCAAGCGAATCGACTTTAGCAACAAGAGATGATGAAGGTCTCATCGAGTACGGATCACCGAGCATCTTGGCTTTTGGCTATCCTTTTCTCTGGAGAGAATCGTCTGGGAGCCACGCTGCAGAAAGCATCACTAAAATGATGTTGATTCACTTCACTAAACGATAAAATTGTCCAAACAGTCCTAAACTTATTGCACATTTACCATTTTAGTCTTAAAGTTTTCGATTTTGTTTATTAAATCTTAAACATTTTCACTATTTGCCAATTGAATCATCTAAACCAATTTTACCCCACTTGCCACGTAGGGCAGCCGGCAAGCATTGACATTAACATTTTTTTAATAATATTTTAATATTTTTCAAAATTTTAATTATATATTTATTTTTCTTTTTTTTTTCTCTCTTTTCCTTCGTTTTTTTTTTTTTATACTTTTCTTTTCCTTTCTCTTTTTTTTTTCTTATTTTCCCTTTTGCCCTCTGCCATACCTCATCGATGGCTAGTGGAGGTTGCCAACCTCAAGCGAGGATGCGCGGGCCTAGGCTAGCGAAGGCAAGGATTGCCCTTGTCGGCCTTGTGTGAGAGTTGCCCTAACTCGATGCGGCAAGGCAAGGGCGGCCCTTGCCATCCCATGCCCGGGCATCACTCACCCGAATTTTTCTCTCTTGCTTCTCCAGATTTCACTATGTTCTTTCCCCCTTTCTCTCTATCTGATTTTCCTCCCCTTTCCATGATCCTAAGCCTATCTTTGCCACGCGCATCAAGTGGGGTCAGAGCTAAGGCCCACTCTTCCCCATGATCCTTTTGTAGCACATGGTGTTGGCCGATCAAGTACCAATACATGCACAAAATGAGTTTAGGAAAGATTAGAAAGAAACGAAAAGAAAAAGGCTTAGCTCATCGTTGTAGCTATTATCATTGTCGTCGCCTCGCCGTCTTCGCCATCTTCCAGACATTAGAGCCAGCTGACCACCCGTTTGATCTCATCAAGTCATAGTAGGTCTTGTCTAATCAGAAGAGGGTAAATATCAGAATAGAAGATCGTGGAAATTCAATCGAAGAAGAGCGACCACTCAACGTTATTTTCCCAAGGCAATCCGAAAAGCATGGTGGACAGAGCTCCATCAGTATTAGAGCGGGTCCATCCACCGGTGGAGAAAGAAAAATCAAACCATTGGAGGTGTCAATAATGGCCCTCGAAGTCTTCCACCAGAGAGTGCATATCCAAAGTACTCTTTTGAGTCTTTGTGCCATCTCTTAGGTTACAAAGATACTTCAGAAAAATTATCAAAAACATCATAAATTTATTGTAATTATATCAATTTAGTCCTAAATCTATTTTTTATTAGCCAATTCAATACTAAATCTTTTACATTTATATCAATTCAATCCATTTGACTAATTTTGGCCGGATGACACTGACGTGAACTTTTTTTAATAATATTATGAATTTTTTTTCATGTATCTTAGCTTCCGGAGTGGACTCATCAACTCGTAGGTTGTAAGAAAATTAGAAATGGTTCAACATGGTCTGATGCTGGTCATCCCAGTAGGTGTGAAGAGGAAGCCCCACGAGGTGGCGCTTCCCCTTCACAGCCGGTGGCACCCGGAGATCCCGCCGGTCGCGGAGGTACGGACCAGTGAGGTCTTCCGGGTGCAAACAGTGGACGACAGCGGCGGCAGCGGGATCATGCGGGAGGATCCCGCTGAGGACATCAAGTATGCCGACCTGCCTGTCCATCGTGAGTTCCTCAATTCGCTACTAATTTTTCCCCGTCAAGTCCCTCGCTTATTTCTTATCTAATTGAATCTATGTTTTCCAGGGTCTGTAGCTTCTATCACTAGAATGAGACTTACATATGATGAGAGAAAGGGAGAGTTAAGATCAATAGTAAGTCATTCCGGATTTAGGAACCTCTTCCTTCTTTTTCTCAATCTGATTCCGAGTGGATCATTCCGAGACGCATCCCAAGTTCAGAAAACTCTTCTTCTTGTTGGGATGCTTGGAGTGCCCCGTAAATCTACTAATACGACACAATCGAGATGCTTTGAATGTCAATTCTTTTGGATAATGACGAAGTGAGGGTCCATTTGTAGTCCCGTGGCGACTTTTCCTTGGGGACCATCTGGGTTGAAGAAGGTGTTACGCATTAGCGACATCAATGTGACACAATCAATCCATCATATAATTATTGTGATAAGCATCTCGATTAATATCATATCAAGATTTTGAGAACTCCCACCTATAAATGCTTTTTTCTTCTTTTTTTCGCACATCACGGTCACATGTAAACATCCGACGCACAAGAGTACAGAGAACCGACGAACAACATTGAAAAAAGAAGGATAGCCAATAGAAACCTCAATCGAGAAAAGATCAATCTCCAATGAGACGACCGCTTCAGAATCTGCAAATATAATAAAGCTGCCAGTCCAAATATTGGCTTGTTTAATCGCCCGCATGGCTACAATTTACCTAGCAATCATCATTATTCCATTACCCTACTTCATGTATATAATCGATGGCTGGGTACTTCCATAAGCTTATAGCTTCCCTGGTGGACTTATTTCACAAGAAAAAATGGGTCGACATGGTCCAAGGGTGGTTATCCCAATTGACCTGAAGAAGAAGCCACAAGATCAGATGCTTCACTCGCAAAAAAAAAAAAAAAAAAATGACACAATTTTGTTATTATGGACAAGTAATAGACTTAGCCAATGAGAGTAGAGTTTTGTGAAAAGCAAAAATCGTCGGCAAATAATAATAGTCGTAACTTGATGAATAGCAATATCTTGAGATATTTAAGCATTTTTAGATAAATGTTGACAACTTGAAAATATTGCTATTCATCAAGTTACGACTATTATTTTTTGCCGATGATTTTTGCTTTTCACAAAACTAGAACGAAGTTATCGACAACAAACAACAGTCAACTAGAACGAAGTCATCAATATCGATGTGGATACGATGAGGAAGTTATTCATCTTAAGATGAGAAGTCGTGGCGAAGTGAACATTGGAATGAAAACTCCGGAAATGTAAAGGCAAGGGTAAAATTGCTGAAGAACTAATTATAGGCAAGTATGATGTAAACACTATAAATGCTAGTGTTCATATACTATAAAAATAAAAATAAATAAATAAATAAATAAAAAGGGAAAAATGTCACAAATGGTCCATATACTTTTACTTAATGTGCAATTTCGTCCTTGAACTTTCAATTTGCTTAATTTGGTCCCTGAACTATTGATAAATATTCAATCTAGTTCTTGAACTTTCGATCGGCTCAATTTGATCTCTGAACTATTGATAAATGTCCAATCTAGTTCTTCATAACTGTTTTTCCTTTCCTTTTTTTTTTCTTTTTTTTTGTTGGCTTTTTCTCTCTTCCCTCCCCTGGCTCCGGTAGAGGGAAGCCGACGTCCGACATCGAGTGACCCTCGCCGGCATTGGACGAGGGTCGTCCTCGCCGGACGCAAGCGAGGGCGGCCCGACGCCGGGGTGCTCCCTCGCCCGACGCTAGCAAGGGGCTCCCTCGCTAGATCTACAAGGGAGCCCCTCGCCCAACGCCGGCGAGGGCAACCCTCGCTGGACGTTGGCAGAGGGAAGAGAGAAGAAGCGAAAAAAAAAAGAAGGGAAAACAGTAATGAAGGACTAGATCGGACATTTATCAATAGTTTAGGAACCAAATTGAACCGATCGAAAGTTCAAGGACTAGATTGGACATTTATCAATAGTTCAAGGACCAAATTGAGCAAATTGAAAGTTCAGGGACGAAATTGCACATTAAGTAAAAGTATAGGGACCATTTGTGACATTTTCCCTATAAAAAAAAACATGTTGTCTTTTTATTATCTTTCAATTTATGCATTGTAGTTAAAGTTTACAGATTCGCGTCGTTGATTAAACTCTGACGTGTTTCTTAACTATAATGCATCGTCATTGATTAAATTCCGCCATTATATATCTTTACGTTCTCGGGTTTTGTCATCGATTAAATTCCGGCACAATTTGTGTACGTCCAGCTCCACTTCAAGTGAAAATATCAATTCCCTTGTGCACCAGTGATATTTCCTATCCAGAATCGCCACAGAACTTATATCTTAATAATAAAAATTTTCGATAAAATGTATTTCTCAACGATTGGTTACTATAATGCTACTATGTCTAAAGGGAGTGCTGGAAATGTGTCTTATGTCGATACAAATCCATTTATCTCAATTGGGGATAGTTCTTCTGAATTTGTGGCACGGGATGATTTGTCTACACAATTTATCAAGCGTGTTCAACAACGAGAGGCTTTTAACTTCTCATCCAATGCCACTCTTACACGTATAGGTAGCATGGCATTTTTCTCTACTTTGTCTCCTAGCACCTGCAAGAACCATTCTTCTCCCACCATAACGCTAGTCCTCATCTCAAGTTATTTTAGCCAATGGTTCCTCTACTCAAGTGGTTGGATCACGGCTATTTCACTTATATCTTCCTTATCTTTGTCCTCTCATGTTTCCGCAACTTCCTTTGAATTTGTTGTTAGTCAATTAACTAAAGCTCTTGATTGTTCTGAGTCTTTGCGCCATCTCCTAGGCTACCAAGATACGCCTACCTATCCAAATATCTTGGCTTCCCAAGTGGACTCATCGATTCGTAGGTTGAAAGAAAACTTGAAATGGCTCAACATGGTCCGAGGCTGATCATCCCAATAGATGTGAAGAAGAACCCCCACGAGCAGGCGCTTCCCCTTCACACCCGGTGGCACCCGGAGATCCCGCCGGTCGCGGAGGTACGGACCAGTGAGTTCTTCCGGGTGGAGATGATGGACTGGAGCGGCGGTGCGGTCACGCAAGAGTACTCCGTCGAGGACATCAAGCATACCGACCTGTCCATCGTGAGTTCTCCAGTTTGCTATTGGTTTTCCTGGTCACGTCTCTCGCTTATTTTCAAGTAGTTGAATTTACGATTTCCACCAATCCGAAAGAATCCGAACCTCCTCTGTCCCGATGAATCACAAATTTTCATTTGGTTTCATAAACTTCCCAATCATCGCTTCTCAAATTGTAAGCTCTCTGCAACTTTTCATCCGCACCCCCTGAATCGCTCCTCCAACACTAAGATTAGTAGTAACAACCGCTGGCACCCTGAAATACCCGCAGCTGCGGTGGTTACGAGTGGCGAGCTTTTTAGGAGAGAGATGGTAGACTGGAAGGGTCATAAAAAATGATGCTACACATCAGGTGAAGGAATAAAAAGACAACTCAAAATCAAGACAGACTAAAAACTGTGCTATGAGAGACTCTCTCTCTCTGTAGGGAGCTTTTAAGCCTGTTGAAAGTGAATACCTCAGTAGAGCTGTTGATTCTGGTTATTTACTTCTGATCCAGGGTCATTACATGAGTGGACCGATCAGAGTTTTGGATACAGATGGAGTTCCGGCGAAGCCGGGCGATCTTCTCACTGTCGAGATATGCAACCTGGGTCCTCTACCGGGCGATGAATGGGGCTTCACAGCAACATTCGACAGAGAACACGGAGGCGGGTTTCTGACAGATCATTTCCCAAGTACAACCAAAGCTATATGGTATTTCGAAGGAATCTATGCGTACTCACCGCAAATACCGGGTATATATCCTAATTCTACATGCTTTGTCTCTTTCAAACTTAATGCCTGATACATAGTAACATGATGAAATTACAGTATTGATTGCCTGGGGAATGACAATTTTCTACATGAATCTTAGGTGTGAGATTTCCAGGTTTGACTCACCCTGGATTAATTGGAACTGCACCATCTAAGGAACTCCTGAACATATGGAACGACAGGGAAAGAGAGGTTCAAGAAAATGGACTGCAGACGTTCAAGCTATGTGAGGTTTTGCATTCAAGGCCACTAGCAAGCTTACCATCAACCAAAGGCTCCGTCCTCGGCAAGGTACAGTACAGTTAACTTACTCGTAGCAATCAAAGCAAGCAATAGAAAGCCATTCATATTAAAGCATGCATATGATAATCTAATCCGCAAAATGGTCATTTATGAACTGCTTACACTGAAGACCAGTCCTGACATCAACCATCCTTTAGATTAAACAAGGCACTCCTGAATGGGAAAGGATTGCAAAGGAAGCTGCAAGAACAACTCCGGGAAGAGAGAATGGGGGAAACTGCGACATCAAAAATCTAGGAAGGGGTTCAAAGATATATCTCCCAGTTTTTGTGGAAGGAGCAAACCTCAGCACTGGCGATATGCACTTCTCTCAGGGTGACGGTGAAATCTCCTTCTGCGGGGCAATCGAGATGAGTGGCTTTTTGGAGCTCAAGTACAGTGCATTTCTCACCTCTTCACAAGACCTAACATTATAGTTCGATAGAAGCGGTGATTATTGATTTAAAAGCGCAAAATAGCTTCCCCAGCAATGGTGAAGAAGCAAAATTCATAAACTAACTGAAAAGTAACAAAGTACTCTGTTACAGTTAAAACAGTTGAAACTCCACTTACTTCTGAAGAAATTTGTGTTAGTCACATGGAATTTGAGACATTGGCAAGCACAAATTCTTATAGCTTCGGTATTGAATGCTCAAGATCCGATCACAATGCTCTTGGCAAGGACTGATATCTGCAGGCTCAGGATTTATAGAGCATCTATAACCTATGGGATTTCATTTCACTGTTTCGACTGACCTTTTTCTTTCCAAATTTACTCTCGTTCATCGTGCCAACACATTAATGTTAAGTCTTCCTTACTTTTTGGGTGCTAAACGGAATTCTTGGCTTCAACGTCAATTAGGTGCGAAATCATCAGAGGAGGGATGAAAGAATACCTGACACCAATGGGGCCAACTCTCCTGCATGTGAACCCAATCTTCGAGATAGGACCAGTGGAGCCGAGATTTTCAGAATGGCTAGTGTTTGAAGGGATCAGCGTTGATGAGAGCGGAAGGCAGCATTTCCTTGATGCCACTGTCGCGTACAAGCGAGCAGTACTAAATGCCATCCACTACCTCTCCAAATTCGGGTACTCCAAGGAGCAGGTTTGCACATCTCTCATAGAAACCTAAATCACTTCTCAGCACATGCCTGGGTCACGGTTAAATCTTGCAGTGGTTCCCACTTGGGTTCCACATCATTCAACGGCTGTGATCATGTGATGCATGGTGAATCGGATCAATACAGAATGTGAAAAAAAAAAAAAAGGACTACCAACTGAAACCCATTCCTCATATTTAAGCAATCTTGTATAGTCTTTCTGGCGTGACTAACAGAATCACACGTCCTGGCAGATGTATCTTCTAGTATCCTGCTGCCCATGTGAAGGAAGGATATCTGGAATTGTGGATTCCCCTAATGCTGTAGCAACACTTGCAATCCCCACTGCCATCTTTGATCAGGTACTTCTGTCAGAAACTAAGCTGCTCCTCATTTTAATGATCAACTTAGCACATTCTGATAAAAGACCGCATTCAGCTAGAATCTACGGATAGTTCGCTCATAAAGTGGCTAATGACCCAACAAGTAGAAGCTAGATGAGACATGCTACTCCACTGGTACATATTAGATCGATAAACTACCAAATAACTTTGATGGCTGGATGTGTATTCTTTTCCATCTTCCACCACCTTTTTATCCATCAAAGTACATTCGATTTCCCTGTTCTTCTTTTTGCTTTAGTCAACCATAACTAATACCACCATTGCACAAAGTCTATCTTCCTTGTGTTTTTTCTCGCCTATCAATCGGCAAGCAGATCTGGATCACTTTCAGAAAGTCCAGATAGCATACCGTCTAAGAAAGTCTATTTATTGCAGGATATTCGTCCGAAGAACAAGATTCCAGTCGGGCCTCGGCTAGTCAGGAAGCCAGATGTCCTGAAGTGCACTTATGATGGGAATCTACCTATAACAAAGAACCTTAGTGCCACTATGTAGTCCTCTCTCAGGTGTCGTAGATCACCATAGTTAAGGAAAACATATGTGCTTGCACCTCTTCCTATTCCACGTTTACGAAGTATTAAGTATTGTGAAAGCAAACAATATGTCACTTCTGGACAATACAATTTGGGTGGCAATCGACACTTGAGCTTGAGGCGGGAGAGAGGGAGACGGTTGAGATGGCGGGGCAAGGGCTCGGAGACGTGACATGACAATCGCGGGCGGCACAAGGAGGAGAAGGGCTAAGTTGTACGCGTTGGGTTGGGTTGGTTCGGGGTTTAGGATAGGTGGATTATCTTGGTAGATAGTTTTCGAATGGCGAGCAGAGGGGTAAACTTGGAAAAAGATGACAAGAAATGAAATTGCAAATCTGTAGATTAGATTAAAATCATAAGTGATGTTGGATGCAAGGAATGAAATTGCAAAAGCGAATATGGCTTTTGTAGGTTTTCAAAAATATGGAGGGTATTTGATTCGCGCATAAAAGTTAGGATGGCTTTGGAAATTCTCAAAAAAAAAAAAATGTTAGAATCAGTCCAATTGCCATGAAGAAAGGGTGGAATAGACATCATTTTCCATTATCACTAAAGTCGGTAGGTAAAACTACAACCTCAATGACAAATTACCAATAAGAAATAGTTCCATTAAACAAGTACAATAAGGAGTGACCACATCTAATATAATATAATTAAAAGTTAATATCATCCAAAACCTCAAAATTGATAGACTCCAAACAAAAATTCCGGAACCGATACAATCTTAAAAACGTCGGCACAAATGCCAGCATAGTCCTAAGATTCCGATCTTCAGGGCTCGCTAGTGGGGAAACAAATCAGGATTAGACAGAAGCATCTTTCCGTCACAAAAGGCTAAGGTGTGGAACGAATGTGATCGTGGCGAGTTTCCATCCGATTGATCGGAGCAAAAGGCTTGTCGTTCAGCTTTTCACAAGCACTAAAAGCTTTCTGGCATCTCAAGATGAACTTGCAACTAATCAGGAGGGGGTTGCATCAGCATAAATGTGTACGATGTTGAATCGAATTCAGACAACCGAGTGAATCGACTTTAGCGATGAAGAAATGATGAAGCCTTGTCGAGTACATATCACCCGACCATCTTGGTCTTTAGCCTATCCTTTTCTTTGGAGAGAGAATCATGGAGAGCCACCAATGTCAAAAAGTATCACTGAATAGGTATTCGATTCGCTAAAGATGATGTCATCTCTAAACCCTAAATTTTTTTTTTCAATTAAAAATGGAAAAGCTTACGAGTTTTGAGATCAAACTATCCCTAAAAGACTGAATGCTCATGATGTTTCCGGTCTATGTTGCAGATGAATCGAGGACCCCACGTTTTGTGCGATGATTCTAATATCACTCGAGTATAAGGCGACATTTCATAAGATGAGAATAAAGTGAATGATTTAATGCAGAACGGGTTTCTCCAACCATCAATTTATCAATTTGTTTCTTTATTTGATCTAGTTATTTTGACATTGTCCTTGATTAAGGATATATGTTTCTACTAAAGTACCTTATTTAGAATTATTTTCCTAGTGTTTTATTAGGGTTTGCTTCTAGACAGCTTATACTTTATGATTTGATTAATGAATATCGTGCATTTGCCCTTTCTTCTTTCCCACATGAACTGGCGTTTCTCTATTTCTCCTCCAACTTTCGCTACTTCCTTTTCCCCTTTCTTGGTATCCGATTTTCTTCTCTTTCTATATGATTCTAAACCTATCTTCACCGCGCGCTTCCATTGTTCGTCAATTGGTATCGGAGGTAGACCGATTTATCATCACAATCCTCAGTGGCACATTGTACTGGGCCATCAAAAACCTATCAATATATAAAAAATCAGTGTAGTGGAAGTGAAAAGCCTCAGCTCATTGTTGTGGTGGTTGCTGTTGGCGGCATCGTTGTCCAATCGCATCGTCGTGGTACGTCGTGTCTTGATAGAGCAAGGGAGGTGGTGGATGTTCGCTCGATGCAGAGTGACGACAATTGATCTCCCATTATCGTTTTCCCATCCCAATCTCCATCGGTATAGAGTGGACCATCCACTCGTAGAGAAAGAAAAATCAAACCCTTGGAGGTGTCAATAATGTCCCTCAATATCTTCCACCTAATTCTGCATATCTAAAGCACCTCTTCTTGAGTCCTTGTGCCATCTCCTGCTTACCAAGAAATAGCCACACTTCCATGAGGTTTCGGCTCCCCAAGTAATCTTATCAATTCTTGAACTCGGAGAGAAGACAGAAATGGCTCAACGAAATGGTCCGAGGCTGGTCATCCCAATAGATCTGAAGAAGAAGCCCCACGAGCAGGCGCTCCCCCTCCACAACCGGTGGCACCCAGAGATCCCGCCGGTTGCGGAAGTGCGGACCGGCGAGTTCTTCCGGGTGGAGATGGTGGACTTCAGCGGCGGCGGGATCACGCGCGAGTATACCATCGACGACATCAAGCATGCCAACATGTCCATCGTGAGTTCTCGGAATTTGGCTATTAATTTTCCCGTCGCGTCTCTCGCTTGTTTTCTTATCTAATCGAATTTACGAAGTTCATCATTATAATGAGGCCTTCATATGATGAGAGAGAGTGGGGGAATTAAGGAAAATAGTAAGTCATTCTACAGTTAGGAACCCCTTTAATCTTCTTTTCTCAAGCTGAATCCGAGTGGATCATTCCCAGAGAGGCATCCCAAGTTCAGAAAACTCTTCTTCCTGTTGGGGTTTTCAGGAGAGAGCTTGGACTGCTCTGTGAATATACTAATTTGACACAATTGAGACGCTTGGAACGTTAGTTCTGCTGGATAATGACGAAGTGATAGGTCCCATTTTCGTCCTGCGATGATTTTTCCTTGTGGGGACCGTCAGAGCTGAAGGAGGAGTAATACATAACTATGTTGACGTGACCTAGTCGATCTATTATTTAATTCACGTAATATGTATCCAGACTTTCATATTAAGATTTTAAAAACTCATAATCTCGTCATCAAAGCGTTTGTGATATTTGAAGGGTCGATGCGACTATGATGACTGGCCATTTTTTTTAATTTTACCGTGCGTGTACATGGCTAATGGCACAACTATTTTCTCTAGGAAGTTATTTCCGAGTTCCTCTCTTTCACATCCCAAATCAAGGGAAAAGGAAGCCTGAGATCAGCATTAAACAAAATCCTAACTTACAATCAACGGCAAAACCCCCGTGTCGTGCATCCTTTTTTTTTGCAGGAATGCAAGCCCTTCTCGCATGATTTCGTGAGGAATAGCGTGAGATCAAACCTCCATTCACTTCGAGAAAAATAAATAATTTAAAATATTTTCTTAAAAATAATTATTTGTATCTTTTAAATTAATTAATTAATTAAAGACATTTTTTATCATAATATTTTTATATTTAAATATTTTCGTGAACGATAAAAATAGTTTTTGTTTGTTTATTTCTATAAACGATGCACGTGATCATTTTTAGGAAAATATTTTTTTAATTACTCATTTTGTTTCATGAAATAAAGGAAGCCTAAATGAATATGTTTTACTATTGCCCTGTTATTTTCCTTCCCAAAGAACTTTCTTCGTGTCTTATCCAATTTGAGAATGTACTGCGACTTAGGGTTTCTAGGGTTGTCTCAATGATGATTTGGGGCTGTAAATAACTAATGATGGGATTTTGGAGGGTAATTGTGTCACTTTTAGAGCATACGAATTGCATCACTTGTCACATAGATGCACCGCGACATTAAAAAAAATGCAACATCGAAAACCTACTCACATAAAGTTTAGGATTTGAGTATTTAACGCACCTATTAATGGGTTGACGTTCTTTGTTGTTTGCTCCAAATACCCAATACAATCAGAGAAATCCAGCCTTCCTAGTCTCATTATTGAATACCTATCTCAAGACTAATTTCTCAAAAAGCTCAATACCATGGCCATTCTTGCAATATCCGCTCACAAAGTTAGGGAGAAGAATAATGGGAATGCCAAAATTACTGTACAGCACTCATTTGAGTGCCAATGCCAATTTATCTCACCGGAAAATCCGACGTGGCAATGCCGGTCATTCGACGTGACTTCACTGGCGTGGACATGGCTTCGCATCTACTAACGTAAACAATTTTTTAATATTTTATTTTTTAAAATTTTCTGCTTTTTTTTTGTTTTGCTTTTTTTCTTTAGGGTCGGCAAGGGTTGAGCAAAAAAAAAAAAAAACAGAAAAATTCAAAAAAAAATCCATGTAATATGATTTGTCGGAATTGGCACTCAAGTAAGCGCCGTACGAAAATTTTGACACCACTACTGTTCTTACCCCTACAAAGTTACTAAAACAGAGATATATTACTACATGCACCAATATAGTTACTGCCGAATTGAGGAAATTACTGCGGCGGATACTATCCGCTTTTTCAGCACGGGTCGGACCCGTTTTGTGAATATACTAACTTGACCTAATTGGGATTCTTTGCATTATATTATTCTGTGATGACAAAATAAAGGTGGTCCTTTTCACCCTATGGTGACTTTTTCCTTGGGGGGGGACCATCTGAAATGGGGTCACTCCAGTTTTGTCATCTCCTGCCAATCTTAGAGAAGTCAAACCTCCTCTATCCCGATGAATCGCATACTTCATCTGGTACAAAAAGTCTCCCCATCATCGCTTCTCAAATTCTAAACTCTCTGCAACTTTTTCATCCACACCCCCATCAATGGCTCCTCGGACCCCAAGACTAGTAGTGCCAATAGACCTGAAAAAGAAGCCATGGGACCAAAAACTGCCTCTCCACAACCGCTGGCACCCCGAGATACCTGCGGTCGCAGCAGTTACGAGCGGCGAGTTCTTTAGGATAGAGATGGTGGACTGGACTGGAGGGGCTATAAAAGATGATGACTCCGCACTCGACGTGAAATCTGTAGATCTCTCAACAGTAAGTGCCAGCCACTCCTAAGAAAGCTAAAGAACAGTTTCCACCTCTTGGCTTATAAATCAGGTGAAGCAATAAAAGGACAGCTGAAAATTAAGGAGGAGCCGAGACTATGTGCTATGAGAGACTTTCTTAAGGGAGCTTTTAAGTCTTGTGTATACCTCGGTAAAGTTGTTGATCTGGTCGTTTACTTCTGATGCAGGTTCATTACCTGAGTGGACCGATCAGAGTCCTGGATACAGATGGAATTCCTGCGAAGCCAGGTGATCTTCTCGCTGTCGAGATATGCAACCTGGGTCCTCTACCGGGTGATGAGTGGGGTTTCACAGCAACATTCGACAGAGAAAATGGAGGCGGATTTCTGACAGATCATTTCCCAAGTGCAACCAAAGCTATATGGTATTTTGAAGGAATCTATGCTTACTCACCGCAAATACCGGGTATTTATCCTAATTCTACATGCTTTATATCTTTCAAACCTAATGCCTGATGCGTAGTAGTATGCTGAATATATCATTGGTTTGCCTGGGGAATGACAATTTCCTGCATGAATCTTAGGTGTGAGGTTTCCAGGTTTGACTCACCCTGGAATAGTAGGAACTGCACCATCTAAGGAGCTCCTAAAAATATGGAACGACAGGGAAAGGGAGGTTGAAGAAAATGGACTGCAGACACTCAAGCTATGCGAGGTTTTGCATTCAAGGCCACTAGCAAACTTACCATCAACCAAAGGCTGTGTCCTTGGCAAGGTACGATGTAATTAACCGACTCATAGCAATTGACGCAAGCAATACAAAGCCATTCATATTAAAGCATGCATAGGGTAATCTAATCTGCAAAAAAGTCATTTACTAACTGCTTAAACTGAATATCGGTCCTGATATCAACCATCCTTTAGATTCAAGGAGACACTCCCGAATGGGAAAGGATCGCGAGGGAAGCTGCCAGAACAATTCCGGGAAGAGAGAACGGGGGAAACTGCGACATCAAAAATCTAAGTAGAGGTTCAAAGGTTTATCTCCCTGTTTTTGTGGAAGGAGCAAACCTCAGCACTGGCGATATGCACTTCTCTCAGGGTGATGGTGAGGTCTCCTTCTGTGGGGCAATCGAGATGAGTGGCTTCTTAGAGCTCAAGTACGGTTCATTTCTCATCTCTTCACATTACATGAAATTATAGTTCAATCAGAGCAGTGACTATTGATTTAAAAGTGTAAAATAGCACCCCTAGCAATGGTCAAGAAGCAAATTCATGAATTAACTGAGAAGTAACAAAGTAATCTTTAACGGTGAAAACAGTAGAAACTTCACTTCTACAAATATTTGTGTTAGTCACATGGAAATTTAAGACATCAGCAAAAAAACTCTTATAGCTTCGGTAGTAAATGCTCAATATCCAAACATAATGCTCATGGCAAGGACTGATGTCTGCAGGCTCATGATTTACAGAGCATCTATAACCTTCATCCTTTTTATCCCAAGTTTGACTAACCTTTTTCTTTCTAAATTCACTCTCACTCATCATGCAACATATAAGTCTTCCTTACTTTGGGTGCTAAACGACATTGTTGGCTTCATCTTCAATTAGATGTGAAATCATCAGGGGAGGGATGAAAGAGTACCTGACACCAATGGGACCAACTCTTCTCCACGTGAACCCAATCTTCGAGATAGGACCAGTGGAGCCGAGATTTTCAGAATGGCTGGTGTTCGAGGGGATCAGTGTCGATGAGAGTGGGAGGCAGCATTACCTCGACGCCAGCGTTGCATACAAGCGGGCTGTACTCAATGCCATCGACTACCTCTCTAAATTCGGCTACTCCAAGGAGCAGGTTTGCACATCTCTTACAGAAAACTAAAATCGCTATTCAACACATGTGGAATATTCTCGCCTGGGTCCAATCCAGCAGGACTGGTTGAATCTTGCAGTGGTCCCACTTCGGGTCCACATCATTCAACTGCTATGATCATGCAATCCATGGTGAATGGGATCAATACCATAAAAAACAGAAAACAAAGACTTCCAATCCTCAAATTTCAGTAATCTTTTATAGTCCCTCCAGTGTGACTGACAAACACATCCTGACAGATGTATCTTCTACTATCCTGCTGCCCATGTGAAGGAAGAATATCTGGAATTGTGGATTCCCCTAATGCTGTAGCAACACTTGCCATCCCCACATCAATCTTTGATCAGGTACTTCTGATATAAACTTCTACACGTATTAGCTCCACATCCTCCTCCGATGATGAACAATACACATTCTCATAAAAGACCACGTTCCACTAGAATCTATGGATAATTCGCTCATAAAGTGGCAAATAATGCAACAAATAGAAACTAGAAGAAAGATGCTACTCTGCTGGTACACATACAATCGTCAAACTACCAAATAATTTTGATGGCTGGATGTATCTTTCCATCTTCCACCACCTTTTCATCCATCAATGTACATTTCCTTGTTCTTCTTTTCACTTTAGTCACCATAACTAAGATTGCCAGACATTACATGAAGTCTATCCTTCATGAGTTTTTTCTTGCCTATCAATCAGTCAACAGATCTGTATCACTTTCAAAAAGTCCAGATGGCATATCATCTAAGAAAAAGTGTTTTTATTGCAGGATATTCGTCCGAAGAACAAGATTCCAGTCGGGCCTCGGCTAGTCAGGAAGCCAGATGTCCTGAAATGCACTTATGATGGGAATCTACCTATAACTAAGAACCTTAGTGCCACTATGTAGTCCTCGCTCAGGTGGCCAAAATCACAATAGTTAAGTATAACATATGTACTTGCCCCTCTTCCTATTCCACATTTACAAAACATAAGTAGAACTGTGAAAGCAAGAAATATGTTATTTCTGGACAACCTGTACATCTCGGTTGAATAATGGATGAGCCTCTTACTGAGAATGGCACAATCCAATACAGATATGTCTGCTGCTCCATCACATCATCGGCATTCATAACCCAGAAACACTCTCCAAGGACCAAGCATGCCTCATTACTCATATTTGCTCTTAAAATAATGCACATAGCCCACAAGAAAGAAAAATTTCACCACAGTTACGAGGAGAAATCATTTGATGTTTGTTCCTTCATATGACAATGTCAAAAAAGCCCAGAGATGATACTATAACTTGGACTCCACTTAACAATGCCAAAAGTGTCACATAGGGTATGCGCAAAAACCCTTCAGTCATATCTTACATCAGTTAGAACAAGTTAATACCTATAAGCTATGCAAAATTTTGAAACAAGAGACCTCTTCTCCAACTAGATTAAGGAGAGGAAAAAGCGAATACTAAACAACCTTTGCAGTTCTTGAACGAAATAATCTAAGGAACTGTAGCTGAATATGCAAGAGCAGGATGGCTTAAGGAATATGATCAATAGTACATCGAAAGTGTTCGATGGTGCCGGAGTGATGGGCTCTGGATGCCGCAAGACCAAAGCCAAAGATCTAACTCCACACTCAGAACCTGAGAAAAGAAACCTTCAGCTAAGGAAATATGCAAGATGAGTTTGAAAGGCGCTTTAGAAAAGGATAGTTTTCTTCATAATTAGTTGCATGTAAATAGTCCTGATCTTCTAGAGAACAAAGTAAAGAATGTGGACAATTGATTGAATTAACAATTGTGCACTTCTTGATCTCCCAGGTAGAATAGCAAAACTTCACTTAGCTGCTGGATGACATGTACACATTCTATTATATACGGAAGAAAATTGTCAGTTGAATCAATTTCTACACCAGCAGCGGCCATATTTACTCCATAAAGACAATGCCAATCATCTCCTAAAATCAATGATAGATGTCAACAGTTGGTCTAAAATTTGGCCAGTTAATCTCTGCCTCTTCAGATGAAAGTTCAACAACTATCACGCTGATAAATTGATATCAACACATGAAAGTGGTCTACTACATTGCCTGGATTTACAAGATGGTCATCTTTTCCTTACTCAGATCACTTACTAATCATCTGATCTGTATTAAAAGAAGTAATCCAAATTGTTTAGATAGATAAATTTACTAGACAATCATCTTAACGTAGTGTGATTCAGAAAATATTAATTTCATTCACAAAATGCCATAGCTGAATAAAAGCTGAAAGGGTAAAAGATAAAGCTGAATGAAGTGATCACCTGTTTTCCCAATTTTCTACTCATCAACTCTCTCATTTTCTCCACAGCATATACAGAGCATGCTCGCAACTCGACTTCCTCCTCAGTGCCAGAAACTATTTCATTGTTAGCCTCAATAGTGTTCATCAGGGCAGAACTATATTTTAGGACTCCTAGCTGTCGAAGCACAGCTGGTACAATGTAGTCTGCAAAAATAGTAACTGAACCAATATCATGAAATTCACCGTATCCCTGGCCCTTGAATGCACCCCATAGATCGGCCGCAAATATCTGAGCTCTCTTATACAAGAATACTTGGTGGCCTTTATACACTGAATGATCTCGAAATCCTAGCAAAGAAATATGGTCAGCATTGGCATTTGCATTAAATGATCTTAGAAAACAAATGTCTTCCTTTTGCAAATATCATTTAAAAAGTACCCAATCATAGTTTCAACGGATTTAGAAGAATAGCCGACTGAAGAAAAATACAATCTTTATACCTGGAAAGTGACGTGCAACAAGAGCTACAAGCTTTCCTGCTGACTTCCCACACGACTTCACAAGATTTGACGCTTTACCATTAAAGCTTCTTTCTAATTCGTGTCCAACCTACAAGATGAAACTTCAAGATATCAAATGCATGAAATTCTACCATCAACAGTAGATTTGAAATCCAAATTGATAAACAAACAAATAATAACAAGAGAAGGATTGAACTGAATCTAACATTCAAATCGTTTAAAATCAAGCATACCTCATGCAATAAACGAAGCCGTTCATCCTCCAAAGGTAGGGGCCTGGGCCACTTCAACAACTCGCGTAACTGAGGACCTAAGTCAGTGAACCATTTCATAAATTGATTCTTAGTTAGAACAAACCTGCATAGATGAAATTACCAAGATATGTTCTAAAATCTCGTCTCATGCATAATTAATTAATTATAAGTCTCCTCTAGAGAAGATGCAAGACAAACTATCTTAAGCAGAGAAAATCTGTCCGGGATGCTAGGCATATCCAAATATACGCTGGAATAAATAAGAGTCTAAGAATTCTCATCCCGTCATAGCACATAATGTTTAACTTGAGGAACAAAACAACGGGCAAGCCAGAAAGGCTATTATGGAGTTGAAGTTTAAAGCAATATTATTAATTCTATTCACAAAATTCAGGACAAATACCCAAAGTTCAGGTCAATTAATACAAGATATGTTGGGAAAAAAAAAAACAATAAACCCAAGCTACATTAAAATTCAAGATTATCAGGCACACTATTTATCTTGTTATTTGACTTTACCAGTGCTAAAATGTTTAAAGATTGCTTCAAAGATGAACATTTGCTTGCCTCTGAGCAAACAACAATAATTAGCAGAAAAACTAAAATCTCACAGCCAGTGCTACCAGAATCTACTAATTTTTGTTTTGCTAACTGGATTGGATTCACCAACCTATTGTAAGAACCTGATAGAAAGAATGACCCATGAAATGAGACATGTCACAAAATACCACCAATTGATGCACAATGGTTAAATACATCAATTCATAGTGTATCAATGCTAATCGAATCAAATATCTTGTCAGAAAATCACAAAAACAATGCACAATATACATATAAACGGCAATGTTCCAAATCATTGTATGATGGGGAGCAGTAGAAACAGAATAAGAGGAAGTCAAAGTACCAGTGTACTTTTGTAGGCGATCAGCATCAAATGCAGATTTGTCTTTTTCCAGAGCTTCCTTCAGCCCCAAAGCCAGATGATCGTAACTCAAATCCTTGTCTATTACACAGAAACAAGAGAGATGAGATATTCGTTAAAGGTTGAAAAATCATGTTGTTTCCTATTCAGTAATATTGATCAGGTAATGTGACTAAATTGTCCTCTCCTTCAATTTAGCAAAAGTTTCGGCAATTTACTAGTTGATAAGAACAAAATTCCCAGTCTTTTAATGTGCAAAACACCATTTATGATTTAAAGTATCAGCACTCTTCATGAACATAAATGAAATGTCACAACCACTAAGATAACACGCATATTTCTGCACGGCAGTGCTCTATACTCTGCTTCCATTTATTTGTTCCATTATTCTATTTTCACTATTTTCAGTGCAGGATATATGTATCCTTTCATCTTTTGTTATACTCATTGGTCCTTGGATCTTAATCCACTAAAAGAATAAGATGCAAAACATTATTTCATTCAGAGTTCAGATTTACACACAAGAGACAAGAGAGAGGGTCATCACACAGTTTCTCTAATTAAAAAAAGAAAAGAAAGGAAAGGCAATTCTAAAATGGCAAAAACAGAGACTCCTGCAGGTATTTTTTGAAGGATCTTGTTGCTAAATCAGCAACAAGCATCCTCAGATGTTTAGGATCTCAAAAGAGACAATGTTACCTGAGAGCTACCAATCTTTGAGTATATCGCGCAAATTTACTATTTCTCTATACTGAAACCAACTCATCTACTTCTTTGCAACATAAAATCATTAAGTAACCCCAATAAAAGTAAACGTCTAATGTGTATCCAACACTCTGAAAATAGTCATAGAGGAGCACAGCATGTTACATCCAAACCAGGAGCTTCCCTTCCTGCCCTACAAGGTTCGACCAAAATAATCAAATAAGGAGGCATTCTCCTGAATTTTAAAAGAGATTCCCATTTCACAAACCTGCGACCGCCACGTCACTCATCCAAGGGACAACTACTTCACCTATTATAACCGAAAATAAGTCAACTTTCATGTCACTCTCTTAGTGTGGGGTAAAAAAACCTTTTTTTATTTTATTTTTACCTTAAATATGTGAACTTGTCCAAGTCACCATTTCATATTCAAGCCGGTGGTTTTCCTTCATTCTTTTTTCATTTCTCTTAACCAATCACCAATTCCCATTAAAAAAAAACAGCCCGATTAGTAAATGCGTGCAACCGGCCATCGAAACGAACCCTCGTCACTAACCGAACGACCCCTGAAGGCCGAAGCCCCTCAAAACCATAATAAATAAAAAATAAATAAATAAAAGGCCTATACTGAAACCGCCGCGACCCCGAAAACACAATCCAGACTAAACAGAAAAGCAGAAAAGCAAGCAGTATATCTTACCGGGCCAAAAGCAGAAGTTGAGAGCATCCAGGACGAAGAGGTACTGAACGGTGAGGGGGCCATTGTCGAAGTAGTGGATCCCTTCGAAATCCCACTCCACCTTCGGAATCGAGTCCCCGATGGTGTCCACGACCTTCTCGATCCCTGCGCCAAACATCCACGCCCAGATTGTCACATGCATGCACACACGTAGGCCACAAAAAAAAAACAAAAACAAAAACCCGGAAAAAAAAGAGAAGAAGAAGAAGAAAAGAACGAAGAGGCGAGTCGAAAGGGGGAGAGACCTGCGGAGTCGACGACGACGTGGGAGGCGCGGCTGGCGACCCAGGCGGCGGTCGCCCTGACCTCCTCCATCGGCGGCGGGCGGCGGCGGGCGGCGGGGCGGCGCTGGCGAAACCCTAAAACTCGAGGCGCGACGCGGACCGCGGAACGGAAGCGAGGAGCACGCGGAACCCGGAAGAGGAAACCTTAAAAATGCGTTTTTTCGGGGAGAAAAAAAAGAGGGGAAATTTCCGTGACTTATCGCTTCCTCAATTTGAAGTTTCCCGCTTTCTTGTTTGTTTCTTGCCGGTCGGCATTTTTTTAAGGTACGAGATACTTCAGGTCAACATCTCCCTTCTTCCGCGCTGGATCGAGCGGATCTGGATCGACGTCGGAATGATCCGACGGTTCATGTGAATCGGTCTCGTGTGAGGCCGGCTCAGGGGATTATAGCCCCCCGGGGGGGGGGGCAGTCCGCTTGCCACGTGCGCGCCCCGCTTACGCGAAATTTCGCGTGATTCAGCGGAGCCGACCTCACGTGGGCTGCCCCTCGCCAAGGGGGAGGGAGGAGGGGGGGCCCACTTTGGCCCGGTATTCTGCGATTCTATGTTCTCGTTGCGACCAAACCACCGACTTAAATTAAATCCTTTGACTATGTTTTAAATCTATACAGCTAAGTATATATGACCCTTGTCGTTCCAGTGCGTTATGGGAAACGTGCGTATATATCCAGTGCGTTATGCGCTGATTTTCTCAATTCCATTGGAATTTCGGAACAATGAACGTCACTATCTCATAAAAATCTTATACCATATCAAAGTTTGAGATCTTGAATTTAAATCTTTAACAACAGCAAACCAGAGTGATGAAGGGGAGACTGAAGTTGCTTTTCAAAGTCTCATTTGCCTCCTCAATTAAATATTTCTATTCTTATAATTAGGCAAAAAAAATGAACTAAATGTGAGGAGAAATATTATAATATTTAGATAATAAATCACACTTTCGTTTAATAATTTAAGCTTTTTGTACAATAGACAATGATCTCATAAGATCTTATAAAATGATCATTATTTGGCTTATCGTCTCACATCACACATAGATGAGATGGACCAATATATAACGCAGTTCCTAAACTTTTAATTTGTTTAATATAGTCCCTAGACTTTTCGTAGATGTTCAACATGGTTCCTGAATTACATAAAAATATTCAATGTTGTCTTTTCATTAATTTCAATTTAGGGATAATATTGAACATTTTAATATAGCTCAAGGACTAGTTGAATATATATATATATATATATATATATATATATATATATATATAATGTCTAGTAAAAGTCCAGATATCACATTACACATTAAGTCAAAATTTAGAGATTATTAGTATCAAATTTTTTCTTAGATGACTTGAGACCAAGAGAACTTCACGAGTCTCAAGAACAATCGCCCTTTCACATGTCCATTGACCTTCAGGTTATGTTATACATTAGGAAGAAAATACTAAAAGACTATATGATGGTTTATGTCAACGGCATTCACAATTTCAACTCTAGGTTGGTGCCGATTTTAGCGGCCACTTTGGACGACATCGATTTAAGGTCGAATTACTTTTTTGTTTTCCCCGGGATTATCGGGGTCATTTTCTTCGGCTTCTTCGGGTCACTCCTCAAATTGATTTGATTTTAATATTGTTTTCCAAAGTCAATAACCTAAGATATGTCACATAAATATTCGGTACAAATCATGCCACGAAATCTATAACGCAAAATGGTTTTGCTGATGATTTGAACTGGATTTCTTCGGACATGCTAGGAGCCGTCCATGGCTACTTGAGTGCTAAGCTCGGCCACCCGTGCTCGAGATTTTCGGGTCACAGTGGTCGTGCCTGCTCGAAGCTTTAAGCTCGAGGTTATGACAAGCCTGACCCTTTGAACTGGTATCTATGGTTGCTAGATCCAACATCTTGTAGCCAGGGATGCTCGAGGTTGAGAAGGCGTCATTGGACGTTCGTGAGTGGCATCATTGATGTTGGCGAGGCAGTTAAAAGATGGCAATAAATAGTCAATGAACTTTTAATTTATTTAATGTGGTTCAACATAGTTCCTAAACTATATGAAAATATTCATTGTTGTCTTTTCATTAATTCAAGTTCTGGAATAATATTGAACACTTCAATATAGCTCAGGGACTAGTTGAATATTTATAAAATGTCTAGTGATCACATTAAAAAAATTAAAAGTTCAGAGACTACATTACATATTGAGCCAAAATTGAAAGATCATTAGTATTATTTTCCCATAGATGATTTGGGACCGAGAGAACTTCACAAGTCAAAGGAACGATTCCATTGACCTTCAGGTTTTGTTATACATTAGGAAGAAAATACTAAAAGACTATACGATAGCATTCGCAATTTCGACTCTAGGTTGGTGCCGATTTTAGCGGCCACTTTGGATGACTTTGATTTAAAGTCGAGTTACTTTTTGTTTTGCCCGGGACAATCGGGGTTATTTTCTTCGGCTTTGTCGGTTCACTCCTCATATTGATTTTTTTAAAATCGTTTTCCAAAGTCAATAACCCAAGATATGTCACATAAATATTCGGCACGAATCATGCCACACGATCTGTAATGCAAAATGGTTTGCTGATGATTTGAACTAGATTTCTCCGGACATGCTAATAGCCATCCACGGCTACTCGAGCGCTGAGCTAGGCCGCTCGTGCTCGAGATTTTAGGCTCGCGGTCGCCGTGCCTGCTCGAAGCTTTGAGCTCGAGGCTATGGCAAGCCTGGCCGTCTGAGCTTTGTATCCATGGTCGCTACATCCGGCATCCTACAGCCATGGATGCTTGAGGTCAAGAGGGCGTCGCCGGACTTTGGCAAGTAGCGTCATCGTTGTCGGCAAGGCAGTCAAAGATGTCGACGGACAGTGGCTGGTGGTGGGGGAGGTTGGATGGGCGTCCACACTAGCGTTGGACGTGTGGACAATTATCGACGACTGATTGACATTTATATTGATCAGATAGTCGGTTGTTATTATCCATATCTTCTAATTAAATGTCACATTATTTTAATGCTCTAGCCGATGGTAATACATGTTTGCAAGCGTAAAAATCCAATTATAAATTTATAACACGACCTCTTGTCCCTAAAATACATAAAATCATTAACTAAATTGTCCAAGATCAGTCCGTGCAAAACAAAATTCCCAGTGCAAGGACATCCTTGCCTAGTGAACACTCCTGGAATTCCTTCCGTGAAAGATTATTTCTCTAGCTTTATGGAATCCTAGTTCTCGAACTGTTTATGCTCGTTGAAATTGGTCTTTGGATGGAATCCACGTTTATGAGTTTTGAATGGAAGTCCCGACAAACGGAGGCTATTACTCTTACCATTCTAAGGTCTCGGAGAGGGATAATTGTCCAAAAAATCCCAACCATATTGTACAGTAGCCAATTCAATTATAAACTTGTCAATTTGACCAATTTAATTTTAAACATTTTGACGATTTATCAATATAGTCATTCTAATTAATTTTAGTCAAAAATTGAAGACGCAAATGCTAGCCATCTTATCTTACATGCACAGGTATTGACATGAATGATTTTTACACTTTTTTTACGCTAGCGAAAGAAAACAGGGAAAAAAAAAAGGAAAAAGGAAAGAAAATGAAAGGAAAAGAAGAAAAAAAATCAGAAATTTTTAAAGAATTGCAAACATAGTTTATGTCGGTAATTTCATATCAAAATTAGTTAAAAGAACCACATTGGAAAATCGTTAAAAGATTTAAGACTAAATTGATCAAATTAAAAAGTTTTGAACTGAATTAACCGCCTTATATAAATGTGTAGCTTTTTCTCTTTGATTTTTTAGGGTAATTTTGGTAAGTCAAGCACTAGCCAGTTTCTAGCAAACCAACATCACCTAAGGGCCTACACGGTAACGTTCCTCTTTTTTTTTTTTTCTCTCTTTTTTTATGTTCTTTTGTTCCTTGAATTAAAAAAAGAACCAAAGTCCGTTTTAAAATGTTAGTTAAGTTTTCTATTTCCCATAATAGAAAAGTGGCAAAGGGATAAATTTGAAACAAAAACAAGAAATAGAGAAAAATAACTTCTTTTTCCTAGGAACAATTTCTAGAAATAATTTAGTTCGTTTATTTATTTTCTTCTTCTTCCTCTTTTAATCAGATGATGGAGACCTGCTGCCCGTTGTTCCCACATGTTGCCGTCACCGATTGCAACCACCAATCGTTGTCACCAGCCGCCGCCGGTCGCCAGTTGAGGAGAAAGAAGAGAGGAAAAAAAAATCTATCAAAATTCTAAAATTAAAAGAAATTTTACAACACAAAAAAAAAAATGTGTGGGTCATACAAAACGTATTCGTGTTCTTTTTTTTGTTTCGAGAATAAAAATTTTATGTAGCTAACAAACATGTTGTTTTACTAAGAAATTATTATAGTGAATACAAATAGAAAAAAACCATTTCTTAAAAAAAATTATCTCATAATAGAAATGTTACCAGCACGTCTTGAAACCCTCCATATTCCTTTTCTCACCCGCTATCCCCCTTTCTAAAGTCGACACTAATCACTGGGATTCGCCCCAGTGGCCACCCTTCCAACATGGAAGGGGGAGGTGAGAGGTTCAAATCTCCACATTCTCAGGGAGGATGGGGTGGGGACACATAAGTTTTAGGAGTGGGTTTCGACTCACACGCCCTGCAAGAGGCTGGGCAAAAATCTGAGTGTGAGTGTAGAGTAGGAATAGAGTAGGATTGACAAAAAAAAAAAGTCGACACTAAATTTGTTAGAATTGATGATAGGGAAAATAAAGGTATCCAAAGACACGATCATAGGTTTGGACGGAAAAGAAAGAGACAGGAGAAATGATTAGGATGTTTTAGGAGCAGGCCTAGGTGAACAGTTCTTTGTCACATCAGTCATTCCCATCATTTCATGGTGATACAAACATTTGACAAAACTAAAAAAAAGTAAATGAAAATGTTTCAATTCGAATTAGTTTTGAATCGAATCATATTCCATTATGTCAAGTCTATCATGTCAAGTTCGTGTTTGCGATCACCAATCATTGTCACCGGTCACTAGTCGAGGAGAAAAAAAGAGAGGAAAAGAATAAAAGAAAAAAGAAAAATCTAACAAAACTTTAAAATTAAAAGAAATTTTATGACACAAAAAAAAAAATTGTGAGTCATACAAAACGTATTTGTGTTCTTTTTTTATTCTAAGAATGAAAAAAATTCGTAGTTACCAAATACGTTGTTTTACTAAGAAACTATTCTAGGGAATACAAACAGAAAAAAATATTTCTACAAAAAAAAAATATTACTCATAATAAAAATGTTACCAAACACATCTTAAAAGCCTCCATTTTCCTTTTCTCGCCTACTATCCCCCTTTCTAAAATTTGACACTAAATTTGTTAAAATAGATGATAGGGAAAAGAAAGGTATCCAAAGACACAATCATAGGTTTGGACGGAAGGAAAGAGACAGGAGAAATGATTAGGATGTATCAGGAGCAGGCCAACAATTCTTTATCACATCAATCATTCCAGTCATTTCATGCTGTTACAAAAATTTGACATAATTAAAAAAATAGTAAGTGAAAATGTTTCAATTTGAACAAGTTTCGAATTGAATCATATTCTGTCACGTCAAGTTCGTGTTTCTTTCCATAATTCATTTCTATTATTCATGTCGTGTTCTCGGGTTAGTCACCCATAATAACTAGAGATATGAAAGATTGATTAGAATTTTTGCAATCTCCTTTAATCTCTCCAAATATGGAGGACGGTGTGAAGGGATTTGAAGGGATAAGTGCGTCGACAAAGACACTCAAATACTTTTTCTCTCATTTGTACCCTCTTTCTACATCTATTTGCATTCCCTCACCAGTATCTCAATAATTTTAAAACTGAAATCCTTTTGCAATCTTTCTTGTTCTTTTCTCTCACAACTATCACTTCTTTTCCTTGCTAATCACTCCATCCAAAATTGGGTTTAAAAAATGGGATTTGAAGGCCACATCTGTAACATTTGAGGGGCAATGCAGCATTTGAGAACCACCATCCCCATTGAAAAGAAAAGGAACATCTTCCCCATTACAGTCCCTAAACACCACCCCCCTCAGGAACCCACCTGCCTCTTTTAGCCCAAAGAATCACAATGACACCTCCACAAAGGAACCTGTATCAAGTGATCTCTAATCTCCCTAATGTTTAAAAATGGACAGACCCATTCCTCATTTACCTTCTTTCTTTCTCTCTCTCTCATTCTTTTGTACTTGGGACAAAAAAAAACTAATTCTCTTCCCTCTCTACACATTAAACCTACGACACCGAATGCCTCCTACTCCTCGATGGCGTGGACTTGGTGTCCCCGGCGTTCCCCGAGCTGGGACTGGGGCTCTCCGACGTGTCCGAGCTGCTGAGCTCCCCCTGCCTCTCCTTGCTCGACCACAGCTTCGAGAAGATCTTCGAGACGAGCTGCCCCTTCATCTTGGCCTTCTCGGCGGCATTGCTGCTGTTCTTGAGGCCGTCGTGGTTCCCATTCTTCTCTCCCAGCCTCAGGCTGGCGAGCTCGCCTTTCAGGGCCTTCATCTCCTCTGCGGTCGGGACGCCGTCCCAGTCCTCCTCGGTGTTGGTGGTGGCGGACCTTGAGCTCCCGTGGGACCCACCGGGGAGAAGCGCGGCGATGGGCCCTGGCAGGGTGGGTGTGGTGTTGCCAGAGGAGGTCGTCGTGGTGGTCCGCATCTGCTCGAAGAAAAGGACTTGCACCACCACACGCAGCGGGAGCCGCTCGTTCTGCACCGCGTGCATGCAGGCATCGGCGGACAGCTTGCTGCAGTCCATCATCTTGCAGATTTTCTTCTTCTCGCTCTTGCTGATGTCCGGGTGTTCCTGCACAAAGACCAAGCTTGAGTTTAGCGCATTTCCAAAGAACCAAAAGTATCATCTCTTTCTCATCTAATTTTTTTTTTCACAGGCATATCCACGAAAGAATTCACTTTTAAGTTGCTGCAAAAAATTGTAAGATGAACCGGAGATTGTTTTGCGCGAACGCACCTTCAGGTACATGTCGATGGCACGGTAAAGCCCATCATGAGTTGCTCTCGGGAAACCTGAGACCAGATTGGCAAGGCCAACAAATCTGGACACCGGCAAATTCGGGTCCCGTGCAATCTCAGCAAGGTAGCCATCTACCAGCCTCGCCACCCTCGCCATGGCATCCGAACCTCGTTGATGGGGCATTTTGAATTCGTGGAATTCGCTTTCAAGAGAAGGATCAGCCTGAGCACACCGATTATGCATGATAAACTCCTCGACTAGACTTTGCACGGTATCTACATCATAGAGCATCTCTTCGCCATCAGGGGCCCGGAACAGAAGGTCAGGCACCACAGCTTCGTCGAGCTGCTGGCCAATTCTCCTTCTCAGTTCGTTCTTCTCCATTTCTCCACATTCCAACAAAATTACCGCTCTCAGCAACCTAAGCAAGAAGCTACACGAAACGCTTCCCTCCTCCATGGGAAGCAGCCAGAGAATAGTCTCCACCAAAGATCGATGCTTCGCCATGTCATTAGTCTGGATCACACCCTTGGCAAAACCGGGCAACCGTCTTAGTGCATATGCACTTAATGCTTCTCCTAGCACTTCACTAGAAATCATATATTTTGCCTTGATTGTTGTAATCACTCGCTTGTACAAGTCTATCTGGAGTTCGCACAAATCTTCAACCCACCAGTCCTTTGGGACCACCTGCTGTTTCCTTACCCCGTTCCAGTGAGAATCACTACCGTTTTCTGAAGGGAGTTTCTTCCTGTTGTAAGTGTAAGACCAATCCACCTTGGAAGTGTCGATCAAAGCCTTGGAAGAGATCGAGTCAAGGCAGCGGCTGACCACCTTAAGCTCCTCGACCCATGGATGAAGGGATTTTGTGGTTTGGAGAACGATGATCGAGTCTTTCCAGCTGCGGAAAATGCTCGAGTTAAAGAAAACCTCAATTTTGTAGATGAGATTCCCCTTTTCGATAGTCTCATACATCTCGAGGTACTCAGCTGCACAACGAGCCGCAACTACATTGTATGCATTGAGAGTGACCGTCATCCCGTAACAAAACTTGACACATATTTCAAAGGCTGCAGGTCCACCTGGAATATCTCCAATCTGGATTTCATCACTGTTGTCATCATTTGCACTTGCGACCAACTTCTGCAGCCGCGCACTCTTTGACAAAAGAGGAAACTACAAGAGGCAGACATATTCATCATACATAACATCATCGAAGGTAGCTGCTCCAGATCACAAGTAGATCAGAATGGAAGGAACTCTGAATTGTGTGGTTTGTAGAGGTCCATCCAGATGATTTACAAGCTTTATTTGATTCCTGATTTCCAATTGATAATTAAAAATGGGGACTACAGTTTACTCTCCATTTGTGGTTTATAATAAAACTTCTCAAGGACCCGATTTTTATTCTATTACCACATGGCAAGTCAATATACAGCAAATTGTACATCTAAATAATCACGATTTGACTCTCTTACCTTGTGCAGATAAAATTTGATATCTCCAATGCTGATCACAATATCAGTTGCCAGCTCGGTTGCAACATACCTGTAAACAAAGATAGAGGCAGTTAACAAGAAGAATTTCACTGTTATATAGGTATGCAAGTAGATAATCGATATATAAAACAAGCAGAATACAGAGAATAGAGGCACATGCGAAGCAACTTAGGCTAGCAATGTCGTACCAAAGAAAAAAAATCTCGAGTAGCAGAATCAAAAGAACAAGTAATGCTACAATCGGCCATCACACAGGTCATGAACTAACGTGGGTAAATATATTTTCTGAAAGCATAAACATGATGAAAGAACCTCCTTCTTTCTTTTTCAAAGAAAGCTGATGTGACCAGAACCTCTCTATTGCAGAGGCAGATCTTGAAGGCACTTACAAGGTGCTCTAGCGGCTAGGCTATTTTCGTAAATACGAATCTCAAAATACAAACCGACAGGCAGATGCTTATTTCATGTAAATCGAATCTCTCAACATAACTCTGGAGACAGAGAGTGCTGATGAAAGGGACAAAGTCAACCTGAGAACTGATGCTAAATTATGTATACTTACAGCCTGACACGGACCAAACATTGAGAATATCAGCTTGCTTTGCTATGAGTATGACCCACCGGTCCAAAGAGCAACAATAGTACACCAGCAGTGCATGAACATGAGAGGAATTAAAATATCATGTGACCGCTTTCTTGATAACCTCTATAAGTTAGCTGCCTCTAGAAGTTAGCTACCTCAATCAGACGAGTGTAAATTTATTGTCAAACAGACAAGATGCCAACGGACAGTGGAACAGCTCCTGATATGAGCAGAAGAGGAAACTATCTTTGGATTTGAGAGGCGGAATCAAGATGTTACTCCCCGATGTTTCTTATTATCTAAACCTAAACCAGGAGTCAAAAGTGTCGATGGGCAGTTTCATCTGTTCAAATTAGTTTACCTCAGACGCCACATGATTGCAAAATTAACTTTCATGCAACTGCATAAGTAACATTAGGCAAAAGCATTGTTCATCTCTAGCTGCATTAAACTCACGCTTGCATGATTAGATGTTAGATCCGCTGGAAACTAGCCTAGAAGTCGGATGCACTAATCAGTCTCTTTGAGTCCTATTGACATGCAGGGATGATAGCCAAGTAAAGCAATAGGTTTACTGCATCAAACCACAACTTGAAATGCCTACTAAAATTGCCCCTGCCTTCCTACCCCCAAAAATAATCACTTTGCTTAGGCAGTCCCGTTGATTGAATCCATAGAAAGAAAAAGCACTCTGAGAATTCACCTCAGACAATTCTATTGAAAAAAATAAAAATTGTTAAACATAAAAGTTCCCAGAATCATATTGAAATCTACAGGTAAACATAATTAGGCTAGAGAAGCAGCAAACATATGGAAGAAAGATGATAAACTATGAAGACACAAGAACATAATGCAGACATCGAAATCCGGGTGGAAATGGAAATGAACCTAGAGCTTTATTTTGTATGATGAAGGAGAAATTCAGCTTTCTGTCCTTTAGCATCACAGTTGAGGGGCAGAGTAATACAGCAACTATGAAAACGGTAATCACCGCATCGTAACCTCATCTTTCCTGAGTCTTTGCAGTAATAAAATAATAAGGAACATAAAACCTATACCAAGTAAAATCAGCTCCCCAAATGTTAGCCGTCATTTTAGTTATAGACAAAAAAGTCAAGGTCTGAAAAATATTGGTTACCCACAGATAGCTCAAGCCTGAGATTTAAAGCCACCCCAACAAATTGGGCAACAAATAGACTGCAAAAGCAATCTTAAAGAAACGATTGTGTAATAATAGAAGTACAAAACCAGACGCATCGCACTCGACAGTATTAAGAAACGCAAAGCCAAAGAGTAAGAACAGGACGAAAAAGCATCTCAGCCAAAACATATACCAGAAATGTTAGATTCCCTAAAGAGGATCTCAAGATTTACCTTATATTTTCTCCATCACCCTGAAAAGAATCCGGCTTGGATCCAAGTTTCATAAACTTCATCTTGCCAAACGTAAGATCTACTTCTCCAATTTATCCTCCGAAAACTGATTCAGAGCTTCCTGCGACGCATAAATTCCGGCCGCCACTGGCCGCAAATCTCTCTCTCTCCCCCAGGGGGAAAAAGTACAGAAACTCCCGGTGAAGGAATCGAACTTTTGGATGCTAAAATTGGTGGTGCGACACGAGATGAGAGTGAGAATGAAAGAAGAGAAATTTTTGGGAAAGTGGATGTGTATTTCTTAGTATGACCGAATCTTTCCCACAAACCAAGGCCACTGGAGTAGTAGTGTGAAATGGAATTAATAAATTAAACTTCACTTGAATGGTAAGAGACCCAAAAAAAGAACTTGCCCCCTAAATTAGCAACAAAGAGCACAGTCCCCGGGCAAAAAGGGTCAGCAAAGGAGACACAGCCAACACATCCTCAGAGAGGTTTTATAAAAATTCTCAAAGCCACACTGCGAATGTGAAACACCCACTTGCACAAAACCTGACACCACCAACACCTTGTTATTTGTTTATCTGTCTCCTAATCCTGTTTATTTTATCCTCCCGAAGACTCTCTCCTGCACATGTAACTCCAGATTCGAGACACCCTTCACCCAGCCACAAGTTCAAGAGGAAAAAACCCAAAACCCAGAACAGACCCCGCTTTCAATTCACAGATCTTGCGTCCCCCATTTGCTTTCTTGAAACTACAACAGCTCCTGCAAGGACAGAAGGGCAAAACTTTTAGTATCGATGACGAGTTGAACAAAACCTCCGACACATTAGACAACAGGCATCAAATTTCAAGAGAATCTATCAGGATAACCACTAACAAGTGGGCATCAATTCCAACAAGATTGTTTCAAGCTAGTGGTGAAGGTGAGAGCAAATCAAGGACCGGGCTTCGGACCACAGCCCCCGAATCGACCTAAAAAAACGCTCCCCACGTTCTAAAAATACCCAACTGATAACATGCTCAGCTCGAAAAACCCAACACCGAAAATGTCGCCAAAGTGCCAATTTTGCACAGCGAATGAGAGAGATCATGCACAACTCAGCTCTAAAAGGAGAAACTACCAAGGAAATACAACCTGCCAAGACCAGGAAGGTCACCGACCTGAAAACCAACCAATTAGAAATTGAAAAAGTTTCCAGCAAAAAGCAGGACACTTTACATTGAACCACTTCAAATTGTTTACAAGAGAAGAATGGAGTTTCAATAACAGAGACGGAGGAAAATCAGAGGAAAGGTCTCTCAATACCCACCTAACTGATGCCCTAACTGCTCTTCCCTCTCCTTCCTCCTCCTCTCTTATCTTCCCTTCCCTCCCTCTCTCTGACAACAGGTACAGAGAATCAAAGCAGGAATGATCACGGCAAACACCAACAGCGTTTCCTTCCTTTTGCAGAAAGAGAGCACTACTATATCCTGCAGTGACCAAAAGCCAAGAACAATCCCACCTCAGCAAGACAACCCCGACCCAGCAACGACAACAAGAAGAACACACCCACAAGTATATGAAACCGCCAAAAATTAAAAAGAGAGAGAGAGAGAAGGGAAACTCCTACTCTCGAAAAGATGAGCTGTTCCTCCCCCTTTTGACAGCCACCGGAGCTACACACTTCACTGCTCACAAAAAGCCAAAGCCCCAAATGTTCCCTTCCATCTCTCTCTCTTTCTCTCTCTCTCCCGTCCTCAGTCTCTTAACTTTCCTTTGAATCAGCACCACCGCCCCTACCACCACCACTTCTCTCTCTCTCTCTCTCTCTCTCTCTCTCTCTTCCCCTCCCTCACTCTGTTCACAACCCAGTTTTTTTTCTCACTACCCACAATATAAATGCTCGAAACTTTTCGACCCCCAGAAAAATATTAAAAGCTTCTAAATCGTTTTCCATCCTTTCTTGTTAACTCGCCTTTGCAAAGATGCATTTTTTATTGTCGCCCTCTTTCTAATGGAGCTCGGGCAAAGCAAAGGATGAAGCTTTTTCCCCTTTTTCAAGATGAGAACCATGGGGACCCCACTCTCTCTCTGCCCCACTCTTTTTCTCTCTCTCTACAAGGCAATGCACGCCAATCTGACAGGGAGAACTTTGTTGCCCCCTGCAAGATGTACAAGGTGACTATCCTCCGTTATGGAGGGAGAGAGGAAAGCAGATACTGTGTACTAGAAAACGACCCATCCACCTCTCTCGTACTTTGATAATAATGGCATCCATCTCATTTTTTTCCCTCCTCCATCCTTTTTGCTCCTGTATTAAATGCCATTCATACTCTGTATTCTGCTACGGTAAAATGAAAAACAACTACGGTTCTTGCGTGTCTTCTTGGTCTTGCTTATACATCAAAACTAAACAGAGCATACACATCGTGGTCAAACCATTCCGCATTGGTCCCACGATAATCCTTCGTGTGCCCGCGATTCCAGATGCGCGTTGTGAGAATCGATTCCTTCGTGTGTTTCAAAAAATCTGCAAGATAACCAATGTGCTTAGAAGGGTAGTTGTCAAGCATAATTTAAAAAAATCCCCTGAATATTCGAAGAACTAACTATTAAATATAATTTAAATAGTGAATATATCGACAATAATTATTTCTCACTCTTTAATGATGTTTTTTGAAAAAAAAAAATCCTGATTTGAGGAAAAAATAAAGCTTAAATAAAATGGTCAATTGTTTCGTATCGATTTGGAGAAATCTACCAAAATCATCTATATAAGTTTGAGTTATATCATGAGCAAGTCTCTAGTCAATTAATCTTTTTGGCCTTTACTATTTCGTGTGAAAACATATATTAACTTTTGTCGAGTTAATGAGGTTATGATGCCAGGCTCATCGATCTCAAACTATCATAATTGAAAGTAGCTATGATTTGAATCAAATATTTCATAATTGACGCACAATCCTCATACTAATGCCTAGAAGGATAAATGTATGCGTCACTTCGCCCCACCATTTTTTATGACACATGGCTCAAAGCTTCCTATATACAAACGGCTACTCTCCTAGCATTTTTTGCAAAAGAAAACAATGATACAGTGATATATTATTTTTCGGATAGGATAAGTCATTTTGAAAATTTATAGATGAAATAGTCAGTTATTGTTTGTATTTTAAGATTTTTTTTCTTAATATAGAAGTTTCAAGTAACCCCAGTTTGTAAACCGCACTTCATTGTGAGATAAGTTTTCATTTATGAGTGAACCGTGTTATTAATAATAATAAAACTAAGTAATCAAAATTGACGAATACTTTATTGTATTTTTTTTAAGAGGAAAAACTTATGATGGTGCATGAATTTAGGTGAGTCCATTCAATGCGATAATGAAATAACTGAAAATGCGTAGAACCAAAGCTCTTGCAAACACAAGTAGCCAACTTTTTGCATTTGAAGTTTCTAGAGTTTTTCACATTCAAGGTTTAAGTTGTTTGTCAAAACTAAATATGGTGAGCTTTTATTGCTTGATCTGAATTCATTATCACTCTTTGTTAACATAAGTCAATTGGAAACTTAATCCAAGTATCAATGAAAATAACTATTATCGTATACACATGTAAACTTAGAATTTTAGATTTCACTATCTAATTACATTTGAGACAGGGTTAGTACTCGCTCTTTTGATATAATTGTCGTCTTGTTGGTTAAGCTTTAAACTCACAATCATTTGATTTCCTCAGCGTGATTGATGATACTCATGATCTTAATTTTTTTAAAGATATATAAATATTAAGATCTAAAAGCACTTAGAAATTTTATTATATTTCAGCCGTTAGATATACTTTTCTAAGGTAACAAAATTTCTTGATTTTATTTTAAGCAATACCGAGCACACAAATTAGTATAAACGAAAAAGTGATGTGAATAGTAGAAATTGAGATTACTTTAAATGTTGTTGTAAAGAAAATTTATGATTAAGTTGAAGAGAAACTAATTATCTTGGAAATTAAGAAATTGTAAACCAAGATAATGATAAGAATTTTAAAAAAAATTGCAAATTTACATGATAAATTAAGTAAAAGAAACAGGTTAGGTGAGTTGTGTGAATATGAAGTAAAGTAATAGCATTGGAAGGAGGGATTAAGGAAGGGACACATATACTTCCCAAAACCTTCCATTAGTGTATCTTTATAGATAGAAGATCATGAGCTGATTGGATACGATCTTTTTATTTAATCGAGATAGACCAATTAAACTCAAGCTGAACATATCAGACTGAGTATGCTTTGTTAACTACGTCCAAACGAACTAACACCATTTTATATGGAAGTAACAATATTAATATAAATAGCTAATCTAAAATATTATTTGCTTCTATATCACGTAAATGGATGTAACAACTCCACGTAATTTCAATGTAAACATAATTCAGATAAATTTAAAATATCAAAATTCGACATTAACTGGGAGCCATATTTTCCACATAGAAGTACACCCTATAGAGTATATATGCATAATTGTTGATATGTTAGTTGTGGATACATAGGGGCATATTAAGATAAAATGGTACGTAAATGAAAAATATGCTATATAGGGTGCTTAATTATAATCAATTAAAGAAAAATAAACCAAAAGAAAAGATTAAAAAAAAATGGGTTAGGGCAAGAGTGAGAAAGATTGGTCATTGGTGGGAGTAGAGAATTCAAACAAAAGATCTAAACATGGTTCGATTGATTGTATAAGATTTATGTCATTTAAAAGGTAATATTAAAGTGGGAAAAAATACCGACAAAAAGAAAAGTGGGAAAAAAAAGAGCTAACACAAAAGTAAAAAGGAGAAAGACGTTTGAGGTGGAAAGCGAGGATGTAAGTATGAAAATGGGTGAGAGTAGAGATTGCACTCTAGTCTCTTCAAGAAGGGTCTAGATTACCCTCCTTTAATCATATTTTATTGATGATTATCCAAGTGTCCGATGTAAATTTAGAAGTAGAAAATGAAAACGGCGTGACACTTCTTTCATAATTTCAGAGTTTGCTTGATTGTCGTCGCTTTAATTGATGAAGAACATGATTCGATTACAGAGACCTATAATAATTAGAGTCATTAGAAATCGAAAGCTATGGAGATTCATACACTTTATTGTCTCTCGAAATCATGTGTTTAGCACCCAATTCTCGTAAAAGAAACCCTCAACTTTACCGAGAAGTCTTGCAACCTCAAAATTCAAGATCCCTTGTTGACTCGGGCATGTTAAAAAAATTTTGGGATTAGAGGGAGAACCTTCCTAAAGCCCATGGCTTCAAACGGGGTGCCATCTCAAGCTTGGTGGAACGCTCGTTTCTTGGAAGGCGTCCACCGTGTGTTCGACTCGAATGGTTGGTCTTGGCCATCTAGCTTTGTGGACAATGATGATTTTGTCCCAGAGATTTGCACACTTCATTTCGTGTCGGACCACGATCTGCAGTTGCAAAGTGAAGGCACATTCAACAAATTTTACTTTGGTGGAAGAGATATAGGCAGTTCAATAAGATCTATCTGCATTTAGGGAGATAACACTCTACTACAACAAGTGCAATATTCAGACTGCGTACTTTAATTAACCTATGTCCTAAACTTTTTGTGTGTGTTTTTCATAAAACAACAGGCTACTTTTTACTTTCCTGCCCAAATGAGCGTTTATAGAAACAAATTGCATTTTACCTTTTACTTAATCCAGATATTGCATCGGATGCACTTTGACTTTATAAAATTCTCATACTTGTTTGAAATTTGGATTTTTATCAAATCTGGGAATGAGTCGATTTTTGGTGCTTTTTGCTATTGTAGAAGTTTAATATATACATTCTAAAAGATTATATAAGTTTTAAAAAGAATGAGAAAGCAGCTATGATTCCACTTGTCTACATTTATACATTGTGAAAATGGTAGTTTTTTGAGCTTAACGAAAGTCAAGGTCCATCCTCTGCAAAATTTAAATTAAGTAAAAAAGCAAAAAGTAAAAGTTTATCTACACACTCGTATATCTAGTAATTATTTTAATCTAAAACTTAATATCTTGAAATGGCCATAGGGTTGATTTGTTTGATTAAAAAAAAAAAAAACCTTTCAATAAAGAGCGTTTTCCATAAACTGAAAATAATAAATTCAAAACTGGAAAAAAAACTACTTTCCCTTCGAATTGAAATCAATTTTTAACAATACAAGGTGCCTTTAGTGGAATTTACTTAGTATTAAAAACCATAAAACTGATTTTCATTTTCAACTTGCTTTCAGCACACATCAACACCATATAATGGTTATTTTTTCTGAAATTGAAATTCATGAAAACATTTTCCAGTGACAAATTTTTTTTCATGAAACTAAGGACCCTATGTCCCAACAAAAGTGATGACGAGGCTTATTAACCAACAACAAAATGAAACCCCAATTTGTTTTATGATCACTCATTTGAGAGGGCATAGAAAACAGCAAATGGTCAAGAGTGAAGGGAAAATATTCAATAGTAAAGTAGAAGAAAGGGCAAAAGCTTCCCTGGTGATTCAATGAATCAGATGGAGTCACTTTGATATGTGACCTCGAGAAGTATAACATGATCACCCAATTATTTAATTACTTGACTAGTCCAATAGGAACCATCTCCCTTTCTTCTAGTGGACAAACAGTGACCACATCCTCTTCGGTACCTTTACTTATTTTTTTCACATTTATTTTATCTATCAATTGATTGATTTATTTAGTTTTCTCTCTCTCTCTCTCTCTCTCTCTCTCTCTCTCTCTCTTCTTTTTTTGTCTTCTTTACTGAGCCTCACATGCACTGCTCCAATCTACTCCTCCCGATGCCACTAAACCCCATCAAGAATGTGCACCAAATTTCTTGGTTTTGGTCATATCCTCACTCCTTTTAAAACACATCCCAATAATAATTCCCAGCTTTTTTTTTTTCCAAATGCTGGAGTTATTTAATTCCCTGATTAAGAATCTCATCACCTGCACAATAAACCCTTATCTTTTTTTAAAGCAAAACCCTCTCTTACATAATGCTAGTGTCAGCGTGTGAGAGGATCTACGGCTAGATTGAGATTGGTTCCTGAAGAAATGTCGGTCCTGGTCTGTCCTAATCAACACTAAAAATCCAGATAAAATCCGGCCACAATCTTTGGGAAAGATCCCATCCAACAGCGAGACTGGTCGGGTTCATGCAACGAGGGGATTTTGGAATAGAACAGTTCATGCATCGTTAGGTCTCATTCTGTGTACTGATCTTAAATGACCAATGTAGGGTCCTACACAAGGGCATGCTGGACCTTGCGCATTGAATGATTCATATGCCTCGTCACAGTCTCTTGCTGTAGGGATATATATGCCCACTCAAGCAAAGTGGGTTTGGACAATGAGGATGTCAATTTGTGCTTGGCCTGTTTTTTTGTGAAGTTTGACCCTTGCCATGTGGTCTTGCCATTGCCATAGTTGAAGGGTCATGCCCTACCTTATCTTTATGCACTTTCTTGGAGAAAGATCTACTCCCATATGATGGAGTTAGTTAATATCCTTAAGAACAAAAGAGTGGGGGGACCAATTTTTTTCTGGTGCCTTTTTATGTGTTTTATTATCAAGGGTGATCGTATGGTATCTATTCGAGAACGTGTTCTCTCGCTTTTTACGTAATTCTGAAAGTAGGCTCCATCGTGTACAAATAGCAGGCGAGCTATCATTGGCAGTCGCACTCGATGATACCCTGTGATGTGGGTCTAACGATCGACCGCATCCTTCTAGAAAAACCAATCCCACAGTAATCCGGGTTGACAAAGGTGAACAGCAACGAGTTCATGCACCTGTTGAAGAATAGAGTTAATGAGCAAGGTTTGGTGTGAGAATCAACCTAACGTTGCGTGGATGCTAACTTCTTATTCTTTCAAAAGGTATGATAATATCTAGAACAGGCTGAAAAAGTCCAAGTTGATGATAACGCCAATGACTCGGATCTCCAACCTCGTTTTCACATGAAGCCTTGGGTTCCAACCAGGATGACCTATCTCTCTCCTGGTGCGTAGCTCGATAACCAATGAGAATCCACCATCTTCTTCTTTGCCTGGGAGATGGATCACAAATTCATTTCGTAGCTAATGGCAGTCAAAGATGGGTTAAACTAGAGACCCATCCAAATCTGATATCGATTGAAAACCCACAGATTTCCAACTAGGAATGTGCCTTTTGTTACTCTCCCTGCCTTGCTTACGATTATTACAAAGCACATGGGACTGGATTCTCTTGCAAGTGTAGCACATAGTTTAATTGAATGAGGTACATGAAAACTAATGATGGTAGGCGATGGTCGATGTTGATTTGCTTAACTGCAAAATCTCCTGAAATCATTTTGTTAAGTGATAACCCGGCGCAGTAATCGGTGCTCGGAGAAGTCCTGGCTTTGAACGCCATTAGTTTCAGCAAAAGGGTTTTGGTTCAATGATCAAAGTAACTAAAGCATTGCCAATTAAAAGGAAAAAAAAATTGCAACTTAAGCATTTGGCAATGCTCTTGTATTCTTGGTTTGGTTGAGTAATGATTTGTTTAATCCCTTATACTATGGAAATGCTCGTAGGCATTATCGGTAATTTTTTTATGAGAATGGATCTGTAAGGTTGCACCTATGATTGATAGTTTAAGATGAGCGATCCTAGAAAATTTTCAATTACAATAGAATGAAATTTTTTTTTTCCAATTTTGCATACGAACGAGGTCGGAGATTTACTAATGTTTGCTTGAAATTCATCATCATGGGCAAACTGAGATAATTAACGTAAGGGTTTTGACACAAGAAAGTTGATGCAAGGGCTTGATTTGAGACATATAAGAAGAATCCATAAAATAGAAAAGGGAAACGGATCCTGCATGAGTCGTATGACAAATTCTATTGAGGTTTATTAATTTTTACATAATGAAAAGATAGAGAAAAAAATTCAATCGAAATAATTGCATCGTAACAAATGAAAAATAATGGGAAAAAAAGGGTGTAATTTTTTTCAAAATTTGCTGAAAATACAAAAAATAAAGAAAAGAATTACGGTTGAGAAAAGGGGGAAGGAAGAAGCATTTGAGACACAAAAGTTAATAAAGAGTGAATAAACTATTTCAGTTAATCCACTGCTTGACACATGGCACAAAATCCTGCGATGCTAGTCCACATTTTAGTTTATTTTTTATTTTTTTGCTTCGACGCTTCAACGTTGTTAATTTAATCAATCAATTCATAAAACCAAAGTGCCCTTCGAAAGGTTGACACGAGGCTAGGAGTTGACGTTCGTGCATCAAGATACGCAATCCTAGGCTCGCATGAAAACCGGAATCTGTTGAAAATGGTCTCTCTCTCATCGAAGGTCGCATCAGTCGTGGAATGCAAGAACATAAGCAACACACCTTCATATTGAATTCTCTTTTGGAAGAGGTCAACATGTTCCATGAATTTTAGGCCGTCTAATTGTCAATCTCCCACGAATCGAGAGGTATCATTCAATCAATCAACAAGGAGATCCAGCCACGGAAAGTGCAATTTTATGTTGACATGATTGTAGTTCACACCAGATAGCGTTTCATATTAGGCATGCATTATAATTCACGATAAAGACATGGACAATTTTAAGCACGATTCGATTATATTCACATGATTTCAAATTTTGTTTAATTAACGCGCATTTGCATCTTGCCCCAATGCTTGAGGATGAGCATTATGAAGATTTATATTTTTTTTTTATCAAAATGATTATATTTCTCGTGTAACTATTATTAGCTTTGACAAAACGCAAACCATGATCTTAGAATGATCAAAATGCACGCTTTTTTTTTTTTTTTTTACATTAGGAATATCTCTTCATTCTCTCTCTCTCTCTCTCTCTTAAAAGGAAGAATTGAGATGTCAATCCTCAAGTGCGGCAACTAAATGGGGCATTGGGAGATTTTCAACAATTCAAATTCCACCAATTACATACAAATTGCACAAGATTAAGGGCACCCGAACATGGCAATTTACAAGGTATTCCCTAGACTTTTACGTAGCAAAGCATATGTGCTCGTGCCTATGGATTATAAAAAAAAAGTTGACAACTTTTTAAAGATTTGATCTAAAGTATATTTTGCTTAAAACAGTAGTGGAGACTCAAGACGCATATCCAAACATAGTAATTTGAAGATAAAATGAATCAATCTATCTATTGCTAGATTGAACTAAATGGAGCATCGGGAGATTTTCATCAATTCAAATTCCACCAATTACATACAAAGTACACTAGATTAGGGGCACCCCGAACATGGCAATTTACAGGGTATTCCCTAGACTTTTACGTAGCAAAGCATCTGTGCTTGTGCTTATGGATTATAAAAAAAAACAGAGTTGACAACTTTTTAAAGATTTGATCTAAAGGATATTTTGCTTAAAATAGTAATGAAGACTCAAGATGCATATCTAAACATAGTAATTTGAAGATAAAATGAATCAATCTATCTATTGCTAGATTGAACTAAATGGAGCATCGGGAGATTTTCATCAATTCAAATTCCACCAATTACATACAAAGTACACTAGATTAGGGGCACCCCGAACATGGCAATTTACAGGGTATTCCCTAGACTTTTACGTAGCAAAGCATCTGTGCTTGTGCTTATGGATTATAAAAAAAAAACAGAGTTGACAACTTTTTAAAGATTTGATCTAAAGTATATTTTGCTTAAAATAGTAGTGAAGACTCAAGATGCATATCTAAACATAGTAATTTGAAGATAAAATGAATTAATCTATCTATTGCTAGATTGAGAGAAATCTCAACCTAGAGAAGGGAGAACGATGATAGTTCTAGAACTTTGTATTAATCACCACCCTAACTTTCTCCTTGCCTACACCTTTTGCCCTCTAAATTGAAAAGAGAAACAAAAAGGTACATTCTCAACGATTCCGAGGTGCAGAAGGATGAAGATGGTTTTTATAAATCTCTCCAACCTATGTTGAAGAAAAAGAGAACAAGGAAGAATGCCCTAGGGATATGGAAGTGGGGACTGTGACAAGTACATTGCATGAACTTCTTTTTATAACACATGGGAATCGGAGAGAGGGGTGGTCCTGAATCTCCCGATTTTAGGACTCTCTCGCAGGCCCCCTCCTTTTGTCGAAAGTGCCCAAAGTGGCTGCTCGAATCATGCTCGATTGTTTTTTTCCTGGCCAATCGGCACTGGAGAGAGCCTAGGAGCATGCAAAGCCATCATGGGCTCCTCCCTTCGCCCTCACATGCACGCACCTTCCAACCTCTTTCTAGTCCCTCTCTTCAAAGACAAACGAATAATACAATATCATGTGCGAGTCGATGATGGTAGGTCGACCTCGAGTCTCTGGAATCGCCCATGAATCTCTTTTCACCATATGTATTATCCTACATATGTCCGGGCGATGCATTCGAGTTCATGAATCCACATATATACAGTTACGAGAAGGGAGAATTTTCAGACTTGATTATGCTTGACACATTTCTGTCCGTGGTCTTTTCAGGATTTTTACTCAATTTATTCTAGTGTCAAGTCTCAAGTACTTAATGTAAAAAGAAAACACCAAAATCCCATTTAATTTGACTATCGGTCTTTTATCCTTAGTAAATAACTATTTGTACATAACGTTGAGTCCTACAATAACCTTGTCAACTATTTTAAAAGGTTTTATTGTGAGATAAAAACGTTATCCTTACTTGACGGAAAAGCTAACTTGAGGTAGGTAATACCTTAAAAGTACCGCATACCGAAGATTTGGTTTGACAACCTACAAGGCACAAGACCCTAGTCGTCTACAGAGGATTTGACATGCTTAAGCCAAAAGGGGCTCCAGGATGAAGCATGGTGAATAGTATCATCCACATGTTGGCAAGTTAGCATGAGAATTAAAGCACAAGATCTTGAGCACGGCTCCCTTGGATTAGCCTTGAATAGAGATCTTCCCCTCAACCCAATTTGGTTCGACCCTTCCCTTTTCGGCTACTCTAAGACAACAAATCCACGGATCTTATGGGAAACACTTCAGTGCTTTGGGCCCAGTTTGTTGGTCTGTATTTTGGGCCCAGTTTAGTCAACTAATTTTAGTCTTTACAACCTAGCACGTCTGCGGTGTGTCTGGGCAAGTCCTGTATGGGTGACTCAGTAGATCACTCGAACCGAGGATGTTATTCTCTGCAAGAGTAGTTCGATGTCATTGCAAGCAAGGCACGATGCGAAGCATTTATATCGATCAGCACAACGGGAATTCCTGGCCTGATTAATCAGCTCTAAACGAAATCCAGTTGGAGGAGAGACCGTGGTTTGTTGACACTACTATTACAATCTTGCTGTTCTTCCGGTAGCTTTCAAGAGTTTGGTGTGAGCTGATGCTTTTTAGCAACCGAATAGAGCAACGTAAAAAGGGTGCACTCCGTTTTCCAGTTTTGCTTTTCAGTTTCATGAGATCTTCTCAATGTTAAGAAGTAACAGGGAATGCAATTTTTATGAAGTGCTTCAACTCAGATCAGTCGGCCCATGGTCATGGCATATTCTTCTTCTTCTTCTCTCGTCAATCAAGAGAGTTGTCCGAGAAAATCAAAGTTTTCGATATAAAGTTCCAGATAACGGGTCATGCTCCGCACTGCAGAAGTCGATGGAAAAGCAACCCGAACCCACTCGGATTTGAGAGAGCGCCAAAATTTTTAGGCGAAGTGGAAGCACTAGAAGCATCTCATATGAGCACCATCGACGAGCTGCGATTCGACATGAAACGTTCTGGACTATGAATGCGACGTGTGACCTTTCATGGATTTACTGGACCTGAATCGGAATTCCTTCAACTCGGATCTTGTTCATGGTCTTCAAATGATGTCCTGCGCAATTCAACTGCTGCGGTAAGGGGAGGAAGGTTTTGCGTTTGTGTATACGTTATATATAATTTGTGAGAAGACGGTATAAACAAATCAGAGTGGCGCAGCGGAAGCGTGGTGGGCCCATAACCCACAGGTCCCAGGATCGAAACCTGGCTCTGATATAGAAGAGTAGCTTCCGACCGGTCACCATCCTTTTTATTATTTTGTTTATTTCCTCTCTCTCTCTCTCTCTCTCTATCTCATGGCTATGTTTTGGAGCTGAGAATCTCTGGAGGTAGCTGCTATGTCATTATCATCAGCAACTTGTCTGAAATCACTTGTCAGAGTCCAAGTTACCTGGCGGAAATTGGCATTTGAACTTGGGAGGATTCGTTTGTGGTCGCATCTCATCCCCACGAAAATCCATGGTGAAGCGGCACTAGATTGAATTCCGACGTAACCCGACCCGAGCTAATTCCGCACCTGATACGCACTGACCAAGCATTCGTGGATGGATGCCGTTCTGCCCGCTTCAAACGCTTTTAAATCCTGAAGTCTGCATGACAATTCGAACAACGATGTCTGCTGTAATCTATGTTTCCTATCTCGCAGCCGACGTTGTTCAGCAGTTTTTTTTTTTTTGTCTAAAATATGGATGAAATATATTAATTAGCCAAGTGCTTGGTAAATACATCACGAGCATCAGCACATAGCAAATCTAACAAAGCAAACGGGGTTGGGAGACCCAATTTGTAGGAAGAAAATTTATGCAATGGGCTTTCGCAAGCCAATCTGCTAGTTTGTTAGTCTCTTTGTTGCAATGGGCTAGTGTTAGGCCCGATAAGGCTAGCATCTTTGTCTTGGCCCGGTCCACCAGTGGTTGTGCATCCCAGCTGAACTCCTCTGAAGTGAAGATGCTTCGCACGAGTCTCCAACAGTCAAGTGTACTTTCAACTTCAGTTGAGTTCTTTTCGGGGGAAACTTGAGGAGGAGAAAATCTAGAGTTTCGACGAGCGCCACAGCCTCCGCTTGTTCCGCCGAGGTAACAGCAATTGATTTGGTGAAACCATCAACTATTCTACCGAGGGAATCTTGACATATGCAGGCGACGTTGTTCAGCAGTTTGGGCTACTCAGTTTCCAGAAGTTTAGAAACCTGGACATGCGGATCATTCCCTAATGGGCACAAACCAAAGAATAAGAGAATAGATTACTATTGGAATTCCTTAAATTCAAAGCCCTTACATACATGTATTTAAGATCACGTGAACCTATCATATATGATGAGCATTCACCTCGGTGTCGACTTTTTAATTGTCTGATAGAGTATTGATTTGTTCAAGTCGGGCTTGTGAGATTCATCAAAGGTCGAGACGTATAAGAGAATGCAATCTATTTTTCTTTCCTTCTGATTCTTTCGATCAAGATGCATCCAAAACCACTAGATTCAGTGCTGGCTTCTCATTGCATATAAACATTACATATTACACTTGGATTGACATCCCACAGAAACCGGGGATTTGCTCTCCTAATCAACTCCCATATGCCGATGTAAAAAACGGTGCTACACCGATGGTCTTCGTCCTCAAGATCTTTCTCGGAAGTATTCCCCACTTGGTCTTGTCCTTCTTGTTCTGTTTGTTGATCCTGTCCTTGGTTCCCACATAATGGAAAAACTTCCATTTGGCAAGACTTCGATTGACATTACAATGTTTATAATTAGTTTGAAGAGATGCAAGTTCAGATTGAAACGACACTTTCCGAACCAAGTGAACGAAACCATTGCACGTAGGGGACGTACCTACGCAATGGGACTCGGCAAACCTATAAATCAGCGCAGAGACGGGAGTGCAGTGCCAACAGCTGCCACATTTGCTTGCAGTGGATGCAACCGCCCGGAACCCGTAATTTGCAGCCTGCAAAGTGGCGGATCAGCAATTCTAGGCCCTTGCAAGCATCGAAGCTGCACGGCGGCTGATCCTTCATGAAGACTGTCATGGGGCCCGATCGTCTCACACCCGTCTCTACATTATGAACTAGAGCTTCCATTGCTTCACATAGTTGCGAGTAGATCTTCCTCTCATTCTTCCTTCTGATCCTCTCCTTAATTTGCTGCAATATTAGATCTCGAATTGATTTCCCTTTCTGTCCACTTTTCTTATAGAACCCAAAGTAGGGAAAAGAATGATGAGACGCAAATAACAAGTCCCAATGCTTACGTTGTCTTCGTCAATGACGCACTGTAGTGGCTCTTTTCCTAGTAAGGGGTGACTCTGCTTCATTGCAGCCCATCCTTCGGTGGCCGACACGTCCTTGAAGTTCTTCACGATCGTGCGGTGACAGATGAAGCTAAGACGAGGACCATCACAGAGCAACACAAGCTGAAAGATATCAATGACGTTCTCCATGTTTAGTAGGCCCTGCTCAAGTTGCTGCTCGCGGATTTGCTCAAGCCGAGGAACCATGAACGAGTGTGAGAGCACCAGTAAAGGCACATAGAACTCAGCCATGTCTTGGTTTTGAAACTAAACATGAAACACAAGCAATGCTTAGCATAGAATACTGTGAGTAGAAAGTCTAAAATGTCCCTATATCCTTGAAGCGATGGCGAGGGAGATACAGTTACCAGGATGAGTACAAGAATTGAACAAAAACACGAATAGCTGTGGCCAAGTCCTTTCCGATGGTAGCTGCCGGACCTTGCCGGCAGCTGTGGTGGCGGCCACTAGAGAGGGCTTGGCCAAGCTGTGGTGTGATAATCTAATTTAGTTTTTATTTTTTTAATCATTTTTCTGACGTGGTGCTTGGTGGGCACCACATCATTGCCGCATGTTTTGAGAAAGTAACAAAAGGAGACACGTAATGATTCAATTGAACCAATTTGCCTAGTTTTTGCACTTTTTGTAAATTTCATGACCAGTTGTACTTTCTTGACAAGTTTTAGAATATATAATGTACATATCCTAAAAGACTCCCAAATCCATATCAATTCTCGACTTATGTTCAAGTTATTAACATACAAATGATTCTTCAATTATGAGTGACCACTAATCTATTTTTAGTGGATCAATTATAAATTCAAGTAAAGTAACGGGAGAATTACTTTACTTCTATGAATCGGAGATTAAATGAGTACGCTATATTACTTTAATGCCCTTTTAGTACATTTTATTTTTTATTTTGGAAAATATTTTGCAAGTAGTCTAGATAGATTTTAGCCTAAACTGCTAACATACAAGAGAGTGATTATGTGGGTGCGCAAAACAAGACAACAAATAAATTATAAACATTGGGAGGAAAGACTTACCTTGATACTATGTAAGCAATTGCAACAAGTATTAATTAGAAATACATATTCAACCTAAATATGATTTCTTATTATCACAAAATTCCATTCAAATCTCGTTTTAGGTTTTCCGAAAACTAAACTATATGTCATGTAATTTAACTAAATGGCCTAATTCTAATGACAGACAATAATTAATATGTAACTACTCTACTAAACATGTAAATTAATGAAATGATCTCGCATGCGACCCCTAAATGAGACATGCGAGTAATGACAAGACACAAATGATGACATGAAAGATGACGTGGCACACGTCATGACATGCATATACGACATGGCACGATGTCGTGGCATGCAATTATGACATGGCAGGCATGACCTAATTACATGACATGCATGTGACATTTTTTGTGTTTTTCATGAAAATTCGAAATCAGAACATAACCAAAATAAGTCATCTAGTTCTAGATATTATCCAATTCAATTTGAGGATTAAACTAGGTCAAATCCCTATTTAAATTAAATACTATCTCTAACTAGATAGAGTCTTTCTTAACAGGCAATAAAATCTACCAGCATCAGATATTATCTAAAAATCTAACCAAATATATCTAACAATCTTTTTTGTACTTTTTATTTGTTAAAGCTAGCAATTCTATAAACAAAATTTCAAATATAGCAAAAATCATTCAAGATATCCATCGAGATTCAAATAAAAGATGCGTCTTAAATTGATAGATATCATAATCCTGATAGGGCACTTACTCAGAATCAAACATTATAAAAATAAAAAATAAAGATGGATCAAACTAAAAATTATCGCAATCTTAGGCAACACAATTATTCAATAATAAGTTGTAATAATTAAAAAAATTATCCGATTTCTTTACGGATCATATTAGTAATTAAATCAACTTTATCGATAAGCCCTAATTAGATTTGTTTAATATCTCATATATCACCTATCAAATAACAATTGATCCAAATCGAGGAATGAAATATTCCAATTTACCTAATTCGAACACACTCCGATCCGGATCACGGCTTGCGAATGGGGCTAGAGTTTCTCCTTTCAGCCCTCGGTTGGTGGCTTCAGCAGCAAGCAACGCCTCTGCTATTTACACAGATCATAGAAAAACTGATCAGTGTCTTCCTCGCGGAGTTTTCTACTTCTTCGCTGACCATCTTTGAAGGATTTCATGGATGCGGAACATGTCAGAGATTGCTGGTCTTGCTCGCTGGGCTCTGAAAGAACTATGTGAGCAACCTTCTTTCTTTTTCGCCCATTCTTACGGACAAATGCGCATGCTCTCTATGTCGGATAATGTGTGCATCTCATATGAAATTGATTGCGATTCGTTTGGATGGCTCGCGTGATTTAGGAATCCTTATGTGACCGGCACGTCTGTGCTGGCGGTTAAGTACAGCGATGGGATTTTGATGGCTGCTGACATGGGAGGTTAGCTTCTTTGCTTCATCGGTTTTCCGATTCCCTGATGCCGGTGCACTAGTTGTTACTTTCGCTCGGGAGAAATTTTGGCTCTTTTGTCTGTGTTCGGGAATTAGATATCTGTCAAGGCCATAGAATGATGATTGAGAGGTTCAAGTCGAGTTTTAGTGAGTTTAAGATGCTCAAATTCTCTTGCTTCTTGATCATGATTGAGGAATTCAGATCATTTTCTTGGTCGACCAAATATCTTCGAAGGAATGCAGGAATATCCAGAAGAAGATTCCGAGGAAACTCATAGTAACAATAGGATTGGTTATTGTGTATGCTGGGAATCTAGGATATATGAAGTTCTCCAATGGCATCGTCTTAGGATTGGAATTGTTGGATCTTAGGCCCTGTTTGGTAACCATCCAAACATGGCCAAATTCTGATTCTTTGTTCCCGGAATTAGTTTCGGTCTAGAATCGCCTTTCGTAAAATTTTTGTTCCCGGGAACAGATTGGGAATAGAATCAAGAACAAAAAAAAAAAAAAAAAAAAGTTGATTCTTGTTCCGGGAACGAATTTGAAAATTTTCTTCTTCCCTTCGGCCAATCTCGCGACCGCCGTCCACCACCGCCCGCCACTGTCCGCCGTCCACCGCCGCCGCTGGCTGCTAGTCCGGCGAGCTCGTCGGAGGCTTGCCAGACCAGGGCGAGGTCCGGCGAGCTTGCCCAGCCACCGGTGAGGCTCGGCCTCCCCAGATCTGGCAAGGCCGAGCCTCGCCGGTGGCCAGGCGGGCCTCGCCGGGGCTGGGCGAGGCCTCGCCGAGGTCGGGCGAGGACCGCTTGGCCACCGGCGAGGCTGGGCAGGGGCTGGGCAAGCCTCGCGACGCCCAGCCCCACCGGTGGCCAGGTGAGGCTCGCCCAACCCCGCTGGTGGCCTGGCAGGCCTTGCCCAACCCCGACAAGGCCAACCTGGCCACCGGCGGGGCTAGGCGAGCCTCGCCCAACTGCCGGCGAGGCTCTGCCGACGAGGGCCGGCCTCGCCGAGGGCCGGCGACACTCCGGTGAGGTCGCTGGCCAGAAGAAGAAGAAGAAGATGAGAAAAAGAAAAGAAAAAAAGGAAAAAAAAGAAAAAGAAAAGAAAAAAAAAGGAAAATGAAAAGAAAAAAATGAAAAAAAGAAAAAAAAAGGAAAAAAGTAAAACAATTATTTAAAAATTAAAAGAAATTGATTTGGAACCGAATTAATGAACATGGTACCAAACACAATTCTATTCCAAAATCGGAAATTTTGGACAGTTACCAAACGGCTTAAAATGCTTAGAATCAGTTCCGGGAACATAATAAAAAAGAATCAGTTCTGATCAGAATCTACTCCCGGGAACATAATCGTTAAACAATCCAAAGCGAGTGGAAAAGGCTGTTGGTCAATTTTCAATGTTTGTAGAAATTACAATTTATGTTGAAAGAGTGCTACCGAGTGTCGCTGTTTGTTTTTTAAAGGGCAGTCTGATTTGCAATGCATTGAGACGGTCTTCTTGTCCCCTTTTTAGATTGGAGTATTCCATAGATTTGTATCGGTGTTCCATTAACTATGTTTGGTTTTCACTTATGCAGATAGGTGCTGATTCACCTCTCTTTTAAATAACACAAATGTATTTCTGACCATATGTTTTTAACTTCTGAAATTTTGATTTGAGGAAAAGTTCAGGTCTATGTATTCCATACTGAAATATGAGTCTTTTTTTTTTTTTTTTTAAATTTGAATACAAACAGCTCAATGCTTCTGCTTTTCAAACAAAAATTTTTCTGCCGATATTTGCCTGTTGTCATGTATCAAGGAAAAATGTGTTTACTTCCTAGGAAGCAAGTGTTGGACACTTCAACACATGTCCGACACACTCTTGGACACTCTCTGACATTTGGTCAACATGTGTCAGAAAATCCGACTCCTGATTAATTTTTTCGACACTCGAGTCGGAATTCCGACATGCGAGTTTCCGACACACAATTCCGATACGCGAGATTAATTTTAAAAAATTTCAATAAATGAATGGTCAAAATATTTATGTGAAAAAATAAAAATCAATAATAAAAATAACAAATTAAGAAAGAATAAAAACCTAATATTTTCTTCTGTTCTCTTTTAACTCTCACTTTCCGTCATATATAATTTACCCTCGAGTTTTTTTCTTTTCCTTTCAACACGTTTGATACACAAGTCTAGAATGTGAATTATTTTTTTCTTTCTTTCCAAGTTTTATGGATTTATTGAAAAGGAGTTGAATTTGTCAAATTGAAACAATGAAGGAAATTAATAAATGATGGATTAATGTTTTTAGTATAAATGTATTACAAGATTTTATTATTATTGATTTATTTTTGAATTTGAATCACTTTAATTTGATTGAAATAATCATAAAAATAATAATCTATTATTTATATATAAAATATGCATATAATATACAACGTGTCCCAACGTGTCGAAATTCACTATTTCTTAAAAAATGATGTGTCGGCATATCGTGTCGCGTGTCGCGTGTCCATGTCAGTGCTACTTAGTTTATAGCTTCATTGCACCTTTTGTTCTGGCAAGCTATATATCTGCTCATTATGAACATTACTCTTGACTAGCCATGCTAGAAGGAAACTTTCTACCGCTTCTGTATTTTCTTCCATTTCGCTATTTCTGCCTATTAAGGTTACCAGTACTACGTAGCTTTCGAAGTTCTTTAACTTTAGATGGTATAGTCATCTCAGGACTGGGTTCCAATTGTTGGTTGCTTACATGTTCTGATAACATGGAGATTGAGTCCTACATTCTCCTTAATTGTGAGTATGTTAGTTTCCGGCTTATCTGTGTGTTCTGATAGTGAGAAATATTTCGCAGGTTCTTATGGATCCACCTTGAGATACAAAACTATTGAGCGAATAAAGCCTATTGGAAAACATTCTCTCTTGGGTGCGAGTGGAGAGATAAGTGATTTTCAGGAGATATTGCGTTACCTTGATGAACTCATGTACGTATCAATTGATTAAGATTACAAGCAGCAATTTCTTTTTTATTGCCGAATATTTGTTACCTTGCTTCTCTAACTTTGAGGCTGCTTCTGACAAAGACTGTTGATTTTGGGGTCTGTTGTTGCAGTCTTTACGACAATATGTGGGATGATGGGAATTCCTTGGGGCCCAAAGAGCTGCATAATTATCTGACTCGGGTTATGTATAATAGGCGGAACAAGTTCAACCCATTGTGGAACTCACTAGTTCTAGGTGGAGTTAAGAATGGACAAAAATATCTTGGCATGGTAGGTCTTGACCCTTGGTGAGATTAGTTGGACTTTTCAGAATGTTGTCGAATTCTCATTCAATTGGCCTGCAATCTTATCCAGGTTAGCATGTTAGGCGTGAGTTTTGAAGAAAACCATGTGGCTACTGGGTTTGGCAATCACCTTGCACGGCCAATTCTTCGAGACGAGTGGAATGAGAACTTGAGTTTTGAAGATGCTGTTAAGCTATTGGAGAAGTGCATGCGCGTGCTTCTGTATCGTGACAGATCTCCAGTCAATAAGCTTCAGGTTCTAGTTTTATCTGTGTTATTGTTTATGGTTTTCTTCACTTCTCAATGTTTGCATATGGCAGCATTCTATGAGGTTAGGATGTGATGATATCATATCAGTCGTTGGCATTTTCTTCCTCTTCCTCATATAATTGTGTGATTTTGATGAACTGATTCACACTTATGCATCCTATCTGGGACTGAGGGAGAGTTACAGTGTATTCTTTTGTGGATTACCTAGTTGCACAACCAGCCTCCACATATAACTCTGGCTCCTTTTGGATCCACCATTGCCAACGTGGTTCATCCCTCTCTACAGTTTTACTTAAGCAGGTCCAACCCTCCTGCCAACCCACCTGTGACGCATGATTATTACCTGGTTGTACAATGATTAATCATCGATGACCTATATTGGTTTGTATCTTAAAAATTCTGAGGAGATGTTTCCAGACAAATTTGAAGTCTGCATCATGATGAAGATTAAGGAGGATGAATATCGAGTTGTTTCAGGCTCTGTCGCCCTAACAGTCTTCCCTGTATGCTAGTTTTTGGATAATTAGGAACCCCAGAGGCTAAGTAACAATTGGAACCCAGGAGATGTCGTACTGTTCTTTGGCCGTTTTAAAGGATCTTAGCCTTTTATCTTGACTTTTGAGAACTGGTAGCGCTTGAATTTGTGGTTAATTTAAGGTCGTCTTTTTCTTGCTTCGGAGCAGTTCTTCATATTTACTGAGCTAGACGATTTATGTGATAAACCAATGAAGTGTACTGAGGACTGAGCATCAAGAGAGCTGACAAGTTGATTTCTAAATTTTGACAAATGCTAATTACAATGATTAGAGAAATTAAATCATAATTAAGAAGGTGGGGAAGGTTCTCATTGGCCATGTTTTTAATTACAAGCTGCTTCGGAGCAGTTCTTCATATTTTCTGAGCTAGACGATCCATGTGATAAACTAATAAAGTGCACTGAGAACTGAGCATGAAGAGGAGAAGAAGAAGAGGGGGTGGACAAGTCGGTTTCATTTTCCCCAAGCTGACAAGTTGCTTTCTAAATTTTGACAAATGCTAATTACAATGATTAGAGAAATTAAATCAGAATTAAGAAGGTGGAGAAGGTTCTCATGGATCACGTTTCTTGTAGACAGCAATTGATCTCTGGTGCATGACTTCATTTCGCACTGTTTTGTTGCAATTATCTCACATGTTCTTCTTTTTGTTCCCACGCATTTTACTTATATGTAGTTCTTTCTACAGGCATTCGATGTTTTCCTTTGAAATATTGCCATTAGCTTTATTTCGAACTATCAAAATGACACGGCGCTTGACTTGCAGATTGTAAAAATCACAGAAGAAGGAACGACAAATTTTCCACCCTACTCTTTGAAAACCTTCTGGGGCTTTGAATCATACGAAAACCCCACTGTTGGTGAAGAAGGTTTGTGGTGCACTTTGTTCTGCATATTCTTATATTTGTTTAGATTCTGATCTTGTCATGTTAATCACGTGATGTAACACTTAGAAAATGTGTTTTTAGATGTTTTAGAGAGGCTTCTTAGGTAAAGAAGCTGTTGGCGCCTTTTCCGTCTTCACTGTCAATTGCCCTTTACAGATTTTTATTTCTGTTCTTAGGGATACATCATCTGACCTTTACATGGTCTTTTGGGGGCTAATTTTGTGGATGGGCTAATGTAGTTGGAATAGCTTTTGGTTTAACCAGAACTTGTGCTAGGTGAGAAAAATGGAGATATAGTTTGTGCAGAAAATCAGTAAAAGTGCGAAAGGTACAGTAATCTTTATCATGGGGGGAAAAAGAGAGTTGGGGCTGTCAATTTCGTTAAGAACATCTTCCACTTAATTGTATCAGAGTAAGGTTGTGATCCCTGGGACATGGGCCTACCATGCTACTGCTGCACCACTCTCATTTGTTAACATAATATTGGAAAAACATCTTTCATAACTCTTACCAAGTTGTCTGACGTATAACCTTACTCTTAACACAATTAGTGGATCGTGCAGGACATCATTTGAGGATGACCAACTAGAATAAAGTCGGATGACCTCGATCTCGATCCCCTGCGCTTTGCAGGATAGCCTGTGTCATAAGTGCCGTTGTATTTCCTTGTCGTGTTTCCTCTTCACCTATGTACTTTAGCAACCTCTGGCTATGCCCCCATCCCTCTTGAATGTGCCCCCATTCAACTGCCGAATGGGCGCGGAGGGCATATCACTCGACGTTGCTGGGATTGCTTTTCTGTCAACTTTATAGCATGGAGCTGTGACTAATATTCGGAACTTTGTGTTGATTTTCTTGTGTTTCGGCCTTGCCTATGTATTTCAGCGTTCTCTCACATTCAAGTAGGTTTCGGATTGCTTTTCTGTTTCCGCTTCGCATATGATATATTGTAGCTTATTGTTATTGCTCATTAAGGGCGTATTTGGTAACATTCCCATTTTTTTATTCTTTGGAGCAAAAATCTACTGGCGTAGTTTTTGTTTTTGGAAATAAATTTGTTTTCAAGAATAGATTTGAAATAAAAATAATAAAAAAATTGCTTTTCTATTTCAGGAATAACTTGAATCAAGTTCAATTTTTTGTTCTTTTCTTTCTTTTTCTCTTCCTGTCTTTTTCCTCTAGCCAACTGATGTTGATAAGGAGTGCGTGATCTCCACTTCGTTCAGAGATCACAACTGAGAAGTATAAATTTTAATTTTTATTATTATCAAAATAAAGCAAAAATAAAAAAAATGATGCTAAAAAAGTAGAAAATGGAAAAAATTAACAAACTTAATTTCTTTAGAGGTCATGAAATTCCACATGAGAATGGTCCTCCATTCTGTGTGATTATGCACATGGAAAAAGAGTTTGGGAAAACGAATTATTCTTTTTAATATGGAGTTAATATCATGAAAAACCCCAAACTTATACATTGTAACAAATTTATCCCTAACTAAATTTTGGGTCATCAAAAGCTTTAAACTATTTATGGGTGACACATTTATCCTTTGTTAGATTCCATGAAATTTTACCATTAAATTATTGAGTTAGATGATATAGACAGTTAACGTGGCAAGTTCACATAGAAATCCTTTTTTTTTTTTTTTTTTGTAACCTAGGAAATCCCATAAGCTGACAGCCGGCGAGCAAACTCTGGGGGAGCGACTGCAGGATCCACCACCATAGTACTCTAGGTAAGAAATCCATATGGTTAATAACATGAAAAATCCTAACTAGTACATATGTGACAAATTTATTCAAAATTAATTTTTCGGTCACCAAAAATGCAAACTAATACACGCATAACACATTTACCCTTCATTAGTTTTCGCCAAATTTTACCATGAAATTTCTAAGTTGACCAAAATGAGCTCGATAAACATTTTGTCACATTGGAACGTGAGCTTTTCCTGAACTCTTCAATCCTATTCGGAGGTAAAGGTGTTTATCACTCCGTTCTTCACACTCTAGAATGGATATTCGGTCCATTTATTGCAATCAGCGTGTTTACAGCAACTTCTACCTACATTCGAATATCATGAAATTGGTTCGAAGTGTCATTTAGAAAAGAAAAGTGCGTTTTTTCTGCAAAATGATTAATAGACAGGTAGTATATAATAGAGCTTTCTTCCCATGAGAAAAATGTTGATATGCATTCGAAAAACTTGTCAAAAGACAACTCTGCTGGCTTTGCTTCACAGGTACCTTCCTTCTTTATGTAGCGATTAACGCCGCGGGGACGATGTTCCTGAAATGAAAGGGAGGAGTCTTGAGCATATTCAAGCAGCCATCAACAGAGAATGAAAATGGCGGCACTCCAAGTTATTTACTCATTGCTCTTCCTTGTAGTCTCAGTTGATCTTATATGACATTTCCAATGCCACACACTCGGAGATGGAAGATGATTTTGAAGCAGGCAACAACATCTTTCGTTCAATCAAATGACGTTATTGTCAAGATTTTTCAGTTCTTTCATAGAGCAATTTTACTGCGGGACAGAGATGAGATTATTGTACTGGAGAGTGATTGATTGATCTGCGAGAATAATATTTCAAATTGATAGTGAAAAAGCACCTATAGTCTTCGTGTGTGTAAGGCAATGATGAAGCAAGTGAATTTCTAATCAAGGCATGCGTCGGTCTATATCTGACTAAGGAATCATCATGTGGCCCTCTTTCTTTTCTCGTGATGTGTTGCATTGCCCAAGCAGCAAGAAGCACCTACTCCATATTTTTCTTTTTAGTTTCACGAAAGGCAACCTCAAATTCTATAAATTTTATGTTGCCGTTAATTAGCACCATACACTTCCATATTTTTTTTGGAGGTTAGGACGTGCGATAATAGTCTTCCAGTGCTGTTATTTTTTTATTTATTTTTTGGTAAGGTAAGAATATATTGAGCTTTGATCAAGACTATACAAAACAGTCCAACACCAAAACTTACACTCAAACTGACAACTGTTCAGAGCGAGTGGAAGGGTTTCAACAAAACAAACAACAGCCGCCTAACAAGGCAAACCGACCAGCCAAAACAGCGGCTAAATCCAGCCCAAACAAAGGCAAAGACCAAAACAAACACCAAAGACCAGCGAAATCAGAGGCAGCTACAGGGAAGCAAACTCCAGAGACAGACCTGGTCCCCTAACCTCATCACCACCGCAACAGCAAGACCGCCCAGGAGACAGCCAGCAGGCGCCCTCGCACACGCACCAGCACCCAACCAACCAGAGGTAACTACGAAGACTGGCGGCTCCCCATTCTCGAGAATAGAAGACCAACAGGCCCGCAGCAGGAACGACGACAATGAAACAAAGTATTAAGGAGGAGGCACCGGGATCCCAAATGAGAAAATGGACGGGTACATTCCCCAGCTACGCTGCAACCTCCTATTTTTTGGGTTATCCTCTATGCTCCCGAACGTCAAGGCCTTGTCCCTAACCACTTTAATGAGATGGTTTTTCAGGGCCGGAATCGCTAAAGCTTGGTCTCTAAACAGAATACTATTCCTCTTCTTCCGGATAACATGACATAGGGCACCAAAAGAGAAATGGGCGATGCAATGATAGAAATCCTTACTTGAGAGGAACTTCAAAGCCTACTGGATATTGTCCGACCAAGTCTTATTCCGCCAGGGGAGATTGCATCTAGCAGCCCAAAAGAAAGCAAGGCTGGCTATGATGCGGCAATAAAAAAATAAGTGATCGACAGAATCTGGTCTCATTTTGCAGAAGGCGCAAGATATATTCTCAATCCTCCCATATGATAAAAGAAGCACCTAGGTAGGAAGCTGGTTTTTAGTAATAAGTCAAAGATTGAATTGAGATTTATGAGATATCGAATTGCTCCATATAAGCGCAGGCCAAGGGATCCGGTTCTTCCTTCTCCTAATGGCATCCCATGCCGAGCCAACCATAAAAATACTGGAGGAGTTCTCCAACCACCCAAAACGGTCCTGGGTTTGAGAGAGGACATGGAGGGGCTGCTCCCTTGACTCCAAGTCTTCAGGTGCTGTTATTTATCTTTTCATTTTCTAATTTTATTTTTGTCAAAATTGAAAAACCTTACACTGCAAAATACATTATCATTTTTTTATACTATTATAGGGCGCTGAATGGACCTATAGTTTGCATAATGTATGTCCAAATGTTTCGGCATACGTGCAAGAGATAATTTAGGATACTTTGACCAAGAGATTTTCCGCTTAAAAATTAGACTAATCATTGCTGAATATTTAATGACGATATAGAAAGCAACCAAGGTATCATCGCGTGTGGAGATGCTCGCACAACAAACCGATTTCCAGAAAGGGGAATATGAAAAATGTAATCGGTAATAATATTACTAGAAAAAATTGAACATGTGCAGTTGAAACGTCATTGGATGCTTCAATTAAAATGAACTCGGTTGTATTATATGGAAAATCCATTTCAATCTCTTCAATTGTATATAATGGTACCCATTAGCTTGAGAAAAAAATATGGTAAGTGCTAATTACAATTATTCGAAAGCGCATCTGTATCGCTGAAAAGAATTTCTATGAATATATTTTCGAAACTTTCCAATGTTATGTTCATTGTGGTAAATCGGCTGATAGTCTCATTTAAGCATACATGACACCTCTAATTCCACACATTCAGAGATGAAAGATGATTACGAAGCAGGTGTCATGACCTACCCTTTGATAGGAAGGAAATTAGGTATAGGGGTATTATCTAAAAGATAGGCCTACAACCCTAGTTTTAGATGTGGGCTCTCCTAAACTCATACTTTGCATGACGTTAGTTATTCAAATTGATGCTATGAGAATTTTCTTATAAGGAATTGTTACTAGTCTATTGGGGTCGACTAAAAATCACGTGAAACATGTGGGCATGCTTCACTTCCTATGCAACCAAAGATTCTAAGGTCAAGGACGTAATTACACTAATTAATCAAATGCCTTTTTGGTATCTAATCTATTTCATTTCACAAAAAAAAAAAAAAAAATCGTTAGTCAACTTGGATTAATTTTAAGCCTATCTACTAACATATGAGATAATTATGTGGGTGCACAATCATTAAAATAATAATCAACAATCAAGGAAAGCATTAAATAGATTGCATGGGAAAGCAAAGATCTAATATTACCAAATAGGGAGCATGCAATCTCTAACTAAGCTAAAGGGAGCCCATAATCAACATTGAAAGTGCGTAATCATGGACATTTATTTTTAAGGACAATCAGAACCCTAAGGTAAAGTTGTAAGAATTTATTCAATTCTAGAGCACAATTTTCTTATTAAGGACTTTCACGCATTTCAAGAGTATTTACTAAAAAACTAACTCTTAAGCTTTTTCCTAATTTTTAGAAAAAAATAAGTTTTCTATTTATTTTTTAAAAAAATGAATGCCGAAAATAGGGACTCGGGCTGGGCCCCAAGGTCCGGTCCGAACATGGGTTGCTATGGGCTTTGCGGGCTTGGACCGGGAACATGAATTGGGCTCTATTTAAACAAACCCCATTTTAGTAATGGACTCTCAAAGACCCACTTCATGAAAATTTAAACCCAGCTGAAAAATTCACAAATTAAGCCCAGCCCAAGTCTGCCCAACTTAAACCAAACCTAAATCTACTGAAACAAAACCTCAAGCCCATCTTCCTATCCTCTTTCCACGAACGTCTGCACCAGGCCTATTTTCGTAATTTTCGTTTATTCTCTCTCAGCCTTTCAACGTCGTCTCCTTCGTGTCAACTCCCCTGTTACGTCCTTCACCGAAGCCTCCCACACCGACGAACTCCACGCTGGAATTTCGCCGGACGGACCCACGGCAGAACTTTAAACGGATCGACGACGACACCCAACGTCGCCGGCCGTCGCCAAGCCATCTTGGCTCACCACCGCAAAACCAAATTCGCTGCCAACGTCTACCATCACGCTGGCCGCCACCACCACTTATCAAGTTCAATGAAAAAATACACAGCATGTCTCGAACGAAATGCAGAGATGCAGCGACTTCATTGCTCGTGAAAATCGAGCTTAACAACTAATGACCCCGGACAAACTGCATCAAGTGGTACCTTCGCATTCGAGCGAAAATAGAAGCCATTTCTTAAACAATTCTCTCAGAAACATTTCATCGAGCAAGTCGTTCGACTAAAAGTGACATGGCATACCGATGAACCTCCACTTTGGTGTCGAGCTCGTGCGACGACATCTCAAGTCGATGAATGTATGTCAAACAGATCCATGGTATGCTTTCACGGAGACAAACAAAACCTCGTCTCATTTTTAGAATAACACTAACTGAGGCATTATATCGGGCATGCGATGAGCACGGATTATGGAGAGGTCGTAAACCCGTTCTAGACTCTAGCTCGTGTCCAGACTCAAAAGAGAACAGAAAGTGACACTCAAACTCGACAAAAGGGACTGCTCGTAAAAACCGAGCATGCTCGAGGACCAGGGAAACGAGACCCTGCTATCGTTTCGGTTCCGTTTTAAGTAAAACCAAGCAACGGAGTTCCCATAGAGAAGTGTTCGACCGCGAATATCCCTACTCGGCTCGGCGACGACGGCCAGGAGGTGAGCCTGAAGCGAAACGAGCTATGTTCGGCCGCCTCGATGTTGCACCGAGGCATGATCATCGGGATAAAAGTGAATCGAACCCAAAGAAAACTCACCGGTAATTCGGGCGCCGAGGAATAGGTAGCCGCGGGCTCGAGGGTGTCGGCTAAAGATCGCCGGTTTATGTTGGGGATGGCCAGGCAACGTTTGTCCGAGAACGAAGTTCGGCTGCTGGGTCACGCTTTCTCTCAGTCCATCCCTCCGCTCACTCTCGGTTCTCTCTCCACTTCACCCTTTGCTCACTCTCTCCGATCTCACTCTCTCTATTGCTCTCGCTTTCTCCAGCCTCCCGCGAAGAGGTCGAGAACACAGTCGCCTCTCTCTCCCGTTCTCCCTCGCTATCCACCTTCCCGGTCTCCCCTCTCGAGCAGCTCTGGCCCTCCTTGGTTTTCAGCAGCACCCTTCCAGAAGCAGCCACCCTGGAGCTTCCTCTCTTCTCTGGCTCGCTCCTTCTCTCTCTCGAGCTCGCCTTCTCACTCTCACCCGCTCTCTCTCTCTCTCTCTCTCTCTCTCTCTCTCTCTCTCTCTCTCTCTCTCGGTTGCTCTTCCTCGGCCGAACAAACCCAAAAAAACCAGAGAGACCCCCCCTCCCTTTGCTGCCTTTCTCCCCCATTTATCTCGTCTCTCACTCTTTCTTCAAGGACGAGACCAGCTGGCTTCGTACCGCAGGACATTCCTGGGCGAACATCGCGCGCAGCCTCGCGTCCTTGCGTCCTTCGGCCAGCGACCATCTCTCTGTTTTGTCCTGAAGCTAGCGCCCAAGCGAGGGAAGGAGCAGGAAGAAGGAAGAACAGCGAGCTGGGCCGCGGAAGAACAGAGGTGGGCCGCGCGGGGGGGAAATGAAAAGGGAAAAGAAGGAGGGGGCGGGCTTAGCCCGTCTCGGCTGCGTTTTTAATTTTTGTTAATTTTTTAGTACTGGTAATGTAAGTGTTCCTAATGTCTATAAGCGATGCAATTTAATGAAAATGCAATGCATTTTAATGAAAATTATTTACTTTTATTTATTTTTTATTTTTTTAGAGACTAATCCTTAATTTTCTATATGATTAAGTCATAAATAAAAATGGAAGAATTTAGGTGTCAACAACAGATAAGAACGTTCTTTTTCATTTGATAGAACAAGAGTATTCAATTAGTTCACTATTAAGTGGTTCTATTTTGGGAAAGAGATGACAATATTGTTCATAGATCTAGCATGATTACGGAAGAGAGATTGTAATACTGAAGTTGATAGTGGATAAGTAAACGTCTTTTTTTCTTTTTTTGTGAACTTGAATATTGCATGTATAGTCTTTGTGCAACGACAAAGTTGGTGAGGTTTTAGTTAATGTGCATCAATTCCATCGCCAGAAATTATCGAATTGCTTTCTTTCTTTCATAACTTGTTACATCATCCAAGAAGCACTAACTCCTATTTTTCCTTTTATTTTTGTAAACAATGACATTATTTTATACAAGTCAATGTTCTCTTTAATAGTCTATTTTTGTTACTAATTCTATTTTTTGTTAGTATTGAAAAAGCTTATACGGTGAAATATGACTTTTTTTTTCTTTTCATTTGTACAATTTATCGAAGTGACACTCGTGGAATATTGGCATTGAAAATAAAATTGAATGCCAATGCCTCACTTGAAAGGATTTTGATTCAATTTAGAGTACATAACATTCCAATCAATTCTTTTTGGACGGAACTAAAATTGATTCCTAAAGAGTCAATTTGCCAAGAAAAGTCAAATTTGAAAACTGCAGAGAAGTTTCTTTTCTCCATAAATAATTCCAACATCGTGTTTTTGTCACCTTGACTGCAAGGGCTGCAATTTCCACGTGACCCACTTTTCCTTCGCTAGACTTTGTGTTAACGGTTGACTTGGAAATTTGCATCTAGAGTCTTTGCGTGATAACCAAGTCTTTGCTAGAAATTATCATATTATTTTCTTTCTTTCATAACGCGTTACATCATCCAAGAAGCACTTACATTTTATTTTCCTTTTACTTCTGCCAAAAGCGACATTATACAAATTCATATTCTTGTTAATAGTCTATTTTTGTTACCAATTTCTGTTTTTTGTCAAAAATAAAAAAGCCTAGACGATGAAATACGACATCTTTTCCCTTTTTGTCCTCACAATTTAACGAAGCAACACTTATGGAATATTAATATTGAAAATAAAATATAACATCAATGCCTCACTCGAAAGGATTTTGATTCAATCTGAAAACTACAGAGAAGTTTCTTTTTTAATCAATGAGAAAGCTAAGCATAAATAATTCCAATACCGTGTTTTGACACCTTGACTGCAAGGACTGCAATTTCCACGTAATACCCACTTCCTCTTTTCTTCACTAGACTTGTCTTTATTGGTTGACTTGGACATTTGTATGACCGATGACTCCCGATGCTTTTCATTCATACAACTAGGCCTCCATCGCATTACCAATTAGCAAAAACTTTCATTGCATTAGATCAAACGATAGGGAGACGATTAAGTCTTTGAGCTCCATGAGCATGTTCCGTGTTTTGCTTTTCATATTGCATGTTCTATTGCTATTGAGGACGAGTTGCGATGCGAAGAAGAATCACTCGTGTGCCATTTCATCTTGCGGTGAAGTTCATGACATACGCTATCCTTTTCAATTGAAAGGTGACTCGAATGGCTGCGGCCACCCTGAGTATGAGCTAGCTTGTGAAAATAATCGCACCGTTCTATATTTGTATACCGGTCGATATTATGTGAAGTCGATTTACTATGACAATGATTCCACATATGATTTCTCTGGTAATATCACGGTGGTTGACGATGGATTGCAAAAAGGTAATTGCTCATCCCTCCCTCGTTACTCATTGGCGAGATCCAACTTTCAAAAATGTAATTGCTCATGCCTCCCTCGTTACAATCAAAACTGTAATTGCTCATACCTCTCTCGTTACTCATTGGCGAGATCCAACTTTGGTGCTTATGATCCATGCCTTCGAGATGTTGAACCCACAGGTGTGCCGGTGGTCTTCATGAAGTGCTCGCAGCCTGTTGCTTCTGTTGCTTCTGCTCGGTATATCAATACCGAATCATGTATTGAGGGAGCATACCCTTCCGATACGCCCCCTAATATTTCCCAAATGAAGGGGTACTCATACGCTGTGTATGGGTTTCCAAGAGTTCTACATGTAGGGGACATCAAGGATTCTTGCAACATAACCATGATGACTCTCTTCTCGCGTTATAACCTGCTGTGGGAAATAAATGGGTATAATCGCGTGAGCCCGACGAATAAGGACCTCCACAACATGGTGTCTCGGGTGAGCCCAACGTATGAGAACCTCCACAACATGATGGTTGAAGGATTCAATCTCTATTATTTTGGACCTCTTTCTCCGCCGCCTCCGCCGCCTCCGCCGTCTCCGCCGCCTCCGCCGTCTCCGCCGTCTCCGCCGTCTCCGCCGTCTCCGCCGCCTCCGCCACCTCCCCCATCTTCCACAGTCTTCCCCATCTTTGCCATCTTCCCGGGCTCCGCTGTCTTCATCGTCTACGCCATCTCCGCCTTCTTCGCCATCTCCGGCTCCGGCGTTTCCATCTCCGGCGTCTCCGCCATCATCGCCATCTCCGCCGTCTTCACCATCTCCGTTGTCTTCGCCCTCTCCGCCCTCTTCGCTGGTAACTTTCCGTCTTTGCGTGATTATGTACCCAGAGGTGTGGTGCAAACCATATTACTCCTATGAGCTGACTTTCTCTGAAGCTTTCTTCCTTTACTCTCTTACTTTCTTTCTTCTTCTTCATCCTCATCCTTTTCTCAAATGTTAGCTCTACTGAGGGATCTTATCAAAATTTACTTACTGAGTAATGTGTATTTTTCATTGGATATTGTACTACGTTGGTTCGATTTATTGAGTCATTACTTTCTTTAATACCCAATAAAAAAATTACCACATCCATTTAGTGAAAATTAGTAGATTTGGCGTGCATTTCTCTTTTATTTTACATCTGTGGAGCTTTTTTGGACTTGACATTCTTTCTTTATTTTTATTTTTTTGGGGGCCTTATTCACTAAAAAAGCCACAACTTTAGGTTTAGTCCCAATTATGTTCCGAACTTTTTTTGTCTAAAAAAACCCTAAACTTTAGGTTCAGTCCAAATTTCCCTTGAAATTTTCTTTATCTAGAAAAAACCTCAAACTTTAGGCCAAATCCTAAATCTATCTCTAACTTTTTTTGTCTAAAAGAAAAAAACACCAATTTTTACCCTAATTGCAAATCTACCCCATCAGCCCTTTGACCAAAAATTGCCGTTAGTCATCCCTAATTTTCATATCTTAGAACGGTTTCATTTGGGAAATAATTTTCCACGTCACCTTACTGAAGTGGAGTTTTTATCGATGTGGAAATGTCATGTCAAATTGGGATTGGACCAAGGGGTAAATTTTGGAATATATTAAAAGTTGGTAATTTTTTTAAACAAAACAAAATTTGAGGCAAATCTGGGACTATACCTAAAGTTTGGGGCTTCTTATGAGACAAAAAAGGTTTGGGCCAAAATTGGACTAGAACTTGAGGGTTTTTTTTAGGGAATTAGGCCTTTTTTGGGGAAAATTGTTTGATTTGATTGTAGCTTGTGTCCCTTGAATCGATGTTATTGTTATGGGGAACTTATGAACATTCGGTACACTTAGGAGAATAAAAGCGAAAACATGTTTCTTCAAAAGAAAAGATCATGCAACGATAACATGGATTTCATGAGTGAATAGAATAAAGTTGGATCTAATCGTTATCTAGAAAAGTGAAACTCGTTCACTCTTTTTTTATTTTTTTATTCTAGACTTCTCCACTTGCAAATTTCAATTAACAAAAGTGTCTTTACACTTTGCAGTGACTGTATGAAGTTATCCTTCACTTGGGGTATATCTTAACGTGAATTGCTTTTATTATTTAACTGCTAAAACAATGGATCTAGTTCTTTATTGATTGGTCGTTAATTCTAATTAACCATATCTAGTAATCTCTCACGAATTCTCTTACTATCTACAGATGATTCTATGTGGTATATCATGAATGATTTTGGTCGAATTGCCGTATGGAATCTCTTCTTTGTCTTGGGTATGATAAGTCCTTTTCTCTTCACACCTATGAAGCTCTCATTCAGCACTCTGACAAACAGAAATTGTATGTGTAAAAGAAATTATCACACTATGCTAATCGATGGCCAAATTTCTCCGCAGTCTATTTCCTAGCAGCAAAATTCATACTTGGAGCTCCGTGTGTGTTGACATTTCTAATCTTGAAGTGGATGAGAAGGCATCAAGCGACTGATGCAAACATCGAAGAGTTTTTACAAGCTCATAATAATTTTTTTCCCATAAGGTACTCTTACTCGGATATCAAGAGGATCACACAAAATTTCAAATGCAAGTTAGGTGAGGGGGGGTATGGTTTTGTATACAAAGGAATACTTAGAAGTGGGAATGAAGTTGCGGTTAAGATTTTGAACAAATCAAAATCTAATGGCCAAGATTTTATAAGTGAAGTGGCCACAATTGGAAGGATCCACCACGTTAATGTGGTGCAACTTGTTGGTTTTTGCTTTGAATACTCCAAACAAGCTCTTGTCTATGATTTCATGCCGAATGGATCTTTGGATAAACACATTTCCTATAAGGATGGTGATGATCCTCTTGATTATAAGAAAATGTATGAGATCTCTCTTGGCATAGCTAGAGGGATAGAGTATCTACATCGGGGATGTGATATGCAGATTCTACATTTTGACATCAAGCCTCACAACATTCTCCTAGACCGAAGTTTCACTCCGAAAGTTTCTGACTTTGGACTTGCAAGACTTTATCCCACCGATCGTAGTATAATATCGCTGACTGCAGCAAGAGGAACCTTGGGTTATATGGCTCCTGAGCTATTCTATAAAGACATTGGTGGCATTTCTTACAAAGCCGATGTTTATAGTTTTGGGATGTTATTAATGGAAATGGCTGGTAGAAGGAGAAATCTAAATGCACATGCAGAGCGTTCAAGTCAAATTTACTTTCCTTTGTGGGTTTATGATCAACTCGGCAAAGAAAAGGAACTTGAAAGGGTAGATGTCATAGAAGAGGAAAGAGAAACAACGAGGAAGATGATAATCGTTGCACTATGGTGTATACAATTGAGCCCTAATGATCGGCCGTCGATGAGAAAAGTCCTAGATATGCTTGAAGGAGATATGGATAAACTACAACTACCTCCAAAACCACTTTTGTATCCAAGAGAGGCACCCATTGATGATGTTGATGCTGAGATAGAACTTGAAACGGCCTCATCTTTGTCAAGTACTCCAATAGTTTCTAGCGGTTCCCAATTTTACCATGACCATGAGTTTATGAAATCATGTATTGTGTGATTGTTTCCCTTTAATTATATGCAAAAATTATAAATAGTACTATCAACATGTATCATCATTTAAAATGTAATCTGTGAAGCTTTTACATGTTTTTCATATGGCACTAGTGTTTTTTGATAGACTTGTTATGTCCATATTTTATAAATGACGATGAATGTTGTATGGCATTCATTCAATTTTTGTTTCATGTGAATCATCTTGGTATAACAAGGTAATTTTTTCTTAATGTCAATGTTTGCATTTTGAGCAATGAATCTCTCTCATTTTCATCAAAACCTCTCATCCCCACTCTTCGACCTTTGTTTGATCACCCACGTCGAAGATATCTACCTACTCAAGCTATCTCTGACTTGGTACTTATCTCACGGGATGGGTTCAAGCCTAACCAATGAATGACTGGCACGTGTCAAAGAGTAAAGACAGAGTAGGCTAACAATTTTGCCTTTATATGATGAATGGGAATTGAACATGTGATGTTATGTTAGAGCATATTATGTATTACAAAAGCTCAATCCCTAAATGCAATAAGAACTTGTGCATTCACTCGATGATAAGACATGAGATGGTGCCTTGCATTCTTTAGAACAAGCATTATATTCCTCACTGTTATCCCCTACACATGAGTTTTCCTACTAAGCAAACATTCCTCGAGACACCGATGTTCATAAGGAACGCGTTTCATTCAGAGATTGAAGACAGAGAGAAGTATAAATTTTAAGTTTTATTATTATCAAAATAAAACAGCATAAAAAATTATGCTAAAAAAGTAGAAAATGGAAAAAAAAATTAACAAACTTAAATCTCTTTAGTGGTCATGAAATTCCACATGAGAATGGTCCTCCATTCTAGACTCTAGCTCGTGTCCAGACTCAAAAAAGAACAGCGAGTGACGCTCAAACTCGACAAAAGAACGGCTCGTTCAAACCGGGCATGCTCGTGGACCAGGGAAAACGACACCTAGCTATCATTTCGGTTCCGTTTTAAATAAAACCAAGCAAGAGAGTTCCCAGAGAGATGACAGCCAGCTATCATTTCGTATATGCCATGTCATAAAAGCTAGCAATTATATAAACAAAATTTCAAATATAGCAAATCTCATTCAAGATATCCATCGAGATTCTAATAAAAGTTTACAATATTGGGAAAAATAATCCGTCGTCTCGCGTCTTAGATTGATATATATCATAATCCCGATAGGGCACTTACTCAGAATAAAAAATAATAAAAAAAAATGAAGATGGGTCAAACTAAATATTATCACAATCTTAGGCCATAAAATTATTCAATAATAAGTTGAAATAATTAAAAAAAATTATCCGATTTCTTTACGGATCATATTAGTAATTAAATCAACTTTATCAATAAGCCCTAATTAGATTTGTTTAATATCTCAAATATCACCTATCAAATAACAATCAATCTGAATTGAGGAATGAAATATTCCAATTGAATTGGAAAAAGATTATTACCTAATTTGAACACGCTCTGATCCGGATCACCGCTTGCTAATGGGGCTAGGCGGATGGTTGGCTTCAGCCATTCCTCGGAAGGCTCACCGATGGGCTGTCTTTGGATGTGGTGGTCGACAAAATCTGTAGTCACTACACATCCGAGTTCTTCATGATCTCCTACTTGGACTTATTTGACTAAAATTCTTATAACTCCTTTTGACCGTGGACTTCAAGGCGGTGAGAGGCGCGGCTTGGACTTCAGGTTTGCAAGTAGTGTTCGCAAAAGTCTAGCATGATATTCGTGTGGGTAGATGTATTGACTTTGCTGGGTCTCGGTGAAACCTGCAAAAGAGAGAGAGAGAGAGAACAAAACCCCAAGAGCTCATTAGGTGAAGCCGGTGCAAAGGGCTGTGACTAGACACGCTACAACACATTGGATGCTTCACTATGTGGCAGCTATATAGGGACTTTGAGCATGAACCGCTGGGCTTGCGAAATTACAGGACTTATGCCGGGAATTCTGTGGAGATGCTGGGAACTTGCAAGGATAGAATCAAGTGCCGTGAGAGTTGTGGGGCTTACTGGATTACTTCCGCATCATTTTCCAGAGGTGCTAATCACTCGTTGGCATCACTGGAGGTAGTTAGTGGACAGAATTGCAACAGCGAGAGATGGAGGCGTGGCTATGCATCCGGCAGGCAAAGCGAAGAACTCCCACCACGTGGGAAACGGCCATGAAGCCCCCCTTTTGTCGTTTTCCCTTTCCCTTCTTTTGTTGTGGCTCTCTATACTCTGTCCAAGTATTCAATGTGTGGCCTCCCCTTTTATATGCAAAGTAGTGAGCCCCCCAACAAGGAAAGAAAATGCCATAAAATATTATATAATTTTCGTCCTTTCCTTTTCGGCTCATGCACGAAATCTCCATTTACTATGCAATCTTTCTTGTTTTATGACAAAAGAATATATCACTTAATATATGCCCCCACGTGTAATATTCTCTCTTATTATTTTGATATTTCCTTCAAAATCTTCCAATCTACTGCGAAATATATTGCTCAATGTATAAATCGCATGAACATATAAAAGATTTACCGAATAGTGGAAAAAATGTTATGAATTTTTTCCAAAAATATCAAATTGCCATTCCTCATAAGTGAATTTTAGGTCATTAGAGAACAACAGGCTTGGGCCAACTCCCTCTCTCCATGGGTTTAGTCCAACTCATCAAATTAAAGTTTGGAATCATCAACCTGAACACATCTATCACCGGTCCAATGCAAATGCAATAATAAAATAAATGCTCCTAAAACTACATACTATGCAATTTAATTTTAATATTTTTGTTTAGGGTTTAAGCATTAATCCCTAATTTTCTATACGATTAATGAATGATCGGATCATCAAAATTTAGTTTTCAACAGTGACATAAAGTCTATCCCATACTTCTTTGGCTATTTCACAAGAAGATATTCTACTATACATAAGGGGTGATAAAGCATGGTAGAGAGAATAGATAGCTTTTGCATCTAGAGTTTTTTTTTTTAATATCTCAATCTAAGATAGGGTAATAGAAGGTTCAAGCATTTCATTATGTTCTTTTCCAGTTGATGCTGATGCAACTTTTGGGATTAATTCCCTTTTCAACAACATCCCATTTCAAAGGATTCTTCAATCTGAGCAATGCTTTCATTTTGTTTCTCCAAACACTATAGTCCTTCCCATCTAAGTAAAGAGGTCTAGTGTGACTTGGTGCTTCAATTAGACCTAATGTTATAATTCTAGCCATAAAAGATCATTAGCTCAAAAGTAAAAACACTTCAATAAAAAATAACAAGCACCTGCTCTAATACCAATTGAGGTAGCCAGTAAGTATCACTTAGAGGGGGTGAATAGGTGATTCTATAAGATCTTGACAGATTAATGTGGAATAAAACTTGTCAAGATCAAAGTCTGCATAGGGATTAGATTCTAGAATAATGTTCAAAATCTATTACACAATAGAATAGACTTTAGAGGCATTAGAGAGTGTGCAAAAAAAAAAAAATGTTTAGGGATGAGAGAGATTGCTTACAAGATTTATAGTGATTCGGCTTTGGTCAAGCCTACGTTCATTTTCCTATATTGATAATCAACTAATTGGATTCTACTATATGATCAACAATGGATTACAACTTTGAATACAAATACTTAATGGTAGATCGTACTATCTCACATAGTTACTTTTGTTGTATTTCTCATGATCATAAATGTGACATCCCAAATTTTCAACTCTGTCTTCTATTGAATAAATCGGGCATTTTATTAACGCGTCTATAGGGCTATTCTCATTACTGATTATTCTAGAGATAACTAGACTATCTGGGTAGGCCATTAAAATTTTTTAAGGCAATAGACTTGAAAATTCGACCAGGAATCGGCTTCTCGACCGTGTCCATCTTTAGAGGACATTACAGCACAATTAAAAATCGATTTGAAATCAGAGATGGACTGGTTCGATAGAGAGGTGTGGCTAATCGTAGGTGACACCACTAAATTAGAAAATTTTCGTCGGCCGTCACTAGACTGATTTTCTTATTGTTTTGGTACCCTGTGTTCGTATTTGAATCCTCGAGATCTTTACGACAACGGAGAGTCGCCAATGAGTCAAGTGGGTTCATAGTGGCTCGAAAAAAATCAACCACGGGTCATTTGCACTAAAATTGTCTAAAAGTTACCCAATAGCCTATGTTACACTAAAAACTCGTAGAATATAAATTAATCGCCAATTCAAGTCCGATTTTAGAAATTGAAATCCTATCATGTCACAATAAATTCTAAGAGTGTCGACTCAATCTCAGAAGATTTTTTTGACACCCGAGATTTTTTGGGAAAAAGTCGTCGCTAGGCCGTTTTTATTCAGAAAATGCTGAAGATGGTTTTGGATTGCAAAATGGGAATGTAAGATGGATGTGCGGGTGAGGAAAATTATAAATTTGATAATTGAGGTATCAATTGAATCTGTGGAGGCCAAATGAGAGTGAATCAAGAGAGAATTGATGTGCAATTGAAGCTTTTTTGCTAAGAAATTCGTATGCCCCCATAAGTTGTGACTTATGGACCAACTCAACTCTCTAGAAGGGGTATTTTAGGTTGAAATTGTGCTGGTGGGAGATAGCTATGGTTGTGGATCAAAATGAGGGGACAAAGGAGATATTTGTGTGGAAAATGTAACCAAGTGGCCCCTCCATCTCTCTCTCTCCCTCATCCTTCCCCCTTGCTACCATCTGAGACTTCCTCTCCATCCTTCTTGGTTGTGTGATGCCACCAGGAACCAGCGGAAGACGAAGACCAACTGCTGCTCCATCTTGGTTCTACTTCTCCACCGAGCGAGCTTGCCAGCCCAAATCCCCACGCCCATGATCATTTCTTCTTCACCCTCTACCGAATTGCTAGCAACATGCTCGAAGAAGCCCACGCCTCCACGGAGTTCCTCAATTGCTGCCACGTTCGAGTTTTCTCCAAGCTCGGTCAACCAAAGAAACATTTCCCAGCCGTGTTGACTCCCCTGCAAGAGAAGCCCACCATCGTCTATCTCCTTCCTCCGAGCAGACCAGCATCTTCCACTCACTCTCTCTCTTTGCCAACACCACCGATTGAGGCCAGCAGTCCATCAAAGACATCAATTGAAACAGCCAAGCTCCTCTCTTTCGCTGGTCCCTTCGCCCACGTGTCTTTGGTCCAGCACTTAGCCCACGGTTTGGCCAGCAAATCCCACGAGCCCAACAGCCCAGCAAGCAACCCATAATTCGGCATCTTCAAGGCCAACTCTCTACAAGCCCAACCCAAGTTGGTTAGAAGCAGCCCGGTCCAAAGTAAGCCCACAACTTGAAGCCTAAATCAGTGAGGCCCAAGCAAGTTCAGCACATCTTTAGCCTATCTTGGGCCCATTAAGCAAGTCCACACCTATGGGTGTCGTCACAAGCCCAAGTTCGGCCGCCATCGCGGTGTTCCGGTCTTCGCTTTGCACAAGTGAGTTTAGCTCACTAAACCTACTTAGTTTGCTAATTATGCTTATGGGTTGATTAGTGTTAATTAAGCATGATTAGGGGTTAGATTAATTTAGATTAATTAAATTAGTGACTTAACAATGCAAGTTAGGTGGTTAGACATAGCCATTAGCAAGTAGACACGCTATATTAATTATTGAACGGGTCTCAGGATTTTTCCCGGTCCGTTCCGGCTTCCAATTAGGCGATACAGGCCTAAGTTGGATTTTTAATTTTCGAAATTATTTAATTATTTATTTATTTTCCAGAAATTAGATCGAGATGGTCGACGACCGGAATTTCATGCTGATTGTTGTGGTGCAGTCTGTTTATTTATTTGAGCCTTGAATCGTGCCGAATTGGTTTAATTGTTGAATTTTAGGATATGTTCCTCAATTATTGATTTTTGAGTATTTGATTGGGAAATAATCGGGTATCAATTATCAGTATCGGAAGTAGAGTGGTGAACTACAGAGAGAGGCGTTGTTTCATAGTGGATTCATGGTAGGAAGTATATCACCTGGGAGAAGGCACATGGGCTCAGTGAATTGATCTATCACCTGGGAGAATGCACGTAGGCTTGGTGATTAAGTATGGCATCGTGAAAAGGGCACGTGAGCTCAGTGATCTGATGCGTCACTTTGGCAAACTAGTGCATAAGAGAATGCATGTGGGCCCAATGTTTCAGTATGGCATCATGAAAATGTCACATGGGCTCGGTGATCTGATGCGTCACTTTGGCAAACTAGTGCCTAAGAGAATGCACAGGGGCCCAATGTTTCAATATGGCATCGTGAAAAAAGCACTTGGGCTCGGTGATTTGATGCATCACCTTGGTGAACTAGTGCCTAAGAGAATGCATGTGGGGCCAATGTTTAAGTATGTCATCTTGGCAAAGAGGTCGCCTTAGAGAAGGCATGTGGACTCAGAGACTTGGTATGTCATCTTGGAGAATGCACGTGGACTCAACGACTAGATATTCCATAGTGGGGAAAGTATGGTATTGACTGAAAGGATCAGGTAATGGTCTGATTGACATATAATTGACTAGATCGATTGATCGATGATTCAATCTGTGTTGAGTAAGTGGGTGCCTATTATGAATTGTACTGATGTGTAGGTGGGATCTGAGGCCAAGGTAAGTCCTCTGACCTGTGTGTGCTTAGGCAGCTCATAGTGTATTGGTTTACTAATTGGGTTTTAGGGGGTAGAACTCGTTGAGATATTGTCTCATTGGTTATTGTATAACCATCTTAGGCCCATAGATGGCATCACCTCCACTCCTCAGCCTTCCATGCATTTCAGTATTTCCCAGGAGATGAGTGAGATAGAGTACCACTTCCACATACACCCTCACCCGGAAGGATTAGAGTATGTACTAGTTAAGTCGATTGTCTAGGTTGACATGGGTACAAAGGACTTAAGGCCCCATGAGTATTGGTCGTGATACCGCGAATACTTCGATGGACAAAGAGAGGGTCCCATACCTGAAGAGGATGTGCCTCAGTACGTACTGGAAGAGGCATTTGAAGAAGGAATGGCCGATCATAAGGATGGGTCAGTAGTGGATGTTAGGGACCATAAACTTGAGGACAAAGCTCGTACTCCTGTGTATTCCTTAGATGACGACAATTGGAATGGAGAGGATGGTGAGATTGTGGAGCAGGAGGAGTGGCAGGAGGATGAACCTATGGAGGAGGAACCTGTGGACGAGCTGGTAGCTGAAGCAGAGGATGAGCTTGAAGAAGAAGAAGAGCTGGAAGAAAATGAGCTTAGTGAAGAGGAATCAGAGGAGGATCAGGATGATCCCGAGTACTACTCGGATGAGGATTGAGATCCTCTTTTGTTTTACAAACTATGAGTTTTGATCGGTGTACAGTAGATAAGACTTGTGAATAGTATTGTAGTATATACTATATAGTTTGCCCTATGTAAAAGTTTGGTTGTGGTTTTCCAGTTGCGAAAAATATGGCCCTACTTTTCTATCACACTGTTTTATTGTCTGGGGATTTTATTATGTGCTTCCGCATGCACATATTAAAATGAAAGGGTCAGCAATGCGTCCTGAAATGTTGCTATTACTCGACTAGGTGAGGGATGGGCACGCATTCGAGGATCGGGGCGTGACATCTCGTTTAAGTGGTATCAGAACGAAGTTCAAGATTAGAGTGATAATGAGCGATGGTTCATGGGATAGTAATAGGATGGCCTTTAAATTCATGCTGGTGCATGTCTGTGTTAGCTAAATGCTAAAATTGATTGTTATTTGAATCGCTTTGTTTTTAATTCGGTGTTGAATTGGAAACAGGTGTCAGTAGATTAAAACGACACCATGAGTGATCATGAGCCAAGGTGATGTGGACATCGAGTCATATCAAGGGGGAGGTGCTAAGGACCCATTATCTATTCCTACTGGTTCGATCACTCGAGCGCGGGCCAAGCAATTTAGGCAAGCTGTTGGTGTCATGGTTCGTGATCTTTGGCGTGGAGATGACCTTGGATCAAATCTTAAAGAATCTTGGAAATCTTGGCGCAATTTAATTATCTGGTCACCAAATATTTTACCAATTCAAATAGGAATATTCTTCTTGTTTAGGAATATTCTAGAATATGACGCATTATTTTTTTTTTTAGGGTTGGTTTTAGGGTTTGTGTGGCGGCTAGAAGGCCTATATATATAAGACTGACTGAATTTCTTTGGGAGACAGAGATATATTTTATTTTTAAGGACAAGAATTGAGAGGTTTTCTTCTACTGCTCTTTTGAGGACTTGACCTTATTAAGATTCTCTTTGGCGGTCGATTTGACTTATTGAGCGAGAAAGCAAATTCTTTCGCTCGTGGCGTCTATAACGTTGGTTGGTTGACACGCGTTCATCAATAGGTCACGTTCATACCGAGGTTTACAATTCGCACCATCTGGGCCTTCGTAGAACGATCCTTCCGCAACGATTCACATCAGTTTGGTATCAGAGCTTGCTTCTACAAGGTCTATTTATCTTTAATTTTCTGTTGATATTCAGAAATTTGAGATTTATTGAGCTAGGGTTTCGGTTCTAGCTAATTTAGGGATCCGATTGCTTTTGTGCTTCCATACGTAGTTGTTTGCTATTAGTTTTAAATTTTCTTTTCTAGCATCTTAAATTGTATCTGAGTTCGTCAAAAAAAAAGAAAAAAAAAAGAAAAAAAAAACAGAAAAAAAGAAGAGAAAGAAAACGCACACAAAAAAAAGTGCGCAAGAGAAAAAAAAAACAGCTTCGGCAAAAAAAAAATAGCCGAACAAAAAAAATCAAGAAGGTGACTCGTTTGTTAGTAGACCGAATTGAAACAAAATCAGTAGTGATTTGCGTTTCAATTGGAATTTCGAAGGTTGTACTTGATGGTTTGAAATTGTTACTTGCTGAATCAAAATCAATAGTGATCTAATCTTGTTTGATTAGTTCGATTGATTGTTGTGAGAGGATTGAGAGACAGGTTTTGAGTCCGATAAAGAGCTTGTGAAAAGAGAATACGAGAGGAAAAATGCAAGAGTGTATAAGCTTAATTGAGGGTGAAAAAAAGCCTAAACTTGAGTTAAACACGAGGGGAGTGACAAACACTTTGAGAGAAACACGTGAGGGAGTGATTGGTGAGGATTTTTGTGACTAACGTTTACTTGCAGGTCTAAAATATGTCGCATGAAGAAAGTATGAATCAAAAGGAGGTTGGCTCCATACGAAGGGATGAAGCGCTCGTGGAAAGCATCCAGCAATTGAAGGCCGTAGTGGAGGAGCTTAGTGGCCGAATGATGGGGAATGACATGAGGGTTGATGGTGACCAAGAGCTACCCCGGGGAAGGCCGCAACATCAGCGAGACACCTCTATAACACGACATAGAAGGCAACGGCATTATGATGATGATGAGGCCGACATGGAGAATGATCGAGATGCTCGATTTGGAAGGTTGAATGGAGCTCGAGGGTTTAGACACCGAGAAGATAATGAACTTGGCAATAACAAGATGAAGATTCATTCTTTCCAAGGGAAGAATGATCCCGATGCGTATCTAGAATGGGAGAAACATATGGAGATGGTATTTGATTGCCAACGATACTCCGAGATCAAAAAGGTAAAAATTGCAGCTGTTGAATTTACTGATTATGCTATAATTTGGTGGGATCAACTTGTGACTAGTAGGAGGCGCAATGGTGAAAGACCGATAGAGACGTGGGATGAGATGAAAGCGGTGATGAGAAGGCGTTTTGTACCTAGTCATTACCACCGAGATTTGTTTCAAAAGTTACAAAATCTCACACAAGACAATAAGAGCGTGTAAGAGTATTACAAGGAGATAGAGATTGCCATGATCCGTGCTAATGTGGTGGAGGATCGTGAGGCCACAATGTCAAGATTTTTGAGTGGTTTGAGCCGAGACATAGCAAGGGTGGTGGAGCTACAACACTATGTTGAATTGGAGGAATTGGTGGACAAAGATATCAAAGTTGAGCGGCAATTGAAGTTGGATCAAAATGACAAGAGTAGAGGAGGTTCAAATCAGAATTGTAGATCCAATTGGAAAAGAGATGAGAAGCCAAATTGGAGAGGAAACAACATCAAAACCGAAACCTCAAAAGAGAAGGAGAGGGACGGTAAAGTTGGAACAAATCTGGCTTAAGGTAAAACTGAAAACCCTAACACTAGAACTCGTGAGATTAAATATTTTAAGTGTTTAGGCATGGGTCATATGGCGAATCAATGCCCTAATAGGAGGGTGATGATCATGACTGGACATGGTGTTATTGAGTCTGAAAGTGAAAGGGAAGAAGAGGATGATGAGATGCCACCATTGGAGGATTGTAGTGATGGAGAAGTGACTATAAAAGGAGACTTATTGGTGGTTAGGCATTCTCTGAGTGTGCAAGTAAAGGAGGAGGAGCATCACCAACAAAGAGATAATTTGTTTCATACAAGATGTGTGGTGAATGGTAAGATCTGTAGTATGATAATTGATGGAGGTAGTTGTGCGAATGTGGCAAGTTGTATTATGGTGGATAAGTTGGGTTTGAAGACGACAAAGCACCCTAGGCCTTATAAACTTCAATGGTTAAATGATAGTGGTGAGGTGAAAGTATCGAAGCAAGTTCGAATTCCATTTGAGATAAGGAGATACAAGGACGAGGTAGAGTGTGATGTTGTACCTATGCAAGTGGGTCATATCTTACTTGGAAGACCATGGCAATATGATCGGAAGGTACATCATGATGGGTATACTAATCGTTATTCATTGATGATGAATCAAAAGACTTATACCTTGGTACCAATGACACCTAGTGAGGTGTATCAAGATCAATTAAAGTTACAACAAGAAGCCAAGAGAGAGAGAGAAAAGGTGAGAAATCCGAGGGCTTGCGTGGTGTGTCTGAGACGCAAGGAAAAGGAGAGGCCGAGAGAAAGATTGTGGTAAAAACTGAGGGAAAAGAAGAGAGGAAAGAAAAGAGGCAAAATAATTTTTATGCAAAATCAAGTGAAGTGAGGAGAGCCTTAGTTCTAGATCGACCAATACTTGTACTTATGTACAAGGAGGTTTTGTTTTCTACTAACAATCTTGACCCAAGTTTGCCTAGTCCTATTGTGTCTTTATTGCAGGAATTTGAAGATGTCTCTTCTGATGAACTTCCTGGAGGGATACCACCGATTCGAGGCATAGAACATCAAATTGACTTTATTCCTGGTGCGTCATTACCTAATCAACCTGCATATCGAAGTAATCCCGATGAGACAAAGGAACTTTAGCGACAAGTTAGTGAACTATTGGAACGGGGGCATGTGAGAGAGAGTCTTAGCCCATGCGCCATCCTTGTTTTGTTGGTGCCAAAAACGGATGGAACTTGGCGAATGTGTGTTGATTGCCGAGCAATTAATAATATTACGGTAAAGTATCGACATCCTATTCCTAGGTTAGATGACATGTTGGATGAGTTGCATGGTTCTTGCATTTTTACTAAGATCAATTTGAAAAGTGGCTATCATCAAATTAGGATGAAAGAAGGTGATGAATGGAAAACTACATTTAAGACCAAGTATGGATTATATGAGTGGTTAGTAATGCCATTTGGATTAACTAATGCACCGAGCACGTTTATGCGACTTATGAATCATGTTTTGCGTGCTTTTATTGGTCGAGTTGTGGTTGTCTATTTCGATGACATCTTGATTTATAGCCGAAGTCCTGATGACCATATTGAGCATGTGCGAGTTGTCTTGCAAGTTTTAAGAGTCGAGCAATTATACGCTAATCTAAAGAAGTGCTCTCTTGTTACCAACAAATTAGTATTTCTAGGATTTGTTGTTAGTGCTGATGGTATACAGGTTGATGAAGAAAAGGTCAAAGTAATCCGTGAATGGCCAACGACTAAGACCGTGGGAGAGGTGCATAGCTTTCATGGATTGGCAAGTTTTTATCGACAATTTGTGAGAAATTTCAGCACCATTGCCGCACCTTTAACTAAGGTTATCAAGAAGCACGTGGGTTTCACGTGGGGAGAAGAGCAAGAGAAAGCATTTAATCTGCTAAAAGATAAGTTAACTAATACTCCTTTGTTATCTTTGCCGAATTTCAGTGCTACTTTTGAGATAGAGTGCGATGCTTCTGGTACAGGAATTGGAGCCGTGTTGATGCAAGGAGGGCATCCCATAGCGTATTTTAGCGAAAAATTGAGTGGAGCAACATTGAATTATCCTACCTATGATAAGGAGATGTATGCTTTAGTGCGAGCTTTAGAGACTTGGCAACATTATTTATGGCCAAAGGAGTTTGTGATCCACACCGACCATGAGACCTTGAAGTACTTGAAAGGGCAGCAAAAGTTGAATAAAAGACATGCCAAATGGATGGAGTTCATCGAGACTTTTCCATATGTGATCAAGTACAAGAAAGGTAAGGAGAATGTGGTAGCCGATGCACTTTCTCGAAGGTATGCAATTCTAACTATTTTAGAAGAAAAGTGTCTAGGTTTTGAGCATATTAAGGGCTTATATACTGATGATGATGACTTTGGGAGAGTGTATGAAGCATGTGAACACGCTACATTTGATAAATTTTATAGGCATGAAGGTTATCTATTTCGTGAAAACAAACTATGTTTGCCTAAGTGTTCTTTGCGTGAATTGTTGGTGCGGGAAGCACATAGTGGTGGTTTAATGGGGCATTTTGGCATTAATAAGACTTATGAAGTGCTGCATGAACATTTTTATTGGCCACATATGAAGAGAGATGTCATACGTGTCTGTAAGAGATGCATTGCTTGTAAGCAATCTAAGTATACAACTAAACCGCATGGCTTGTATACACCATTACCTATTCCAACGCATCCTTGGACTGATATTTCTATGGATTTTGTGTTAGGATTGCCTAGGTCTAAGAATGGTAGAGATTCCATTTATGTGGTTGTTGATCGGTTTTCAAAGATGGCTCATTTTATACCTTGTCATAAAACTGATGATGCATCTCATGTTGCTGATTTGTTCTTTAGGGAAGTTGTTCGTTTGCATGGCATGCCTAGATCGATTGTTTTAGATCGAGATTCTAAATTTCTTAGCTACTTTTGGAAACATTGTGGAAAAAATTAGGAACACGGTTGTTATTTTCTACTACTTGTCATCCACAGACCGATGGTCAAACTGAGGTAGTTAATAGAACTTTAGGGGTATTGTTGTGTGCTATTATTAAAAAGAACATAAAATCTTGGGAAGATTGTCTGCCACATGTTGAATTTGCATATAATAGGAGCATGCATTCTGCTACTAAATTTACACCATTTGAGGTTGTCTATGGTTTTAATCCGTTAACTCCGTTAGATTTAACCCCTTTACCTGTTGATGAGCATGTGGATTTAGATGGAGTAAAGAAAGCTGAATTTGTCAGGGCGTTACACGAGAAGACGCGTGCAAATATTGAGCGCAAGACTGAGCAATATGTAAGGCAAGCCAACAAAGGGCGCAAGGAAGTGGTGTTTGAACCCGGCGATTGGGTTTGGGTTCATATGCACAAAGAGAGATTTCCTGAGCAGCGATATTCTAAGTTATTACCGCGAGGGGATGGACCATTCGGGCGAAATACGATCGGGAGGCGCTAATTCAAATCCCTCAGGTTTTGGAAAGAGTTAACAATAATGCCTACAAGCTCGATCTTCCAGGTAAGTATGACGTTAGTGCCACATTTAATATTTCTGACTTGACTCTTTTTTATGCAAGTGATGATTTGAGGGCAAATCCTTTGCATGGGGGAGGGAATGATGTGGACATCGAGCCATATCGAGGAGGAGATGCTAAGGACCCATTATCTATTCCTACTGGTTTGATCACTCGAGCACGGGCCAATCAATTTAGGCAAGCCGTTGGTGTCATGGTTCGTGATCTTTAGCGTGGAGATGACCTTGGATCAAATCTTGAAGAATCTTGGAAATCTTGGCGCAATTTAATTATCTGGTCACCAAATATTTTACCAATTCAAATAGGAATATTCTTCTTGTTTAGGAATATTCTAGAATATGACGCATTTTTTTTTTTTTTTTAGGGTTGGTTTTAGGGTTTGTGTGGCGGCTAGAAGGCCTATATATATAAGACTGACTAAATTTCTTTGGGAGACAGATATATATTTTATTTTTAAGGACAAGAATTGAGAGGTTTTCTTCTACTGCTCTTTTGAGGACTTGACCTTATCAAGATTCTCTTTGGCGATCGATTTGACTTATCGAGCGAGATAGCGAATTCTTTCGCTCGTGGCATCTATAACGTTGGTTGATTGACACGCTTTCATCAACAGGTCACGTTCATACCGAGGTTGCCAATTATAGGTTTGATTGGAGGTCGAGGTTTGCAATTCGCACCATCTGGGCCTTCGTAGAACGATCCTTCCGCAACGATTCACATCACAAGGACTTATGCTAAGAGGGCCAGTAGAGCCGTGACTCGAGGTAGAGCGCCGATTAGGATCGATACTCGAGGCAGAGGTAGGCCATCGGCTCAAGCCAGTGCCGGTGGAGAAGCACCCACTCTTGTCGGTGCTGGGGTAGAAGCCCCTGGTGATCCCAGATTTGATAGGATCATACGTAATTTAGAGGTTATGGGAAATCATATGGATCAGCAGGCTCAGAACCAAGCTGCCGCTGTCGAAGCTGCAGCCCAAGCCGCGGCTACAGCTCCTATTGCCGCTATTGCTGAAGTTGCCCCTGCTGCCATACCTGCTGCCACCCCGGGTGCCGCACATGTCGAAGGTCCGCCTTGGTTCACTAGGATGGGAGACCCTGAAGCTGCTGCTTCATGGATCTAGAAGTTGGAGAAAGCTTTTGCACTACTAATGTGCAATGAAATAGAGAAAGTAGTCCTTGCAACTTATCAATTGGAGGAAGTTGCAAATACTTGGTGGAAGACTACCCGAGGAGCGATATTTCTAGAAGGTGTTTTTTCGGAGTGGAATGCATTCTTAGAAGCCTTCAACGACAAGTACTTCTCGGAGACTGCCAAAGAAGTGAAAATGGCAGAGTTTCAACGTCTTCACCAAGGCTCCCTAACCGTCGATCAATATGAGGCGAAGTTCGCTGAACTTTTGTAGTATGCTCCAGAACTAATAGAGAACCTGGCCAATTGAGTGAGAATGTTTAGGGATCGATTCAGGCTGGACTTGAGAAGCATACTAGTCTCTCTAGATCTAAGGACCTATAATGACATTTATGGGAGAGCCTAGAAAATCGAGAAGGATTAGAATGAGAGAGCGGCCTCATCTAGATCGAGGTTCAGTTCTCATAGAGACAACATCCACCAAGGAAAGAGGCCGATGTCTGGAAACAGATTCCAAGGCCCGCCCAGTAAGAATGGTGGATTTATTAGGTCAGGGCCTAATAGAAATGAACCATGCCGCTTCTGTGGGAGAAGACATGGGTCAACACCGTACCCAGCTAGGATGGGTGTGTGTTTTGAATGTGGTCAATAGGGCCATATAGCCAAAAATTGTCCCAGGAAGCTAAGGGGACAACCATAGCTACCACCACCACCACAGAGGGGACAAATAAAAGGGCATGCCCCTCAGAACGTGCCATAAGGAGGACAGTCGAGGCCTCCAATTCAGGGCACCATGTACACGATTACCCAAGGTCAAGCAGAAGTTGCGCTTGACATGATAACAGGTATGGTTTCACTAAATGACTAACCTGCTTATGCATTGTTTGATCCGGAAGCAACCCACTTCTTCATTGCCGAGCAGTATGTAAAGTTGATAAGAGTCAGTCTTATATTATTAGAGTTGGCAATTTGCATATCTACACCCTTGAAAGATAAAGTTATTGCTGCTTTGGGTTGTTTGGGGTGCAAGTTAGAGATTGATGAGCGAGTGGGGAAAATTGATCTATTAATCCTAGCCATATATGACTTTGATTTAATTATTGGCATGGATTGGCTCACCAAGCAATGAGCTAAAATGGACTGTTATCATAAGGTGATTCAGTTTGATCTAATAGGGGGTAAGAGCTTTGAATTTGTAGGGAATCGAGGAGAACCCTTAATTGTCTTGATCTCATCGCTAGAGGCAACTCGTCTGTTAGACGAGGGTTGTCAAGGGTACCTAGCATTGTGGTGGATACAATAGTTGAGGAACTAAAAATGGAAGACATTTCAGTCGTGCAAGAATTTTCGAATGTTTTTCCTAAGGAATTGCCAGGACTACCACCAGAAAGAGAGATTGAATTTATAATTGAGCTGGCATCCGGGATAGAGCCAATCTATAAAGCCCCTTATCGAATGGCATTATCTAAGTGGAAAGATTTGAAGGTGCAGATGTAAGAATTATTGGATAAATGATTTATTTGTCCTAGTGCATCACCTTGGGGAGCACTAGTTCTATTTGTTAAGAAGAAAGATGGATCATTGCACCTGTGCATCAACTATCAACAACTCAACCAGGTAATCATTAAGAATAAGTATCCCCTCCCAAGGATAGATGACCTGTTCGATCAGCTGCAAGGAGCATCGATCTTTTCGAAAATCAACTTAAGGATAGGATACCATCAGTTGAGAATTAGGAAGGAGGACATTCCTAAATCAACATTTCGTACTCGGTATGGTCATTATGAGTTCACAGTGATGCCATTCGGGTTGACGAATGCTCCAACCGCCTTCATGGATTTAATGAACAGAGTATTCAAGGAATACCTAGATCAATTTGTGATCGTGTTCATTGATGATATCCTAGTATACTTAAGAAGTGATGAAGAGTACGAGAATCACTTGAAATTAGTGCTGCAGAAGCTGAGAGTCCATGAGTTGTACGCTAAGTTTAGCAAGTATGAGTTTTGGTTGGCTCGCATTGCTTTCTTAGGTCATGTGATCTCAGGTGAAGGGATTTTAGTAGACCTGAGCAAGATAGAAGCCGTGATCAATTGGCTAAGACCGACTACAGTAACAGAGATCAGAAGTTTTCTGGGTTTGGCAAGTTACTACAGACGATTTGTGGAAGGGTTTTTATCATTAGCATTGCCGCTAATAAAACTCCTAAAGAAGGAAGAGAAATTTGTTTGGACGAACAAGTGCGAGAGTAGTTTCCAAAAGCTAAAGGAAAAGCTTACTACCGCACTTATACTGACCATTCCATCTAGTCTTGGAGGATTCGAGATCTATAGTGATGCAACATGGTAGGGTTGTTGCATACGCATCCCTTCAGTTGATGACTCATGAACAGAATTATCTGACACATGATTAGAGTTCGTAGCGATTATCTTTGCCTTGAAGATTTGGAGACATTATTTGTGCAGAGAAAAGTTTCAAATCTTCACGAATCATCAGAGTCTCAAATATCTGTTCTCTCAGAAGGAGTTGAACATGAGACAGCGCCAATGGTTGGAATTATTGAAAGACTACAACTGTGATGTTTCATATCACCCAGGAAAGGCGAACAAGGTCGCCGATGCTTTAAGTTGAAAGTCTTCAGTAGCTCATATCTTGATAAAGGAGTGGAACTTAATCGAGAGAGCTAGAGATTCGGTATTCAAGTTTGAGGTAGACTACCTTTCAAGTCATATGGCCACCCTCAGAATTGAACTAGATGTCCAGGTCAAAATCAAGTCACTCCAACTAACAGATCCGGATGTATAGAAAATTCTTCAAGAGGACACTGAGAAAAGAAAGGTTGATTTTCAGATTTCTAATGATGGAATGTTAAGGTTCCAAGGACGTCTGGTTGTACCTGATGATATGGAGCTTAGAGAAGATATTTTATCCGAAGCACATCATAGCAGTTACAACATTCATCCTGGGAGTACCAAGATGTATCAAAATCTGCGTCAATACTATTGGTGGTCAGGCATGAAGGCGGATGTCGCCAAGCATGTCGCCAAGTGTTTGACATGTCAGCAGGTAAAAGCTCAGCATTGCAAGTTGGGAGGACTTTTACAACCTCTTGCGATCCCAGACTAGAAATGGGAGCATATCACGATGGATTTCATAACTAGACTACCAAGGAGTCAGAGAGGAAATGATTCAATTTGGGTAGTGGTCGATAGATTGACGAAGTCGGCTCACTTCATTGCAGTTTGAAAAGACCTCAGCCTAGATAGACACTTGGACCTGTACATGCGTCAAGTAGTTCGAATGCATGGAGTGCCGGTTACAATAACCTCAAATAGAGACCCAAGGTTTACCGCAGCTTTTTGGAAAAGCTTGCAAAGTGATCTAGGTACAAAGTTTTAGTACAATACGGCATATCATCCTGCGACGGATGGCCAGTCTGAAAGGATGATTCAGACCCTCGAGGACATGCTAAGAGCTTGTGTACTAGACTTCAAAAGAAGTTGGGAAGATCAGCTTCATCTGGTGGAATTTGCCTACAACAATAGTTATCAACAGAGCATCAAGATGGCTCCATTTGAAGCGTTGTATGGCAGGTCATGCAGGACACCAGTGTGTTGGGATAAAGTGGGTGGAAGGAATATTACAGGCCCAGAGTTGGTTCAGCAGTCAATGGATGCTGTGGCAGTAATTAGAGGCAGATTAAAGACCACGCAGAGTAGACAAAAAAGTTACGCAGATAAGCACCGAAGATCATTGGAATTCCAAGTTTGTGATCACGTTTTTCTAAAGGTGTCACCAATAAGGGGAACTTTGTGCTTTGGAAAGAAAGGAAAATTGAGTTCGAGATACATAGGTCCGTTTGAGATTCTTGAGAGAATTGAGACCTTAGCATATCGTCTTGCATTGCCACCAAGACTAGTGCAAGTGCATAACGTCTTTCACGTGTCGATGTTAAGGAAGTATGAGCCTGACCCGATTCACATGCTCAATTTTGAGGAATTGGAAGTGGATGACCGAGTGTCATACGTGGAAAGACCGGTCCAGATTGTGGATAGGAAGGAACAAGTGTTGCGTACAAAGACCATTCCATTGGTCAAAGTGGTCTAGCAACACCATAGTATTGAAAGAGTGACATGGGAGACTAAAGAGTCAATGAGAGAATTGTACCCCCACCTTTTTGCTTAAGTTTTGTAAGGTTTAATTTTCGAGAACGAAATTTTTATAAGAAGGGAAGAGTTGTGACATCCCAGATTTTCAACCATGTCTTCTACTGAATAAATCGGGCATTTCATTGATGCGTCTATAGGGTTGTTCTCATAACTAATCATTCTAGAGATAATTAGACCATCTAAGTAGGCCATTGAGAAATTTTAAGGCAATAGATTTGAGAATTCGACTAGGAATCGGCTTCTTGACCATGTCCATCTTTAGATGCCATTACGGCACACTTAAAAATCGATTTGACATCAGAGATGGACTGGTTCGATAAAGATGTGTGGCTAATCGTGGGTGACACTACTAAATTAGAAAATTCTCATCGGCCGGCACTAGACTAATTTTCTTATTGTTTTGATACCTTGTGTCCGTATTTGAATTCTCAAGATCTTCACGACAACCGAGAGTTGCCAATGAGTTGAGTGGGTTCATAGTAGCTCAAAGAAAATCGACCACGGGTCATTTGCACTAAAATTGTCTGAAAGTTACCCAGTAGCCTAGCTTACACTAAAAACACGTCGAATAGAAATTAACTATTAATTCAAGTCCGATTTCAGAAATTGAAGATCCTGTCATGTCACAATAAATTCTAAGAGTTTCGACTCAGTTTCAGAAGATTTTTTTGACATCCGAGACTTTTTGGGAAAAAGTCGTCGCCGTGCCATTTTTGTTCAGAAAATGCCGAAGATGGTTTTGGATTGCAAAATGGGAATGTAAGATGGATGTGTGGGTGAGGAAAATTATAAATTTGATAATTTAGATATCAATTGAATTTATGTAGGCCAAATGAGAGTGAATCAAGAGAGAATTGCTATGCAATTGAAGCCTTTTTTGCTAAGAAATTCGTATGCCCCAATAAGTTGTGACTTATGGACCAACTCAACTCTCTAGAAGGGGTATTTTAGGTTGAAATTGTGCTGGTGGGAGACAGCTATGGTTGTGGATCAAGATGAGGGGACAAAGGAGATATTTGTGTGGAAAATGTAACCTAGTGGCCCCTCCATCTCTCTCTCTCCCTCATCCTTCCCCCTTACTACGTCCGAGACTTCCTCTCCATCATTCTTGGTTGTGCGATGCCACCAGGAACCAACGAAAGACGAAGACTAGCTGCTGCTCCATCTTGGTTCTGCTTCTCCACCAAGCGAGCTTGCCAGCCCAAATCCCCATGCCCATGATCGTTTCTTCTTCACCCTTTGCCAAATTTCCAGCAGCCTAGGAAGCACAAACACTTTCCGGGACCTTCCGTGTCGTGTCCGAAATGCGGTCAATGCATGTCGGGAAAACCGACACGCAGTCAACCTTCTTCGACACGCTCCGACACGCAAGTCAAAATTTCCGACACGTAACTCCGACACACACAGGGTTATTTTTATAAATTTCCAAAACTTTGGGGACTAAACATAAATATATGAAAAAAATGATAATAAAAGTTAAAACTTCAGACTTCAGTCACATGACGCACGCACGGTTCTAGACTCTCTTCGATCTTCAATCGAACATGCCTGAGCAGTGAGCAGAGCACTCTGGTTCTCTTCTTTCGCCGTGAGTGTTGCTGGAGTTGCTTTGCCGGCCGCGTGGTCCACCCCACCAGTCGCCGACTCACTATAGGCCCTCACACCTCAGCCCCACCCATTGCCTCCGACCTCACCTTCGTCTCTCGCAAGCATCGAGCCATCGCCCTTGCCACTCACAGGCGTTGCCACATTGCTCTTCTTCATCTGCAATTTCATCTTTTTGCTCATCTCAAGTTAGCATTTTGGATTTCTTTATAATATGATTTGGGATTTTTCGGCAAACCCTAGAGTTAGATCGGGGAAAGGGAGATTTCTTTGGAGATCTGAAATCTTGTGGTAGAATTCTTGAAATGCGGCTTGTGCGGTGATCGTCTTGTTGGGAAAGAGGGAATTTTTTTTAACTAGGCTACTCGAGAGCTCTTCAAGATTGGAGATTTATGGGTTTTGGGTACTGTGTTTGGTGCAATTGGAGTTGGAGTGACTGTCTTGTTCCTATTTTCACCATTTCTTGTTTGAACTCGGAATTTTTATGATGAGGGTAGTGTATTCCTTGTAGTCGAATTCTTGAACTCTGTGGCTTTTGGCCTTAGCTAAAAATGGATCAGTTTGAGACTACATTAGAGTTTGTTTTTCTGAGTGATCCGTTGAGTTAAAAAATGGGATGGTGTGTTGTAATCCCAAGTGATTCTTAATAACCACCTTTAAGTCCACTGCGTGAAGTCACCTAGAGGATTCATGTTTTGAGTGCTATCTGGTGAGTAGAGTCAGTTGGACTATGGAAACATTTTTCAGCAGAATCAAGAGTAAGGGAAATTCTGAAACCTAACAATGATCCAGAGATTAAAATGATTTGCTAGGCATTATAAAAATGATTTCAAAGGGGAAGAGTTCTTATTTGCTACTCTGCACCAAATAGGATTTACCCTGAGTGAACGGACTGATATTTGTCATTTTTATATATTGAGCTCGCTATTTTGAATAAGTCATCTATGAAGTAAGGGGCATCAAAATTGAAAACCAAAAGGGCATTATCGGTTTTGCTATGATTTTTCTCTATTTGTATTTCCTTTTCACTTTTGTATTGCGAATACTTATAATGACTTTGGTCGTGTATGTGATGGTCGGGAATTGATTATGGAAGTTTGGCTGATGCTGTTTGCTGCTATTTGCTGCTGTTCGCTACCGTATTGTGCTGCTGTTCGCTGCTATTTGCTGTTGTTCACTGCCGTATTGTGGGGTTGGCTGCTGCTGTTCGCTACTATTTGCTGTTGTTCACTGCTGTATTGTGGGTTTGGATGCTACTGTTTGCTGCTGTTCACTGCTGTTTGCTTCTATTTGCTGTTGTTCGCTGCTATTTGCTGTTGTTCGCCACTGTATTATGGGGTTGGCTGCTGTTGTTCGCTATTGTATTGTGGGATTGGCTGCTGCTATTCGCTGCCATATTGCTGTATTGCTGCTGTTCGCTGCTATATTACTGCTGTTCATAGCAGCTCGCTGCTATCTGCTGCTGCTTGGTGTCATTTATTATTGTTCGTTGTTGTCCATTACTATTTTGCTGCTGTCTATTGCTACTTACCACTTCCCGCAACATGCTTCCAGTTGGTATTCAATCTTCCTTAGTTAACTTTAACTAAGAAACCTTATAGCAATTGATAATAACATATTTTTTTTATTTTTTATTTTTTTTGCAGAATCTTTAAGTTCAAACATGACTAGTAGTACTTCAAGCACACAACAACCTATCTCTAGCAATGAAGTTGTAAAACAACCATTATGGAGGTATGTTACTAAGTTAATTAATCATACTGATGCGGGGGAAAATTTGTCTTGGAGATGCAATTTTTGTCAAAAAGATTATAAGAGTTCATACACGAGAGTGAGGGTCCATTTGATGATGATAAGTGGAAAATGAATTGGAAAGTGCACAAAAGTAAAAAAAGAAGAAGATCTTTTGGAGATGGAAAAATTAGAGGAAGTGGTCAATACTCAATTAATGAGTATAGCAACTAGAAATGTACCTTTGCCTCTTGCTAGTTATTCACTTAATGGTGGTGGTAGTGACAGAATGGATTTATCATTAAATTCCAAAAAAAGGAAAAGTGGAAGTGGGAGTGGAAAATCACTTGAAAATGCATTTAATATGACTCAACGGGAACGTCTAGATTGTCAGATTGCTAGGATGTTTTATTCGGCGGGCTTGCCATTTAACCTAGCAAGGAATCCTTATTTTCAATCCGCTTTCACTTATATAGCTAATCATAATATTGCGGGCTATGTACCACCGAAATATAACTTGTTGAGGACCACTTTGTTGCAAAAAGAGAAGGCAAATATTGATAGGTTGTGTACACCTATCAAAATCATGTGGAAGGAGAAGGTTATAAATATTGTGAGTGATGGATGGAGCGACTCGCAAAGAAGACCACTTATTAATTTCATGGCAGTATCGGATGGACAACCGATGTTTATAAAATCGGTTGATTGCTCAGGAGAAACAAAAGATCTGCATTTCATTTTTAACTTGCTGAAAGGAGTTATCAATGAAATTGGGCATGAGAATATGGTCCAAGTAATTACGAATAATGCTTCAAATTGTAAGGGCGTGGGACAACTCATTGAGCAAGAATTTTCATCCATTATGTGGATGCCTTGTGTGATGCACACTCTTAATCTAGTTTTGAAGAACATTTGTGCTACGAAAAATATGGAGAGCAATCAAATAGTTTATGAGGAATGTAGTTGGATTTCAAATATTGTTAAGGAAGTTATGCAAATCAAACATTTCATCATGAACCATTCTATGAGATTAACAATATATCATGAGTTTGTTAACTTGAAGTTGCTTTCTATAGCGGATATACGTTTTGCTTTGATGATTGTGATGCTTAGGAATTTAAGTTGATAAAAAGTGGTCTTCAAAGCATGGTGATTTATGACAAATGAAATATCTATCGAGATGTTAATCAAGAGAAAGCTAAGTTTGTCAAGGAGAAGGTGTTGGATGATTTTTGGTGGGATTTGATTGATTATATACTTTCATTCACGGCTCCTATTTATGATATGCTTAGAATTTGTGACACCGATAAACCTTGTCTTCACTTAGTTTATGATATGTGGGGTTCGATGATCGAAAAAGTGAAGAAAGTTATATATGCACATGAAGTAAAAAGGCTAGATGAGAAATCCACATTTTATGGGGTGATTCACACAATTTTTGTTGATCGTTGGACAAAGAACAACACTCCACTTCATTGCTTGGCACATATCTTAAATCCCAGGTAAGTTCTAAAATTGTATGAGATTATTACTTTAGTAGTTATTCTTTCTTTAACATGATAATATAATACTCATCTTATTTATTATTGTTTTCTAATTTTATTTTATTTTATTAAATAAATGTACTATAGTGAGCAATGGCTTGATGAAGATCCTACTCGAATTTCTCCATACAAGAATAAGGAGATCAACCAAGAAAGACTGAAATGCTTCAAGAAATACTTTCCTAACTTGAATGAGCGCAACAAGGTGAATTTGGAGTATGTTGATTTTGCGAGTAAAAATGGGGATTTTAGAGATTTTAATTCCATTCAAAATCGATATTCTATGGATCCTAAGGCTTTGTGGGTTAATCATGGTGCATGTGCACTGACGCTTCAAAGTATAGCCTTAAAGCTTCTTGCACAACCTTCTTCTTCATCATGTGCTGAGAGAAATTGGAGTACTTACTCATTTGTGCATTCGGTGAGAAGAAATAAGATGACCCAAAAACGCGTAGAAGATTTGGTTTTTATTCATAGCAATCTTCGTCTTCTATTAAGAAAAAGCCAACAATATGCAAAAGGAGAGACTAAGATGTGGGATATTGGCGGAGATGCATTTGACTCGTTTGAAGATATTAGGGTGCTTGAAGTTGCAAATCTTTCACTTGATGAGTCAGAGATTGAGTCTTTTTTTTTTTTTTTCGGAAGAAGTGGATAATGTGGATGAATGACTTTTTATTATATTGCTTGATGGAATGTTGATTTTTTTTTGCTTATTGTTAAATTTTAAATTTAATAGTGGAATGTGGATTTCTTGTTTTTTCCTTTAAGTTTTATGGATTATTACAATGAAATGTAGTTGAATTTGTCAAATTAAAAAAATGAATGATATTAACAAATGTAGAAAATATTTATTTTAATATTTAATGTGTCGAAACGTGTCGGAATTCTCTACTTTTTTAAGAAATGACGTGTCGCGTGTCGTGTCGTGTCGTGTCGCGTGTGTTGCGTGTCGGTGCTACCTAGCCAGCAGCACGCTCGAAGAAGCCCATGCCTCCACCGAGTTCCTCAACTGCTGCCACATCTGAGCTTTCTCCAAGCTCGATCAACCAAAGAAACGTTTCCCCGGCCATGTTGACTCCCCTGCCAGCGAAGCCCACCATCGTCTGTCTCCTTCCTCCGAGCAGACCAGCATCTTCCACTCACTCTCTCTCTTTGCCAGCGCCACTGATTGAGGCCAGCAGTCCATCGAAGACATCAACCGAAACAGCCGAGCTCCTCTCCTACGCTGCTCCCTTCGCCTGCGTGTCTTTGGTCCAGCACTCAGCCCACGGTTTGGCCAGCAAATCCCACGAGCTCAACAGCCCAGCAAGCAGCCCATAGTTCGGCATCTTCAAGCCCAACTCTCTGCAAGCCCAACCCAGGTTGGTTAGAAGTAGCCTGGTCCAAAGTAAGCCCACAACTTGAAGCCCAAATCAACGAGGCCCAAGCAAGTTCAGCACATCTTCAGCCCATCTTGCGCCCGAGAAGCAAGTCCACGCCCATGGGTGTTGTCATGAGCCCAAGTTCAGTCGCGGTCACGGTGTTCCGGTCTTCGCTTTGCACAAGTGAGTTTAGCTCACTAAACCCTGCTTAGTTTACTAATTATGCTTATGGGTTGATTAGTGTTAATTAAGCATGATTATGGGGTTAGATTAGTTTAGATTAATTAAATTAGTGACTTAACAATGCAAGTTAGGTGGTTAGATATAGCCATTAGCAAGTAGACACGCTATATTAATTATTCAATGGGTCTCGGGATTTTTCCCGGTCCGTTCCGACTTCCAATTAGGCGATACGGGCCTAAGTTGGATTTTTAGTATTTATTTAATTAATTTTCAAAATTAATTAATTATTTATTTATTTTATCGGTCATACAACTAGAGTCTTAATTTCCATAAGAAGAGGTTCTTTGTTTAGAAATAACTTGTCTTTAGGATTGATCTGTCAATCAATCGAATCAATCAAATCTTTATTGGTGTGAAATCTAAACCAAATCATTAGTTGTTATAGGTAACTGGTCTCCCTTTGAACTAGTCACCTTCTAAATGTGTGCTTTATTCTGAACTAGCTATGCTATGAACTTTCCAAGTTCTAGATTGGCTACATTCTAAACCTTGTCAGGATGGGAATGAGAGTAATTTTCTTAGTCTTTATCTTCGGAATAAAGTATAGAGTTTAAGTTTGAGTGTGTTTCGTTTGAACTAAACTTTATAAATAGCACTAAAATGAGATGTTTCCATCCCTCGAGTGTATCCCTGAAACAACATTCTTCAAGACAATTATCATAATTAAGAAAATTTATTGGATAGTTTGCCAATTTCAAAATCTATTAGAAGTTTTCTCAACAATTGAGTAGACTAGAAAGTTCAGGTACTAAATAGCAAAATTTAGGGGGTCTATTAGGCAATAAATCGGACAAGGTTGGTCTCAGCCTACAAAACTGTTTTCAATTGAGTCCCTAGGAAAGCCTGCAATTATCACATAGTTTCGGCGCTTATTTGCAAAAATTCCATACATGAAAGTTGTTATTAATAGAATGATCTAACTCCCTATAATATTTGGAGGGATTTTGAAATTTCCAAATATTTTTCCTGTATTATACAAAACCAGGTCATATTTCAGGTTAAAATTGGAGCAATGTTGACTCTGGGTCAATTTTGGATCTTTCGGGTCAAAACTGGGTCAAATAGTCTTAGTGACCTTTGAAATACACTTCATAAGCTTTCCAATGACACCTAAATCAAGTGAATTGGAGTTCATTTAGTGGGTCAATTGAACTAAAACTTAATTTCTCAGAATCAGTAAAAATGAACAAATGATTCAATCATTGGCTCACAATTTGATTGTTGATTCTTCAAGGCTAATTAGCGTAAATTGCATGTGAATGTTAGATTGTATGCTTAGGGCTGATGCATGTCTCGATGGGTACTTTAGAGGGGATGATTAGGTCAGTGGTTAATGATGTTGTCCATCTCTTTATATACGCAAATAGCGGTCAATTATCATTAATCTCAATTAATGAGCCCTAGTCTATTAAGATGTGGAATGAGATAATTGAAATGCATGATCAACTCCAAAGCCAATCTCAAGGCAAATCGAATGACGATTCAATGTGAACGTTGCTAATGCTTCACATTGTTTGAGTGCATGTTATGAATTGTGTGGATGAATGAATGACTGTCCAAGCTGACACTTGTCGGGACATGGGCAAAGATGGCAGTCCATGGAGACGGTGGCTAATGACGAGTCGATGGCAATGGTGAAAGACCGATGTCCGTTTTGGCCTTATCTTTGTATATTTTGTTTATTGTTTAGTTTAGTTTATCATTCTTAGGATTAGCTTCAATTTTAATTCCCAAAAAATTAAAAATCAACTTAGACTGAGCCTCATTTTTAAACAAATAGCTTAGGTTTAGCTCTAATCAATCAAATAGAATTAGGCTCGCCTTAGCTTTTCAATAGCAAGTTTTTTGAGGGTTCATGTCCCAAGACTCAACAACAAGGCCATGTATTATTTACCCGACAGATTGCGGGACATTTAAGTTTCTCGTACTTAGGTAGCCGCTTTCAATTCATAGCGTTTTTACTTTCGGCACCACGTTTCAATAAATTGGGTGTTAAATCACTTTCTTAGATTAGGAGAGGCTTAGTTTAAAATCTCGATGAACTCCCCACAAGAACATTTGCTTAAAATCACTTTCCTTTAGGATCATAAAAGGTAAACCAAAATTGCATAATCACCAAAACAACCAACTAGTTAGGCACTGAAAAGACATAAATAGAAATATTAGTGTAATTAAGTCATCGATCCTAGAAATATTTGTTGATGTAAAAAAAGACAAAATTATTCTACTTCTCGTTTGGGTTCTAGCCAACCCCCAAGCGACTCCTAGTAACTCTTGATATCTAAAAAACTTCAAAAATAATCCCAACGTCCTATGACGTATAGGCTTGAGAGAGCCCATGCTCATGATTGATGAATCTTTTGAATCGTTGATAAGATGATGTATTTGAGTCGTTTTTTAGCTGAAGCGATTGGATTGTCTCGTGAGAAAATACCTCTAAATCTGCCCCCCAAAGGCAGTCCCTTGAGGCGTAAGTCGTGACAAAATAATGAGGTCTCTTAAGAAAAATTTATCATAAGTATCATTAAGTTATTAACAGCACGTGATAATCAATTTGTTTTTTTTTTCTGTTCCCAATAACAGGTTTGGAATAGAAATCTGTTTAATAATATAATTTTATTTTTCTATTTCTAGAACAAATTTTTAGTTTAGAAATAGGTTTGAAAGAAAATGAGAAGTAAAAAATTTATACTTTACTATTTCTTAAATATAAATAAGAATAAAAACTTTTCCCATCGTTTGCCTTTGCTACTAGCTGCCCCCTGGCACCCATTGTCCCTTGTCGTCTCTACTCACGCCGCCACCAATCTCTATCCTCCGTCATTGCCAGCCACCTCCTGTCGCCGTTTGCTACTGACAACCTCTAGCCACCACTGCTTGTTGTCCTCCATCACCCATCCCCGTCGGCCACTGCTTGTCATCCTTTACTGTTCCCATTGCTCATTAGCCATTCGAGAGAAGAAATTTTGTGTCTCTATCAAACAAATTTCTGTTTTAAGAATAGAAATTTTGTATCATTATCAAACACATACTTTTGCTCAAAAACACGTTCAGAGAATAGAAAAGTCAGTTTTTGGCCAGAAATTGATTCCAACAAAATGATTATCATTTGCACTCTAAGCCTCTCCAAGCCCAACTTCCCCAACCCAACCACTTCTTCTAGGAAGTTTTCCTCTTGATAATAACTTAATGATCAAGATTAGCGCATATGAAATGATCTACAAGTGCCGAATTTTCACAACAACGATAGTTTAATGCATAGTAGCAAGATAGTAAAACTGACTACCGAAGTTTATTTTATATAGTGTAATTTTATGAAGTGAGCATTCATTAAATTTTATCAGGAACATATGAATCATTAGTTTAGTATTTTTCCGTAAAATATTACACTGCTCATGTGAATGTTGTTATGTAGATGTGTAAATTATATTTTGTGTTGTATTGACAAAAAATGATAGCATATTGTGATTTTTGTTGATCTCTATTTATATGCCTTGTGTTGTAATATGTAATATATATTTATTATTCTAAATATGATCCCAAAATTGTATTCCCAATTAATTCCGATTTATTGCCCAATTTATCACCCACGTTTATTACGTGATATTTGTCTGTTAATATGTTACCATAATGGTATTGATGGAAGTCATCGGTAACATAAGAAATGGAATAAAACGTCCGGTCGTCTAGTTCAAACCCTATCACTACACACACCATCAGGTTTGAGGGATATTGGCTAGTAGAACAAGATGTAGAGATCTAGTGTCTCTATATCACAAATCGATTGTGCTATATGGATCCATCCAAGGTTTTGAGGTTTTCCGCCTTTGTAGATTTTCATCAATTGCCAGAGGTATGTTGATCTTTACATTTCTACAAATCGATCCCAACTTTTGTACGGATTTATCCGTGATTGATAAATCAGGATCGTCAGATTTTAGTTTATATTTAGTCTAACACCTTGGTCACACTTGTATCTGGATTAGTGCTATTATATATTTTATAGGATCTTTTCCGATTGGTTTTGGGACCTATATATAAGCCACGGAATGTCACCAGGTTGTAATCTTATAAAAAGATTCTTGTGTTTGTAAACAGATATTGCTTCTTTCTCACTTATACTCTTATTATATATTTAATTTTAAATGCATAAAAGATTTTTTAGAATTAATGTATTCATTCATTTCTTTCTCCCAAACGACATAGTAATTCTATCTTGGTTTCTTTTAGTTTATTTCATAGTTGTCTAATGGGCCATATTTTCCTATAACTCTGGTTCAAGAAAACTCCATCCAACCACACGCTTGATTGGTGATTGCAAATATGGACATCACTCTCATGAATTTTGATCCCACCACAGCAAGCATGACTCAACGCGTAGTATATAGCCATACTAGACATATAGTATGCAATCAAATCCATTTACAAGAAACATAAGAATTAGCACTTTTCAGTTTGCAAGAAAATATCATCTAACAGCAAGCACTGAACATTTAAGCATTTCTTGGTCCACAGTTTCACAATCCACCACTAATTCCAGATTTTTAAGTGCATGGAGGTTCTGAGATATCAATTGAAGATTGGCTTGGCAAAACTTGAACAATATTTGTTCTTGTTTGAGTATTGGAGAATTCTGCCACCCTCCTTTCTGAGCGATCGAGCATAATTATGTGCAAGAATGTTCACATTGGAAGAGATCAAGCGCTTTGGAGTCCACACTACTCATTAATTCAAGAAGGAATTCCTCCTATCCATCATCAATTCCTTTGACAAAACAAATCGAGAGGTTAACACATGGAAATGAGCTGAAGCACAAAGGATGGAAAGCTCCCTAGCTTCGGCTTTGTGGCATCAAGACTGACTTTGATATGGAGGGAGCGATGAGATTTAGAGGAATGAAGAAATTATTCTCTCTCTTTGAGCGCTAATTGAAGAAGTGAAGAAGCAAGCCATAACTACTTCTAATTTCCCCCAATCTTCGGAGAATGGAATGTCGATGTTTTCAGTGGAATTATTCCATGTTAGCAACTGATGTAGACATAGTGTTGACGTGGAACTACCATGTTAGAATACTTATAGTGGTTGTTGACATCCAAAAAATACCCCTGCTGTCATATGCTGATCACGAGGGATAAAACATTTGAAATTACCCTCACGACCACATATGTGCCATGATTTACGTCAACCCAGTCCATACTGGTCATAAAAACGAAGGATGGCCAAGAATTTCGAGAGCCCTTGGGTTAGATTTCGATGGACCTAGTAGTGGAGATACATGACTTGATAACAAAGCAATTGTTATCATGTGTCGAAACCAAGAGACATTATTGAAGACATAATATTGACAGCTAAGTGTCGGCTAGAATGGTCGATACTTAAAAGGGTGCCAAAATAAAAAGAGCGGTTAACACTTACTGGACAAGTCATAAGAACATCGTCGAACGGGTCAGAAAGTAACCAAATGCATAAGGCAATTCAACATAGAAAGTGGAGCGATTTTTAAGGAGGAAGCAACCGACCACCGATGGTAATCAAGTTGGCCTATAAATATCGTGGGCACTCCAACGGAGAAGCCTCCTCTTCCCCCCGAATAATATGCAAAACTACTTTATCTTACTCTTTATCTTAGATAAGTCTAGTTTAGCTATAGCTTAAGATTCTCGTCATAGATTCAGTTCTTGCAAATGTCTATATCCCAAGTAATATTGTCGATTAGATTTCGGCGCTATTATACTATCTAGTGTTATCGATTAGATTCTGACGTTGTATCCTCATACCCATCTAAGAACAGTGTTAACTAGATGTTGTTGTCACTGTCTAACGTCGTCGATTAGATTCCGATATTATATTTTCATACTCATCTAGGAGCAGTGTTTACTAAGTATTGTTGTCATTATCTAGCGTCGTCGATTAGATTTCAATGTTATGTTCTTGTATCCATCAAAAAGTAGTACTCACTAGGTGTTACTGTCACTGTCCAGTATCCTTGATTAGATTCCGACATTGTGTCCTCATATCCATCCACATGCAATGTCTACTAAGTGTTATTCTCATGGTCTAGTGTCGTTGATTGGGTTCCAACATTGTGTTCTCGAACTTATTTGAAAGCATTGTTTTCCAAGTGCTCTTGTTAATACTCACTGTTGTCAAATCAACCTCCATATTGTACAAACCAGTTTAATTTCAATGGGCTTTCATTAATATGTTGAAGTGAGTTAAAATCAAACCGTTGATTGGATTTCGACATTGATTATCATTAATTTCGAACTCATGTTAGGCGTGTTAAGAAACTTCATTAGAATAATATATATATTTTGCAGTTGACCCGCTTTGTCCAATATTAACACAGAACCCGAGTCTCCTTTAATAAAAACCAAAATATAACACTTGATAAAAGATATTTCGTTGCGTGATCCAAAACTAATGGAATAGTAGTTTTTGGGCGGAAGCTTAATGGGGGTAGATTTAGGACTAGAAGGAAAATTAAGAATTTTTTTTAAGGGTTAATACTATGAAAAACCTCATATTAGTACAATTGTTACAAATTTATCCCAAATTAATTTATTAACCACCAAAAACTCAAACTGGTATACCTTTGATAAATTTACCCAAAACTAGTACATTTGTAATAAATTTACTTTTTGTTAGTTTATATTGAATTTTATTGTTTAATTACTGAGTTGAATGACATGTAATAGTTGTCTAGTGTACCGGTTTGTGATTTTACACTTTGTTTGTCACAATTATGCCAATTTTGTGGTTTTTAAGAGTAATAATCTAAGTTAATTGAGGGTATATTTGTCACAAATATATCGATTTTGAGTTTTTGACGATCAAAAAATTAATTTATGATAAATTTGTCACAAGTGCATCAATTTTTGGTTTTTTTGTGATCATTTGGGGTGAATTTATTATACATGTACTAGTTTAGGGGTTTTTGATAATAAAAAAATTTAGTTTAAGATAAATTTGTCACGAATATACTTATTTAGGGTATTTCATAGTATTAACCATTTTTTTAAATAAGAAAAAGTTTAGGCAAATTTGAGACTGAACCTAAAGTTTGTGGTTTTTTTAAGGAATTAAGTAAAAAAATCACACTAATATTTTCTAAACTTTTACCCAACATACAGTAATATTCTTGAACTTTTAATCCGTTTAGTATGGTATTTAAACTAGTCATAAATATTCAATTTCGTTTGCAAATTTTAAATTGGTCAACCTAGTCCTCAAGATATTAATTTTGTTCAATCTATTTCCTTGACTTTTAAAATAAAGTCAAATTAGTTTTTTAATACTATTTACAAGTTTACATAATGATATCATTGCTCAAATTTTAGAATATGTTTTATTTCATTTGATTTCCTAAATCAACAAAAAGAAAATACTATTTTTATTACATTTTTACCCTTTTCATCTTCATGAATTTTATGATAGTTTCATTTAAGTATATTTTAGTTTATGGCCTTTGTAATAGTAAAGATAAAACACCACCCACCACGGTGGCGTTGTTGGCTTGAGCTTTGTACCTCCCACAAAAGATGCCAAGTTCGAATTCTAATGGCGTTACTTAGTGACTTAACCGCTGGCGTGAGGGTGGTGGATAGCTTGCGTCAACCCTAGGTTCTTCCCGCCGGTTGTCGGCTTTCAGGGTTTCCTGGGTCATCCAAAAAAAGAAAAAAAAAAAACTTCATTTAGAATTACCTCAGGTTGACATTCCTTTATTTTTGGAATAACTATTTTCATAAGGATATCAAAAAATGATATTAATTTATTTATAGATACCCATAATTATATTAATCTAAATCTAGTCTCGACTTTTTTTATATAAATAACTTTTTAAGATTTTAAAATTCACGTTTTCTTGTTAAATTTAGTTAAATTTGTAAATTAAGAAAGCAGGTGTAAAACATTTTCCATAGACATGAAATTTTTCGCAAAATAAATATACTCTAATATTATCTCATCTTTCTTGGTGAAAGACTACCCTACGAAGAGGTCAACATGTTCTCTACTCTCCAAACGTGTAATGAATTTTAGTCAATTTCCCAGGAATGGAACTATCATTTAATCAATTAACTAGAAGATCCGGAGAAAGAAAACAGAATTTTAGTGTTGACATAATTATAGTTCATATAAGACAGTACAAACATCAATATTTCAAATTAGGCATTTAGCTATATTACTTTGAGGTAAATATGTGGACAAAATTTAAGCACAATCTATGTCATTTACATGCTCATCTCAAATTCTGTCCTCGTCAATTAAAGTATTTGCATCATATCCGAATACCTAAAGACGAGCATTATTCCGCATCCAATGGTGCTCCTACATTTCTCTCCTCCCTTATGATGAAAAATATGTCAGGATCCTCTTAGGGTGCGTTTGGGAACCACTTTTGGGGAAAGTCTTTAGAAAAATGCAAATACCTTTGAGTTAAAGGTGTTTTCCGAAATGCAACCGTGTTTGGTAAATTGTACTTTGAAAGCTCTTTGTAAAGTATTTTGAGCAAAATAGCGTTTGGGGAATTACATCTACAAAGGATCTTTGTGGTAAAAAAAAATTATCAAAAGAAAAAATTAAAAAAATTGACCAAAGGGCAGTGGCCGCCGGCGACCTCCGGCGACGCCGCATCTGGGACAGCGAGGTTGCGCGATGCCGTTGCGACCTCCGGCGACCTCCGGCGACCTCCGGCAACGCCAGATTTAGGGCAGTGAGGTCGCAGGAGGACCTCGCCGCCCCGGATCTGGGTCGAGGCGGGGTCGCGCGACCTCGCCACCCTCGGATCTGGGTCACGGCGGGGTCGTGCGACCTCGCCGCCCCCGGATCTGGGGCGGTGAGGTCGCGGGAGATCGCGCGACGCCACCGCGACCCAGATCTGGGGGCCACGAGGTCGCGCGACCCAGATCGGGGGCGGCAAGGTCCTCCCGCGACCCTGCCGCCCCAGATCTAGGTCGCGGTGACCCAGACCTCGCCGTGGGTCACGGTGGTCGCGCCACCCCCCGGCGTCGGTCGTCTAGGCGACGGTCACCGGTGACCGCTCGCGGAAGAAAAAGACCGCATGCCGCCCCAAATCTAGGTTGCGGCGACCCAGCCCTCAGTCGCGCCACCTCCGGTGTCGGTTGCGCCACCTTCGGCATCGGTCACGCCACCCCCCGATGATCGCCAGCGTCCCTCTAGTAGTCGCCGGCCACTCGCAATCAGCCAGAACCAAACCCTCCGGAGAAGATGAACAGCTGCGACACAAGGGCAAGAACCGGGAAAACAAAAAATTCGTGAGGACAATTTCGGAAAAAAAAAAAATTATGAACAGTGCCCGTGTGGGCATGCCGAAAGCCCAAGGTAGGTCCTCACCTGCCTTGGGCTTTCGGCTTCACAATGCTGGCATTTAGGGAATGGGGGCTCAAAATTTTTTGCCAAACGGGCTAGCATTTGCCCAAGTATCTTTAGGCTTCAAAGGGGCTTTGGGAAGTGGTTCCCAAACTGAAGATACTTGGGCAAATGCCAGCTCGTTTGGCAAAAAATTTTGAGCCCCCATTCCCTAAATGCTAGCATTGTGAAGCCGAAAGCCCAAGGCATGTGAGGACCTACCTTGGGCTTTCGGCTTTTTCGGCATGCCCACACGGGCATTGTTCATAATTTTTTTTTCCGAAATTGTCCTCACGAATTTTTTGTTTTTCCGGTTCTTGCCCTTGTGTCGCAACTATTCATCTTCTCCATGCCAGCGATCGTCGAGGGGTGGCGCGACCGACGCCGAAGGTGGCGCAACCGACGCCGGAGGTGGCACGATCGAGGGCTGGGTCGCCGCAACCCAGATCTAGGGTGGCAAGCGGTCTTCTTCTTCCGCGAACGGTCACTGGCGACCGTCGCCCAGACGACCGACGCCAGGGGGTGACGCGACCACCACGACCCACGGCGAGGTCTGGGTCACCATGCCTCGGATCTGGGGAGGCAGGGTCGCGGGAGGACCTTGCCGCCCCCGATTTGGGTCGCGCGACCTCGCGGCCCCCGGATCTGGGTCGCAGCGGCGTCGCGCGACCTCCCGCGACCTCGCCGCCCCAGATTCGAGGGCGGCGAGGTCGCACGACCCCACCGCGACCCAGATTCGGGGCAGCGAGGTCCTCCCACGACCTCGCTGCCCCAGATCCGGCGTTGCGCGATCTCGCTGCCCCAGATGCGGCGTCGCCGGAGGTCGACGGCGACCACTGCCCTTTGGTCAAATTTTTTTAATTTTTCTTTTGATAATTTTTTTTTTACCACAAAGATCCTTTGTAAATGTAATTCCCCAAATGCTATTTTGCTCAAAATACTTTACAAAGAGCTTTCAAAGTACAATTTACCAAACACAGTTGTATTTCAAAAAACACCTTTAACTCAAAGGTATTTGCATTTTCCTAAAGACTTTCCCCAAAAATGCTTCCCAAATGCAACCTAAATGGGGTATTCCCGAGGGAAGCAGATTTAGCGGATTGTCAAATAGGAACTAGCATCACCACAAATTTTGCTCGGCACGGGGTTCTTCTAAATTTTTATCACGCGCGACATTAGGAAAATCAAATTCGTTGATTTTAAAGATGATATACTATCCTCCAAAGGAGTTGTCATTAACTTATAAAGATCAACTAAAAATTAAATAAAATGCGGGAGAACATTTCACTTACTATGAACTAGAAATCAAGGGTTGAGAACATGATTGTGCTAATGTCTAATTAACGCTCTTTCGATCTTTAAGCTCAATTTACTAAAAGGTGGCCTAACCGTTGAATGAAAATCTAAGCAAATCAAAGACATTAGACACGTGTAAAGATAATCAACGACATTACAAAGAAACAATGTACAAAAAATATAAAGGTGAGTATGGAAGAGTAAATTCGATACGAATCAAGCAAAAAGCAGTAAATGACACTGTTATTAAGTTTTGAGACATAATCCCGTATTAGCTAAAAATGAAATGTTATGTCACTTGAAAGAGATGGAAGAACAATAATAGTAAAGATGGAACTTCATTGAGAATTACCTCAGGTTGATATTCATTTATTAATGGAATAATTATTTTCATAAGGATATCAAAAAATGATATTAATTTAATTATAGATTGTTTTGAATTTTTTATATAAAAAAATTAAGCTTTTATAATTCATCTTTTCTAATTAAATTTAATTAAAAATTTAAATTAAGAAAACAGGTGTAAAACATTTCCTTTGGACATGAAATTTTCCGCAAAATAAATGTATTCTAATATTATCTCATCTTTCTTGATGAAATAGGAACATCATTTTGATGGTCCACAGTGGCACCAATTTTTTACCTTTTTTTTCCTGGTCAAAGCACTCTTTTACATTGACTACTCTATGGAGAGGTCAACATGTTCTCTACTCTCGAAACGTGAAATGAATTTTAGTCAATTTCCCAGGAATGTAGAACATTTATTCAATCAATTAACTAGGAGATTCGGAAAAAGAAAACAGAATTTTAGTGTTGACATAATTATAGTTCAAACAGGACAGCAAAAACATCAATATTTCATATTAGGCATTTAGCTATATTACCTTGAGACAAATATGCAGACAAAATTTAAGCACAATCTATATTATTTACATGCTCATCTCAAATTCTGTCCTTGTCCATTAAAGTGTATGCAGCGTACCCCAATGCTTGAAGATGAGCATTCTTCCGCACCCAATGGTGCTCTTACATGTGTCTCATTCCTAAGGAAATTTTCGTGATCGAAGAAAATACTTTTTATTTATTCATTTTTATAACAAGCAATCATTTTTAAAGATATATTTTTGGGAAAATTCCAAATAAAATACTTAAAGTACCAACATTTTTGAAATAAAAGCCTTAAATGGACATTATTTCAAATAATGGCATTTCATGCCATTATTTTCTAAAATAAGGATATTAAGTAAACTTTGTTCCAAATAAAAATCTGAAGTGATTATATCAATTTCAAAAAAAAAAAACCTCAACTCACTATTTGATAAGGGCAATTTTGTATTTTAAATTTTTTTTTTTCATAAAACAAACAAAAAAAGAAAAGAAAAAAAGAACATAGATGGGACGAAGGGCTCCTTCCCACCTCTCGTCGTAGCCCCATTGCCGGTGGGGCAGTGACGATGGCCGATGGGGTCACCAGCACCTAGGCAAGGGCCAACAACCCTCGTCAATCAGAGACAATGCCTTTGTCAGAGGCAAGAGGGGGCGATGACCCTCTCTCAAAATTGGGCCCAAGGTCTGGGGGTGTTAGGCGAGGGCCGCCGACACTTACACGAGGGTGGGTGACACTCGCCCAGGCTGGGGCGAGGGCGAGCAACCCTCACCTAGGTGCCAACCAACACTGCCACCCCACCAACGATGGGGCGACAGCCACAAGCGGGAGGAGACGCCTTTGTTTTTTTCATAGAGTTTAAGTTTTTTCAAATTTTAATCTAATTTTCAAAAAAAAAAAATCTAATTTAATCTAAATTTAAATTGTATTTTGACGAATTTAAATTGCATTTTGACAAAAATATCCCTGGTCGGCTAGAATTTTTTGTTGGCCAATGAGCCGATGAGGGTAGGCCCTTTAAGGTTGACCATGAACCTTGTAAATGACATAGTTTGAGGTTGACCATGTTTGTGACGCTGAAATGGTAATGGTCACCGATAAATAAGGTAAAACAGATATAATTAGTTCAGGTTCTCCTTTAAAACTGATATGACCACTTCAGGCCCTTAATTGAGAAAATGAGTGCACTTTGAGCCCTTATTTGAAATTTTTCCAATTTTTTTAAATTGTTCATTTTCTGCAAAACAAACGAAACCTAATTTTAATCTTAAGATCTAGCAACCTAAATGAGACATGCATTTTCATATCATTTTTATCTAGGGTTACTATCTTTGAAAAAACTCCAAACCGGTACACTCATGACAAATTTATTTCAAACTAATTTTTTGACCATTAAAGACCCCAAATTTATACATCTTTAACAAATTTACCTCAAACTAAGACACTTACCTATTGTTAATTTCCATTAAATTTTACTGCCAAATAGCTAAATTAAATGAAACTTAAATAGTTTACCGGTGTACCAATTTATGATTTTACTCTCCACTTATCACAGTTATATTAGTTTTGTGATTTTATTGTGGTATTAATTCAATTTAATGGATGATATAATTATCACAAATACACTAGTTTAGGGTTTTTGGCAATCAAATTAATTTTGGATAAATTTATTAGAAGCGTACCAGTTCGGGTTTTTGTTTATCAGTTGAGGTAAATTTATCACAAATATACTAATTTGAAATTTTTCACGGTTAAAATATTAGTTTGGAATAAATTTATCACATATATATTAATTTAGAGTTTTTCAGGTATTAACCCTTTTATCTTTCATAGCATTTATTTATTTATTTATTATTTCTTTCTTTCACTCTTTTATTTTCCTCCTTCGGTCCATCTTCTGCTCGCGCTAATCAAACGTGCGCGCGAACTCTAAACGCAGATCCCCATAACATCTCTACCTGGTCGGAGATCAACACAGCTAAGCTTTAGGCCGAGAACCAATTATGCTCTGCCGTCGACCATCCCTAACCATCACCAGACCATCACCTTCGGTCGCTAGCAGATCAACGCTCACGATTACAGCATTGCGAAGATACGCGAAACATGGACAAGGAAAGAGAGACACCACAGAGAGATGGAAACATGCATGGACATCACCAGATTTCGATTAGGCCATTTTCTCGCCGGTCACCACCATCAACCGCCGTAGGAGCACGCAGAATCATAGAACAGAGAAACAGAGGCTACTACGTAGGTTCAGCAATGTGCTCGGCGAATACGCAATTACGTCGGAAATCATATCTCGTAGCTAATAAAACGATTAACGACATGAAAAACTAAATCAAAAAATCTTCGGATTGAACAATTCCACGAACTAATTCGTGATCATGTCTACGAAGCATTTCGTCAAACAGGTTTTATGCATTCGACTCAGAGGTGAACCGACACATCAACGAACGCGGGTTTGATACTGATCTCATAGTAAATCGATTTATGATGTTTGTAAATCAACAAATTAATAAGAAGAAAACATCTCGGCCCTAACTCCCTCAGAATAGACCAGAACAGAGCATTTGGTGTTGCCTTGCTAAAGAAGCTGATCAGCGCCGCATTGGATGATCGAATCGGAGAAGGAAGCTTCTGCATATTTCGACGACCAAAATCAGGGCCGGCGGAGGAGCTTCAAGCGAGTCTGGCCACTTCGATCTCTCAGCCACAGAACAGAGATGAACAGAGCACGGCGGTCGCGGCCGCGGATACGAGTGGAAGTCGCGGCTGAGGGCGACGGGAGATCACTGAAAACTGAGAAACTTCTCTACAGAGAGGTTTGGAATTCAGCTTTCGAATCTGGCTCTATGGGCTTTTGATGCTTCTGCATTTTTATGGGCTTAAGCGATGGGTGAACTGGGCTTGTCTAACCGAGAAACCCTGGCTTGGTGGCTTGAGCAGCGGGCAACCCTCTGCTAATTTACCCAGATCATAGATAAACGCATCAGTGTCTTCCTCGCAGGGTTTTCTACTTCTTCGCCGACCATTTTTGAAGGATTTCATGGATGCAAGAACTCTGTAAGCATCCCTTCGTTCTTGTTCGGCTCCCGATGCCAGATGATGCGTGCGTTTCATATGAAATTGGCTATTCGTCTCTTCTTGTTCATAGGAGATGCCCCATGATGTATGGGAAGGGTTTGAAGGATTATGTGGAACAAGTTCCAGGCTCTCGATCTGGGTCATTGTTCTCTGAAAGAACTCTGTAAGCAATCTTCTCTTTCGTTCGCCCCTTTTCGCGGACAAATACGCATGCTCGTCGCGACGGTGCGCTCATGCATCTAGGGTCTCGGCTCTGGATGTCGGACGACGACGACGTGTGTTTTCATATGAAATCGATTGCGATTTGTTTGGATGGCTTGCGTGATTTAGGTATCCGTATGTGATGGGCTACCTATGAATGGCTAATTTACTTCCTGGCCTCTTTTCCTTAAAGTAAAAAATCCAACTTTATTCTACCCCATTTTTTTTTTTGGTCAAAAAAATCAGAACTTTAAATTCAATCCTAAACTTTCCCGACAGATTTTTTTTATTTTTTTGTGGGTCAAAAAATCGACTTTAGAGGATGAAAGCTAAAGTTCGGATTTTCATATGAAATTGATTGCGATTTGGTTGCATGGCTCGCGTGATTTAGGTATCCGTATGTGACCGGCACGGCTCTGGTCGCACTTGTGTACCGGGATGGGATTCTGATGGCTGCTGACATGGGAGGTTAGCTTCTTTGCTTCATCGGTCTTGCGATTCCCTGATGCTGGTGCGCTTTGATTTGAACAATTTGTTGCTTTCGCTAGGGAGAAATTTTGGCTCTTTTGTCTGTGTTCGGGAATTAGATATCTGTCAAGGCCGTAGAATGATGATCGAGATGTTTGAGTCGAGTTTTGATGAGTTTAAGATGCTAAAATTGTTGTTGCTTCTTGATATGATTGAGGAATTCAGATTAATTTTTTTTGCTTCACTGCACCTTTTGTTCTAGCATGCTATATATATAAATATATAGATATTACAAAGCACCAACACTTTCCGAGAGCCTCCATATCGTGTCGGGTTTCGACAAGTGTTAGGTGTCGATGCCAATGTCGGTTCTACTTAATATATCTGCTCATTATGAACATAAGTCTTGACTAGTCATATGCCAGAAGGAAACATTCTACTGCTTCTGTATTTTCTTCCATTTCACTATTTCTGACTATTAAAGTTATCATTACTACATAGCTTTCGAAGTTCTTTGACTTTAGATAGTATAGTGATCTCAAAACTGGTTTCCAATTGTTGGTTGCTTACATGCTCTGGTAACATGGTTATTGAGTCCTACATTATCCTTAATTGTGAGAATGTTAGTTTCCGGCTTATCTTGATGTTCTGATAGTGAGAAATATTTCGCAGGTTCTTATGGATCCACCTTGAGATACAAAACTATTGAGCGAATAAAGCCTGTTGGAAAACATTCTCTCCTGGGTGCGAGTGGAGAAATAAGTGATTTTCAGGAGATATTGCGTTACCTTGATGAACTGATGTACGTATCAATAGATCAAGATTACAAGCAGCGATTTCTTTTTTATTGCCGAATATTTGTTACCTTGCTTCTCTAACTTTGAGGCTGCTTCTGACAAAGACTGTTGATTTTGGGGTCTGTTGTTGCAGTCTTTACGACAATATGTGGGATGACGGGAATTCCTTGGGGCCCAAAGAGGTGCATAATTATCTGACTCAGCTTATGTATAATAGGCGCAACAAGTTCAACCCATTGTGGAACTCACTAGTTCTAGGTGGAGTTAAGAATGGACAGAAATATCTTGGCATGGTAGGCCTCGACCCTTGGTGAGATTCGTTGGACTTTTCAGAATGTTGTCGAATTCTCATTCACTTGGTGTGCAATTTTATCCAGGTTAGCATGATAGGCGTGAGTTTCAAAGAAAACCATGTGGCTACTGGGTTTGGCAATCACCTTGCACGGCCAATTCTTCGTGACGAGTGGAACGAGAACTTGAGTTTTGAAGATGGTGTTAAGCTATTGGAGAAGTGCATGCGCATTCTTCTGTATCGTGATAGATCTGCAGTCAATAAGATTCAGGTTCTAGTTTTATCTGTGTTATTGTTTATGGTTTTCATCACTTCTCGATGTTTGCATATGCAGCATACTATAAGGTTAGGATGTGATAATATCATATCAGTTGTTGGCATTTTCTTCCTCTTACTCATATAATTGCGTGATTTTGATGAACTGATGCACACTTACGCATCCTTCTTTTGTTGAGGAAAGGATGTCTTATCTGGGACTGAGGGAGAATTACAGTGTATTATCTTGTGGATAACCCAGTTGCACAACCAGCCTCCACATATAACTCTGGCCCCTTTTGGATCCACCATTGCCCAATTCATTCCTCTCTACAATTTTACTTAAGCAGGTCCAACCCACCTGTGATGCATGGTTGTTACCTGGATGTACAATGATTAGTCATGGATGACCTGCATTGGTTCGTATCCTAAAAATTCTGGGGAGATGTTTCCAGACAGATTTGAAGTCTGCATCATGAGGAAGAATAATGAGGATGAATATCAAGTTGTTTCAAGATCTCTGTCCCCTAAATCTTCTTCCCTGTATGCTAGTTTTTGGATAATTAGGAATCCCCAGAGGCTAAGTAACAATTGGAACCCAGGAGATGTCATACTGTTCTTTGGCCATTTTAAAGGATCTTAGCCTTTTATCTTGACTTTTGAGAACTGGAACTGGTAGCGCTTGAATATGTTGTTAATTGGGTCTCATCTTTTTCTTGCTTCGGAGCTGTTCTTCATATTTACTGAGATAGACGATCCATGTGATAAACTATAAACTAATAAAGTGTGCCAAGGACTGAGCATGAAGAGAAAAAGATTGGGGGGGGGGGGGGGGTTCTGTCTACGAGCATTGGACGTTCTTTCTTTGTAATATTGCCATTAGCTTTATTTCGAACCATCTAAATCACATGGCGCTTGAGTTGCAGATTGTAAAAATCACAGAAGAAGGAACAACAAATTTTCCGCCCTACTCTTTGAAAACCTTCTGGGGCTTTGAATCATATGAAAACCCCACTGCTGGTGAAGAAGGTTTGTGGTGAACTTCGTTCTGCATATTCTTTTATTCATTTAGACCCTGATCTTGTCATGTTAATCATGTGATATAACCTTTAGAAAATGTGTTTTTAGATGTTTTGGAGAGGCTTCTTTTGTAAAGAAGCTGTTGATGCTTTATTCGTCTTCACTGTCGATTGCCCCTTACAGATTTGTACTTCGGTTCTTATGGATACATCATCTGACCTTTTCAGGGTCTTTTTGGGGGATAATTTTGCAGATGGGCTAAAGTAGTTGGGGTAGCTTTTGGTTGGAGCAGAACTTGTGCTAGGTGAGAGAAACGGAGACATTGTTTGTGCAGAAAATGAGTAACAGTGCGTAAGGTACAGTAATCTTTATCATAGGGGGGAAAAAGAAAGAAAAGAAAGTGAGTCGGGGCTGTCTATTTCGTTAGGAACATCTTCCACGCAATTGAATCAGAGTAAGGATTTGATCCCTGGGACATGGGCCCACCCACCATGCAGCATTTGTCAACATAACATTGGAAAAACATCTTTCGTAACTTTCACCAAGTTGTCTGACGTAAAACCCTGCTCTTACCACAATTATTGGATCGTGCAGGACATCATTTGAAGATGACCAACTAGAATAAAGTTGGATGAAGTCTGATTTAGATGCAAAATACCCTTGAAGGGTATTCCCCGTTGGCGATCTTGCTGCGGTTATGTATTTCAGCATTCTATCATATCCCATGATCGGATTGCTTTTTTTTTGTTATCGTTTATAGAATGGAGTTGAACTCAATATTTGGAACTTTATGTCAGAAAACTTATTTTCTTGTTGTGTTCCTGCCTTGCCTATGTATTTCAGCGTTCTCTCTCGTTCAAGCAAGTTTCGGATTGCTTTTCTGTTCGGCTTCGCCTATGGTTTATCGCAGCTTACTGCTACTGCTCGTTAAAATGTGCTTGTTGTGTTTCTGCTTTCGCCCATGTATTTCAGCATTCTCTCACATGATCACATCCAAGCAGGTTTGGATTGTTTTTCTGTTAGCATGTATAGAGTGGAGCGTGACACAGTTAGAGATGTCAAAATGAGTTTTAAACCCACATATAACTCATTTAAATTATAAATGGGTCATATATAAATCACTTACATTTTGAAGAGACTAATTAAATGAATTTAAAAATTGAAAGGTTAAAATAAACGGGTTTTAAATAAGTTGGACTTAGAATTCATTTCCAACCCAAGCCTCATACTCTCTCTTTCCCTCTTTAATATTATAATTTTTTTATTAAAATAAAAATTATAATTATATTTCATTTTTCATTTTTCATTTTTCTTTTCTTTTTTTTTCTCCCTTTCTTCTTCCTCCTTCCTAGGTTGTATATGTGTGGATCATGAACTTGAAATATATATATATATGTCTGTGTGTGTGTGTGGGGCAAAAAGAGATCCGTATAGCAATCTCAGGGACTCGAATTGGATCTACCATCACCATCTCAACACATAATATTGAATTCTTCTTTTGTCGTTGGAGAGAGGAATTAGAGAGGTTAAAAGGAGCGTGCATGTGAGAAAGAAGGAAAGAGCCTATGATGGCTTTGCATACTCTTTAAGCTCTCTCCATTGCCAATTGGCCAGAAAAACAATGAGCATGATTTTAGCAACTACAACAAAAGGCCCAAAAATATACAAACGAAAAAGGAGGGGCCCGAGCTAAATCAAGCGTGTTCTATATGTCTAAAAAGGACTGGACGTCTGAGCTAAATTGGATGTGGTGCGATCCTATATAATGTATCAATTCACCATGTTATTCTTAGGAACAATTATAGAAAGAAGGCTAGTTTGGTGTTTTTGGCTTACCAGGCAACGCAGGGCTATTTCATGATCAATGAGCCGTCGGGTCTGTGACACTAGTGACACAGTTCGTGAATCCTCACGTACCCGTGTACCCTTGGGAGTAGAGCTTGGGATTATCGAGTGAAGAGTGAAGACGTAGAGAGGATTAACACAACTAGTCCGTGGGAGTGGCATCAGAACAGTTGGTGCTAAGAATTCTAGAATAGAAGGAGTATATTGCTTAGGAGCTCTGAAGGTGGGATTGGCCTCCCTTACACAAACTAATCAGGAACTGATGCCGCTCTCCTGATGAGGCCATGGCAGGCTGAAACCAGTTGTTGAGCTCAACGAGAGCTGCTATCTCGCTCGATGGACTAGACACCCAAATAAAGTTGGGTGTGGTACGATCTCGTATAAAAGGGTTATTCGTCATATTGTTCACTAGAACAATTATAGAAGGAAGGCTGGCCTAGCGAGTTCTGCTCGCCAGGCGCCACACGGTTGATTCAGGGCCAAGGAAACTATTGATCCGTGACACTAGCATGTCTGCTGTGAATTTGGGCAAGTATTGCATCTGGGTTAGTCAGTAGATCACTTAAAACGTGGTCATTATTCACCGCATGAGGAGTTTGAGGTCATTGCAAGCAAGGCACAATGTGAAGCATTTATATCAATTGGCATGACGGGCATTCCTAGCTTGATTAATTGGCTCTAGAGACAATCCGTTGGAGGAGAGACCATGGTTTCCTACACTATTATTTCAATCTCCCATGGTTTCTTACACTATTATTTCAATCTCTCTCTTCTTCTGCAATTAATTTCAAGAGTTTGGTGTGGGTTGATGCTATTGTTCTGTTCTAGTTTTGCTTTTCAGTTTCATGAGATCTTCTCAATGTCAACAAATAACAGGGTATGCAATAGTTTTGCTTTTCAGTTTCATGAGATCTTCTCAATATCAACAAAAAACAGGGTATGCAATTTTTATGAAGTGCTTCAACTAAATCAGTCATTCGACTCAGTCTATGGCCAGGAAATATTCCTCTTCTCTCATCAATCAAGAGATTTGCCCGAGAGAATCAAAGTTCTCGATATCAAGTTCCAGATAACGTGTCATGCTCCGCACTGCAAAAATCAACGGAAAAGCAACCTGAACCCGCTCAGATGTGAGAGGGGGCCGAAATCCGTAGGCAGAGCGGAAGCACATGAAGCATTTCATATGAGCACCACTATCAACGAGCTGCCATACAACCTAAAACGTTCTCGACTATGAATAAGACGCATGACCTTAGGTCCCAGGATCGAAACCCGGCTTTGATAGAAGGGTAGTTTCCGACAAGTCACCATCCCCTTTTTTTTTCTTTATATTTCCTCTCTCTCGCGTGCCTATGTTTTGCCTATGTTTTGGAGATGAGAGCCTCTGGAGGTAGCTGCTACGTCATCATCAGCAACAAGTCTGAAATCACTTGTCACTGCCCAAGCTTCATGGCAGAAATTGGCATTTGAACTTGGGAGGATTTGTTGTTGGTCTCGTCTTGTCCCGCGAAAATGCATGGCGAAGCAGAACTAGATTGAATTCCGACGTAACCAGACCCGAGTTAACTCCGCACCCGATACGCACCAACCAAGCATTCGTGGATGAATGTCCCTCTGCCTGGCTTCAAATGCTTTTAAATTTCAAAATCCGCAAGATGATTCGAGGAATGATGCCTGCTGTGATCTGTGTTTCTTATCTCACTACAGACGTTGTCCAGCAGCTGGGCTGATCAGTTTCAGATGTTTAGAAACCTGGACGTGTGGATCATTCCCTAACGGGCACAAACCAAGAATAAGAGAAGAGATTGCTATTGGAATTCCTTATACTCAAAGCCCTTACATGTATTTAAGATGATGTAAACCTATCACATATGATGAGCACTCACATCGGTGTCAATTTTTTAAGTGTCGACAGATTATTCATTTGTTCAAGTCCGGCTTGCAAGATTCATAAAAGGTCAAGACGTATAAGAGAATGCAATCTATTTTTCTTTCCTTCTGATTCTGTCGATCAAGAGGCATCCAAAACCACCAGATTTGGTGCTGGCTTCTCATTGCATATAAACATTACATATTACACTTGGATTGACATCCCACAGAAACCCGGGATTTGCTCTTCAAATTAACTCCCATATACCGATGTAAAAAACGGCGCTACCCCGATGGTCTTCGTCCTCAAGATCTTTCTGGCAAGTATTCCCCACTTGGTCTTGTCCTTCTTGTTCTGTTGGTTGATCCTGTCCTTGAAGTTCCTACAAAATGGAAAAAAAAAACTTCTATTTAGTAAAGACTTCGATTGACATTACAATGTTTTCAATTAGATCGAAAACATGCAAAAGTTCAGAGTGAAACGACACTTTCAGAACCGAGTGAACACAAGGGTTTCTGTAAGCAAAAACGTGTGCCTACATAATTAAGTACAAAATGCAAGAGAAAACCATCGCACAGAAGGAACATACCTGCACAAAGGGACTCGGCAAACGTCTGAATCGGAGCAGAGACGGGAGTGCAGCTCCAACAGCTGCCACATTCGCTTGCAGTGGATGCAACCACCCGGAACCCGTAACTTGCAGCCCGCAAAATGGCGGATAAGCAATTCTAGGCCCTTGCAAGCCTCGAAGCTGCACGGCGGCTGGTCCTTCTTGAAGACTTTGTCATGGGGCCCAATCGTTCGACACCCGTCTCTACAAATATGAACTAGAGCTTCCATCGCTTCATATAGTTGCAAATAGATCTTCCTCTCATTCTTCCTTCTGATCCTCTCCTTTGTTTGCTGCAATATTAGATCTCAAATTGATTTTCCTTTCTGTTCTCTTTTCTAATAGAACCAAAAAGTAAGGAAAGGAATGATGTGACGACAGACAATAAGTTCCAATGCTTACGTTTTCTTCGTGAGCGACGCACTCTAGTAGCTCTTTTTCTAGGAAGGGGTGACTCTGCTTCATCGCAGCCCATCCTTCGGTCTCTGACACATCCTTGAAGTTCTTCACAATCATGCGGTGACAGATGAAGCTAAGACGAGGAGCATCACAGAGCAACGCAAGCTGAAAAATGTCAATGACGTTCTCCATGTTAAGTAGACCCTGCTCGAGTTGCTGCTCACAGATCTGCTTGAGCTGAGGAACCACGAACGAGTGTGAGAGCACCAGTAAAGGCACAACCAAGTCAGCCATGTCTTGGTTTTCATAACTGCACATGAAACATAAGCCATGCTTAGCATAGAATTCTGGAAGTAGAAAATCTAAAAAATTTCCACTATCCTTGAAGCGACAGCAAGGGAGATATATTTACCAGGATGAGTACAAGAATCGAACAAAAACACGAATGGCATCATGAGGAACTCCACCAACCGATAATATTTGATAACGACCCTTTTGTTTAGATTTCTTTAGCATGCCTTTCATTACTGGAGAAGCCATGCTCTGCAAAAGAATAGCCAATTGGTAATGAGTTTAAGAAGTACAAAGTCACACCACTTCCCATCATGTGGCCTTAATCATTGAATATATCAAATTTCGTGTGGGAAAAGAATCAGATCCACTCTCGTGACATAATAATTTGACAACTTAAGTAACGATCATGAAAGGGTGAATTATTTTCAGGCCAAAGTTGTTGTGAAAGGTAAAACATCGATTGCACAAAGTTTCATTTCGAATATGAAAATTTCAACTTTCATGATCACAGTAAGAAAGTTCCAGATTGTCAACAGAGAGAGTAGCAAAATTTCAGCATAGCAATGTTGGATGGAAAGCGACTTACTATTTGCAGAAAGATTTTATGGTTTGAATTGAAACAAGGTTGGATTATGATTTCTTACAATTATACAAGCATGTGCATAGACGACACCACCATCGTCAGTGTGAAATTGGACATCTGCTTTATGGCCTTCATCAAAAAGTCGCTCCCATAGATCGATTGCTGTTGTCGAGATGCAGCAATTGCCTCTTTGAGGCACTCCCTCCGTTTGCAGTCTCTTCCTGGCACATTTGGTCAGGGTCGGAGCAGGTAATGGAGGTGCTGCCGGGAGACCAGTCCGTGCAATGATCAATGTATCATTGCTGTTTGTGTCGATCCCTCCCATCTGTTTCTGATTATTCTGCCAAACGAATGGAAACGGACTTAGTTGCAGTTCCTGGTCAAATTCGAGATGCTGTAGTCACTTTACAAAAGCAAATGGCAAGACACGCAACCAACATTAACCTCGGGTAAGTAAGCATGTGATCGCGGGAAACTGTACCTAACATTCAAATTTCTAACCCGAGCACCGACAAGAAAGGCTTGTTAATGGAAATTGGTAATTGGCACATCTTATTGCCAATTCATTAATGAATAGAATCTGTTGTCTACCATCAAACCAAGATTAATGATTTAGAGGAGAAACATCTGAGGTAGACATCAAAAAAAGATCATGGAGGAGCTAACAATTGCAGAACCAAGGAAGGAATCTCTCAAAATGATCATATTGCTAATGACTAAGCCCAATGAAGCCATAGATTGTGCAAATCTGACCAAATGTTTCAGGTTTAAGAGGATCGGAACAGTCACTTCCATAATTCTCACAAGATTTTTGACTGCTCAATGAATCTTATCATCACAAGCAAAACTTCAAGAGAAAAGACCCGGTTGCGGAGGACGAAAGAATCACATACCTTCAATTTCCGATCCGGAGATACCCGGGGAAGAAACAAAAAACCCGGATACGATGCAAGAACAGATTCGACTCGATCCGATCCAAATTTGATCCTGTCCGATCCTCGGACACTTTCTGCTTCTTTAAATCTCTGGAAGCCGGCGCAAATCGGGCCTCCTCTCCAACAAAACTGGAGGAACGGGACCAATGCCGAAGGCAATACAGGATATTTATCAGCAGGAGGAGGAGGAAAAGCGACAGCTTCTCTGCCAAGAAACAGCTTCTGGGTAATCCCCTCAAATATGAATCAAGAACCGATCCGCAAGATGCAAAGGCGTCAACTTCCGTTGCGCAGTTTCAATTATTGTCTTGAAATCAACAACCCAATAGAGAGACGGAGGCAGAGACACGGAGAGGAAGGCTCGCTCGACCCAACCGGAATTCCTCGAACCACGCTTCGACCAGCTTATATAGAAAGGACGACGTCCATTGTCGACGTCGCCCGTTTCCTTATCTGTCAGTCTTTGTTCGCACTCTCTCTCCTCTCTCCTCCCTCTCTCTCTCTCTCTCTCTCTCCACTCTGTCAGGCAACAAGCAAGAAACCCGCACGCGCATCGGCAGGTCAGAGCAGAGAGAGAGAGGAGAAGGAGAAGGAAGGAGGAAGAAGATCAGGCTGCTGATTCAGACGCACGTCAGGGAATTTGATACAGGCAGGAAGGAAGGGATCAAGAAACCGGTTCTTTCCCTAAATTATCATTTTTTATCTTTTCTTTTTCGGGGGTCGATCCCGCTTTTCGCTGCACGCGTTCTCGGGATCTACCAACGGCCGCCAACCGACTATCCCCGCTCGATCGCAAGGGATCCTCCCGTGGTTCTCGTGCTCCCCTAGATTACTCACCATTTTCTTCTTTAATAATAACCAAAAATGTTAAAAAATAGTCAAAGCTATCAAAAATCTAAAACTTTATCTACAGCAACAAACTTATCCTAAATTACTTTTGTGATATCAAAATTATTTTTATTACATGAAAATTTCCCAAATTTATATTCGTATGACGTATTTACCTCAAAATTTTTAAATCACAAAAAAAAAGTTTGAGGTTTTTTATGTTATAAAAAAGTTTGTAATAAATATACCACATGTATAGCTCGGACATAAGATTGTTTGCTTGAACCATATCTAGTTCATAATGGTTGAATTTCATATCTTGACTTGGAGGGTCAATCACGAATAAATTTAGAGTTTTTGATATTATAAAAAAAATTGGCATAAATGTATTACGGTAGGTAAAATTTGTAGGTTTTGTGACTTTAAAAAAAAAAGATGAAGAGACCAAACCCGAAAATGGGAAAAAAAAAAAAGGAAACGCGATGAAGGATAACGACAAATTTTCCTGTGGGACCCATGAAGTGGAGAGACGCCAGCTAAGCTGAGGTTGTGTGGTTCTCTACGTGCGTTTGGCCCGACCGGGACCCGCCCAACGTCACCTTCGCAGCAGCGGGGTGAATTGACCGGTTTGCGGCCAGATATTTTTTAGTGTACTTGGGAGGAAAAAGGTGACAAATTTTTAGCTGGAGGCCATATATATGGATAGTTTCTTTCGATCGGGACATGCACGGTCGCAAATGGGCAGGACAACAACTTGATTTGTGACAAAAAAATTTAGCGGACGGGAATGCATGCGCACTTCATGACACCCATGATTTTCAATCTTGTCAAATAAAATTATGGGTGATTGACTTTAAAGTGGAAAGCAAATTTCAGGATGAATCGATCCCTATCACGAAACCAGAAATTTGACAAAGTTGAGTTGATTTCCAAATCATGAAGCTAAGAATCGGCTCATCCAATCCTAAAATCACACCTATCAATCCAATGTAGGTCAATCCCGAAATTGGTGATTTCTTCCTCTCTTTTTTCCTTGGTTTCCTCTATTTTCTATAAGTGGAATGTTTTTCAACATTAAAAGAAAAAATAATTTACTAATTAGGATTTGCTTCAAAATAAAAAAAAATAAAAGAAAAATTAAGAAATCTTGGTCAGTCTAGTTTGTCCAGCAATAAATCGGATTGGTTACTCTCTATTTCAAGGAAATCACCCAAAACTAGCCAGTTCAATTCGGTCTAATGCGATTTGATTACAAGGTTAGATTGCGATTGATGTGCAACCCTAATCAAAAGACTTTTAGTGTACTAGGGAGTGAAAATGTGACAATTTTAGCTGGCCACATATTTAGAGAGTTTCTTTCAATTGAGACATGTACAATTGTGAGTGGGCAGGACAACAACTTGATTCGTGACAAAGAAAGTTAGCGGACGATAATGCATGCACGCTTTACGACATCCATGACTTTCAAACCCTCCAATCAAAATTAGGGAATGATCGGTTTTGATATGGGAACTAGTTTTCAGGGTGGATTGGTCCCACGTTGGAATCTAAAATGAGATTGGGTAAAATTAGTTTCTAACTTGAAATCAAGAATTGACCCACCTAATCCTAGAATTGCATTGATTGGTCGAATCTAGTTTCAAGGTCAATCTTGGAATCGGTGATTCCTTACTTTTTATTTTTCTTTGGTTTCCTCTATTTTCTACAAGTGGAATTTTTTCAACATTAAAAGAAAAATAATTTACTAATTAGGATTTGCATTAGAATAAAAAAAGAAAAAGAAAAAAAAATCTTGGCCAGTCTAGTTTGTCCAGCAATGAAGCGAGAATCAAATTGGTTATTCCTTGTTCCAAGGAAACCACCTAGAACTAGCTAATTCAATTCAATCTAATCTGATCCGGTTACTAGGTTGGATTGGGACTGATGCACACCCCTAATTAGAAGCATGATTGGAGGGAGTTTTCACTAGTACTGTAGATCAAATATTTGACTCTAAAGCTAAGAAAGAACACCTAGATAAGCTCCATACCTCCATGAAAATCACTTCCAAAGCCAATACAACTTATAATCTCAAAGATTTTCTTTACAAAAACAAGAAAATTACAACATACCCTTCTAAAAGAGAGGTAATCCGCACTCAAATGAGGGATGAACTGTTATTAAATAAAGAAAATTACAAAGCAAAAGGGAGGGTTAACCAGACGACACAATAATCAAGCCAACCATGATTTGATTGCTATACTCTTTAAGTGATTAAGAAACTTACAAGACGAAGAAGTGATCTTAAAGTGATATACAATGTAAGGTGAAGTATTAATGAAAACTTTCTCCAATCATGCTTCTATTTAGGGGTATGTCTGTTCGCTATATATATAATGTTCACTTGTGTAACAATTCAAAGGTCTTATTGTGGGTCGCATGAGATTATGGTGCACCTCATGAGGCGAAAAGCATCTAAGCTGGCGTGTTTCAGCCGGCAAGTCTTCACGGGGATCCAAGCTAGTTCCTCTTTCCCCCGTAAGGAAGGTGTGGACGGGAGAACAAATAGGGCCGGTATATTTTTATCGAGACCCCGAACCCGGGCATCTACCCATACTTTCTTGGTGGTCAGAGCCTTTTAAGAACCTGCTCAGATCCAATATAAGAGATTTAATGTTCACTTGTGCAACAATTCAAAGGTTTTATTGTGGGTCGCATGAGATTATGGTGCACCTTATGAGGCGAAAAGCATCTAAGCTGAGGTTGTCTGGTTTTCTGTACGTGCATTTGTCTCGACCGGGACCCACCACCAACACCACCTTCGCAGCGTTGGGGTGAATTAACCGGTTTCACCGGTTTGCCGCCGGATATTTTTTTGGCGTGCTTGGGAGTGGAAAAAGGTGACCAAATTTTAGCTGAGGCCATGTATAAACAGGCAGCATCTTTCGATCGAGACATGAACGGTCGTGAATGGGCAGGACGACAACTTGGTTCGCGACCAGAAAATTAGCGGACGGTAACCTTCTATGCATGCGCGCTTTAAAACATATACAATCAGAAGTTTGCATGAGCAGAAGTTTGCATGAGCACGGCATCTAAAAAGTAGGGGCAATCGGGTCTAGCCTCTTAAATGGACCGACTTCCACTGTAAACCCTAAAATCATGAATTAAATCATCTCTAGTTTGAGTTTGGTTCTGGAATTGCTGATTTCTTCTTCTTCTTCTTCTTTCATTTCTTCTATCTCTACGAGTGAAAGCTTTCCAAAACAATTATTTACTCATCAAGGCTTGCTTTGAAATTAAAAAAAAAAAAAATCTTGAGATGTCCAGTCTATCCAATTATTTTCAATTCCAATTTTTTAAAATCAGTAACCAAGCTAGTCCCTCTAAGAACCACCCATAACCAATCAATTCGATCTGATTACTGGATGAGAACAAGACCAATGCACACCTCTTGATTTGACAAAGTTTTCACTAATTAGGAGTGGAAGCAAATAAAACTTGATCAAATTACCATATATATATGTGTGTGTGTGTGTGTGTGTGTGTATGTAAAAGATTTTATGTTTACGAGTGCAACAATATAAAAGTCTTATCTTCTGTAGGGCCCTAGCCTGGTGTTTGCTGTTTAGATACTCTTCATCTACATGGATGCTTCCTTGACAATTCTTCACTTTTGTCGTTGCTGGATGTGTGCGTAAATTGTGCTTCATCTGGCCTCTGGTGGCCTCCCGCTGTTTTTTTTTTTTTTTTTTTGCCTTATTTGGCTGTTTTGCTTTCTTAGGCCCGCTCTTGCGGTCCTCTTTTGTATTCGGCTCCTTTCCACTCACTCTGACTTGTTGTCTTGTTGAGTGCAAGTTTTGTAGCGCCGGATCTTTTGCAATTATTGGTTAAAGCTTAATATCCTTACCCTTCACCAAATTTATATAAGTCTTAGTGTGGATCACACGAGATTATGGTGGACCTTATTAGGCAAAAAGCATATAAGCATATCTTTCAGAAATGTTTAACGTGAGATTCTCTCTAGCTTGTCGGTGCATGTGCGGTTCGTCCGAGATACGTCCACCACTCCCACCAGTAAACAACGAAATGGCAGTCAAGGCCAATTAAGGGATTCGAAGAGAGAATAAAAATTAGAAAATTAGAAAAGGCAGAGGAGCACGTGTTTCTTATGTTATTTCAGCGATGCAATCATGAATGGAATTGCATTTGTTTTTCTAGCTCTTCGGGCCATGTAGGGTCCCATGTCCGTCGATCTACCTTGCAACCATGCATGGATTAGGTGCAATGAATAATTTCTTTTTTCCCTTTACTACGCATACTTTCTCTAATTGATTAGTTTAACCAAACGTCACTGATGGTTCGGTATACTATCTCATTCATTCATGTGAAATAAGGGTGATATTCGAGAAAGGCATGGATGGAAAAATGGGATTTGTGGGGACACCGATGGGGACTTCTTTTGGGGTAGAAGACCTTCTTCGTTCATGAACTTACCTCCTAAAGTTGAAAAGGCAAAAATAGCTTTCTTAAGTCTTAATACAAATAATAAGCAAAAATAGGAAAATAGAACAATGAGCACGATTTCCGTTAGGTTGGATTCTACGGTACTTCCATTTTCTTGGCAGCTCTTTCGGATAAGGATTCTCTAAATTTAGATTGTAAATTCATATCCTACATTTATTCTCCTTCTAGATGACTTTTCGTTAGCTTATCAACGGTTGATATTATTTCCCTAATTTCCGCTTTCTCCTTTTATAGCTTTCCTTTCATCTCTTTCCACTGTTTTCCTTTCTACATCCACACAATCCACTAGCAAAGGCCAATACAAACAAACCCTAGCTGTCACCGTACTCCTCTGGCTGCCAAGACCCATCCGCCTCCCACCCGCCGCCATCGTGGACATAGTTCATGGAGATGGAAAGAGCACGTTGATGTTGATAACTTTTTATAAATTTTTTGGCCATTGCTGGCCATGACAACCACCGGAGGAAGAAAGAAAAAAAAAAGAAATGAAAATGAAAAGAAAATTCAAAAAAATTAAAAATACATATAAAAAAATTTGTCAGAATCAATAATTACTAGTCAAAATGTATAGAAAATGCTAGATTAACAATTTATCAAAATATTTAGGACTGAATTAATCAAATTAAAATATTTGGAACTTAAATGACAAGGTCTAATATGTTTAACATTTTTTTAGTAATTTTCTTTTTCTTGATGGAGTGCATTGTTCCTGGGGGGACCGATAATTCGAATACCTCAGCATGTTGCCCAAAAAGGAAAAGAAAAAAAAAAGAAAGAAAGAAAAGCCAAAAAGCACGAGGATGAAATCATGTTCACGTTACCTCCGCGTTGGTCCCCAGCATTTCAGTACTTCCCCCACGAACTTCCGTCCTTACACCATTATAAATATAATCAACGTGACTTATCGACCTACAAAAAGTATACATATAATATATATATATATATATATATATATATATATATTAATAAAAATACAAATTGACTTATAGCAACACCTAATACTCGAAGTTGAAGACTAGGTCTAGTTCCATACGATCGATCGAAACTGATATTGTTATACTACGATTGTCATCTCCCTTCCTTTCACATCATTCCCCTCCGCTTGACTTTGCTCGCTGCCTCAATAACATCTACCAAGCAAATCTTTTAAAAGTAGTACAAGTCTCGTTCTTTAATGAATCTCACTTGTTAGAGAATAATCATCTCGAATATCCAAAAGAATATTCGCTACCGAATTAAAACGATTCAACTTGATACGGGTGGGTCAACTTTCGAAATGAGCTTTTATGTACTATTTAAGATAACAAGTTGAGATGATATTCATATAAGTGAGTAAGTGAGCTTATACATTGAGCCCCAAGTCCTCTCCTCTCCCATTCATCGTGAGAATTGGAGTGTCATATGAAGCGTCGGATTAATGTGAAATTTTACAATGTTGTATTTATTTATCTATATCTGATAAGATAATCATGTTTTAATAAAATGACATTTTATCAATTAAAAAAAGCATTACAATCGTCTCAAATCAAAGACATGAGTTGAAGAAACCCACCGAGTTCTCATTTCATGGATGAGGTTGTCTGAGGGGGCAAGTAGATATTTCGGTTCAGAAATCCATGCCCAGATTGGGTTGCTATGCATACGAAGAGGAAGAGGGCCCCACCTTACTAGATATTCTCACTAGCGATGCTTGGGAATATTCCTAAAAGAAATTCACCAACATATTTTTCTTTTTGGGTCAGAAAATAAACTATATCATTCACTAAGAAAATATAGTAGAACCTGATAAATAGGCATTAATACATAAGAACTCTCAAAGTGCTTGAAGAGGGGACAAAACCCAATTCAAACTAAAGAGAATTTATTTTAAAGGAAAATGATACCTAATCCCACATGCTCTTTAGGTAATCAAAGCATGGAAATTGTGGAGCACCTGTTTTTGTTGTGTCCTTGGACAAAGGAAATTTGGTCAATCCTATGTTAAAGGTATACACGATAACTATTCTATTTTTGTTCAAGAATTATTTTTCTATTCTAGACTTGTTTTTATAATAAAAATTCGTTTGGTAAAACTATTTCATTTTTCTATTTCTAGAGTAGAATTTCTACTCCAAAAATAAGTTTGAAACATAAATCAAAAGCAAAAAATTTTTTACTTTTAAATTTCTAGAACAGAAATGAGAAATAAAAATTATTCTTATCGTTTGTTTTTGCTATTAGTTGGTTGTTCATTCATCGTTGCCGGCCGATGTTCGGTCGCCAGTCGCCACCATTGGTTGCCAATCGTCGCCACCACTGCTGTCGCCGCTACTCGTCAATCACCACCGTCGCTGGAAATGAGAAATTTTGTGTCGTTATCAAATAGATTTCTATTTCAGGAATAAAAAATTTATGTCGCTATCAAATGCTTATTTTTTCTTAGAAACTCATCCAAAATAGAAATAGAATTTTTTTTTTCTACAAATCAATTTCTGACCAGAATGATTATCATTCGCACCCTAAATGTCCACATCTCAAGTTAGGGCCTTACTCAAGTTAAAGATTGCTTTGGGATTCTGAAAGGAAAGTCGAGCAACTCATTAAATCTAGAGTTGGTTGCTGCAACATCGTGGAATATATGGAAGGCATGCAACCAAGCCATCTTTAAGAACATAACTCGACACAATCAACCTTATCGACTCTATTTTGCCTAGGTTGAAGAGTTTTAACAGATGGAACCGCAAATCGAGCAGATTTAGGAACAAGGACAATGATTTTTCATGGACTTGGACGAAGCTTATAAGATAAATATAGATGGAGCGTACGAACCTGGAGCAGCTCATACAATGGCAGTGCCATCTACGTTGATGGCCGAGTCTCTCACTCTATTAGAAGAGCTTACTCACTCCTTTCCCAAAAGGCATGAAGCCCTTGTACTTGAGTCTATAGTTAGGACTTAGGCAACACCTTGGAGAGTTCAGATTAGCTTAGTTGGGAAACTCATATATATATATATATATATATATATATATATATATATATATATATATATATATCTTGAAATGCAAAGATATGTTATTGTCCTATTCTAATATCCAGATTATTCATTGCTTTAAAGAAACCAACTTTGGAGCAGGCTGGGTTGCCGAAGCCCACAAGAGAAACCATTAACATGTTTACCCTTTTATTATCGAGACTAAATTTCTTGTCCTGGCAAGGGGAAAAAAAAAAGGCAGTTCATGACGGAGGTGATCATCGGGCCTTAGCCGGGCCAACCATAAAGGTCAGGCATAAATCTTTCCAAGCCCGCCCGTCGCAAAATTTTCATATACAATACCGCTAGAGATCCCTCCAGAATACAACTTGATTTGATTTGTTAAAATTCGATTCTCGTCGAGTTGCAGCGACCTATTTCATGTACCCTGAGTATGCGATTGAGAATAATGCCAATAATTGAAATTGATATGCCCAGTACGTTTGATTGTGCTGTAAAAGGACGGCTCCACAGAGGATGAGTCAGACATCTCTTTCCCCTTGTGAAATGCGAAAATCACCACGCGCAAAGGCCCACTAAATGGCCCGGGTCTACACCAAGCAATCCGACCACATTGATCTGAAAGACTGCAGTGATGGGTGAAAGCCCACCGATCAAAATGATCACTCGTTGGAGAAAAAGAGTTATAATGCATCATCACATCCATTAGTCCAGGTTCACGGTCCCATGCAACTTGTTAAGTGATCGAATCGAGCGAATATCACGATTTCCTGTGCATTGGTCGCACTCGTGATACACACAGTCAATAATTCATCGAGAACAAAATGTTACCTTGCTGGGCATGATTAGTAGAGATGTTAAATGGGTTGTGCAACCCATTTATGGACCCATTTAAGCATAAATAGGTTGTTAATGGGTCAGGCCTTGAGAAATAAGGTGCCCTGATGGGTTTTAAAAATAAAAGAACTAAAATAAATGGGTCTTAAATGGGTACCCATTTATTTTTCTTTTCTTTTTATATTTTTCTTTCTTCTTTTTTTCTTTCCTCTTCCTCCGGTCACCGGCACGGCGATGGCCGGCGACCGGCCAGGCGAGCCTCGAGGTCGCCTGATTGGCGAGGCTCGAGCCTCGCCTGACACCGGCAAGCCTCGAGCTCGCCGGATCTGGGGAGGCGGAGGCCTCGCCGACGTCTGGCGAGGCTTGAGCCTCGCCGATCTGGCGAGGCGGCGGCCTCGCCAACGTCTGGCGAGACTCGAGCTTGCTAGCGTCGGGCGAGCTCGAGCTCGTCGGATCTGGCAAGCCTCAAGCTCGCCGGTGTTGGCGAGCCGGGTGAGCTCGAGGCTCGCTTGTGGCCGACCGCTGGCTGTCGTCGTGGCCGGCGGCCAGCCAAAGAAAAAGAAGGAGAAGAAGAAGAAGAAAGAAAAAAGAAAAAAGAAAAAGAAAAAGAAAAGTTATATTTTAAAAAATAAAATAATTAAAATTTTATTTTAAAAAATAATTAAAATTCGATTTTTTAAAATAATTATTTTAAAAATTATAAAAATTGTCCATTAAATTTGTGTTGTATAAAATTATTTTAGCAATACCATTTTTTTAAATATATATATCTATATATATAATAAATTAAGTTTAATTAAATGAGTCAGGTATAGGTTGGGTATGGGTCGGGTCGGGTATGGATCAAAAATTTTGCATTGCAATAAACGGGTCATAAACGAGTTAAATGGGTCGATTTGGGTCGGACCATTTATGACCCGACCCAAATCCGACCCGACCCACCCGTTTAACGGGTCTAATGATTAGTAAGCGTTCTTGAGAACACTTGTTGATAAGATCCCTACAGTTAATGGAAGCCTACAAAGAGTTTTCAATGGAAGATAGTAAGTCCGGAGTTCATCAGAGGATTATTGGATGCTCGCGATAGCCTCGGATTTCATTTGGCGTAAACTATGGCTGAATGGTACCTATGCTGTATAGAAACTTATATGTTTTGTTGTACATGTTTTAAAATTGCAACTTCTCATAACTGGGCTAAGCGGCTTTGCAAAATATGCCGTGGCTTTAAAGTTGATGCTGCTATTGAATTATCTAACAAATACTTTCAAAAGCCGTAGCACTCCTTTTCATAGTTGAAATCACTGTGCGGATTCATTCTCAAACAAATTCTCTATATTTAATTTGATTCCCATAAGTTTTTAGCTATAGAATAGTCTCAATTATCTCTCTCTAGCAAGATCTCAATAGACTCCACTTAGCATTTTTAAAGCTACTTATGGTGCACCATGGAAGTCCAAGGAAGCAAAAAAAAATTGCCTAAAGAAAAATAGGTGAAGATGAATGAAATCCATTTTTCTTTCAGTTATTTCAATCAACAAAGTCAATTATTTTCACGAGAGGACATGAATTGTAGCGGTTAGCATTGTTTCCTCAGGGCGAAGGTGAATTTTGGATCCCCTTTGTTTGAAAATCCATTAGAACGCATCGCGCCCAAATGATATATAATCTCACAACAACTTCATACCGGGCACAAGTTCTCAAGCGGATAGAACCTTGTTAAGATGTGGGGGTGATCACGACTAGTTCAGGAGAGTTGAAAAACATGTTATATCAATTTAAAGAAGAAATTGTACGATCAATCCTAAACTTATTATATATAATACAAATTTAATCCTAAACTTTTCGAATTGTAATTGAGTTCTCAAGCTTTGTCACAATATTATAGATTTTCAACAAAAATTGACTAGAATGACTTATGAAAAAGTTTATGACTTAATCGATAAATTTGAAAAGTTTATAACTGAATTGATATTCGTGTAAGAAGTTTATGATCAATAGAATAATTTTCCCCAAGATAGAGTGCATATCCAAATAAATTGTCTAACATTAAATTGGTTCCACTCAGTGGTTGGAGAATCTATTTGCATTATAGATTAAGTTTATGTTGGATATTTAATTTCACAATGACATTCTATATCAAAATATCTCTCAGTGCTTGTTTACAGGGTTTATATGCTTTTTATATATAGTGGTTTTCCTCCATCTATTAGTTAAGTTTTTAGGTTAAACATTCTAACATATGATACCAAAGCCAATTTTGCCCCTAGTTTATTTCGCTTGCACAGCCTCCCATACTACATTACTTTTCATATTTAAGACCATTCATTAGAACTTTGGCTTAACTCTTGTACTATTAATAAGGGAAAATAACACAAACAGTCATTTCAAATGTGTAATTTAGTTCCTAAACTTTTGATTTTTTTTTTTTTTTTAATATGGTCTCTGGACTTAGTCTAATGTGCAATATATCCTTCAACTTTTGGTACATGTTCAATATAGTTTCTAAACTGTATGAAAATGTTCAATGTAGTCCTAGGTCTTGAACTAATGAAATGACTACATTGAAAACTATATCTAACATTTTAATACAGTTCTGGGACTGTATTGAACATGTATCAAAATTTTTAGAGATTACATTGAATAAATAAAAGTTCATAGATCATATTGCACATTAGGTTAAAGTTCAAGGATCACATTGAACAAATTAAGAGTTCATGAACCAAATTGCACATTACACTAAAGTTCAGGGACCATTTGTGTTATTATCCCTATAAAAAAAAAAAAAGTTAGTCGACCATTCCATGAATCTGTAATTTATCCATCTAAAGCAGGGTTAAAAGTCATTGAAAAGATTTATAAAGTTCGATCCTCTTTGATATTCCCTTTTGCCCTACAGCTTGCTTGGCATGGGGCGTGTAGCCAAGCATCATAATAATAGTCAAAGATGCTGACCGTCTCGGGCTTGTGAAGTTATCAGAGTCAAAGTCTCTAGTCCCCCAGCACTTACTCCCAAGCCAGAAGAACCCCAATGCAAGATGATTGTTTATTCAAGACCTGCTCCACATCTTAAAATACTGAATAGTGGATGACAACTCTGTGTGCCTGGATAGAGGAGGAGCGTCTCCGAGCAAAGCTCTTCCCACCCTCCCTTTTTCTTTTTCCCTCGTAAATTGATCATACATCATCTCTTTCTGTGAGCAAAAGTCTCAAAGGGGTGCCCAGCCTTTCGCACGTGGAGACGCTCCTCCATCGATTGCTTTCTTTCGTGCCCCAAGCTTTCCATCTCTCGTGGCCTAATTCCCTGCCAAAAAGAATAACAAAGGGAACTTTGAATGGCCCCAACACTAAAGAATGCTTAGATTTCTAGAAACGAGCCTGATTAAGTCCAAACGTGAAAAGGGTTGCGTTACCCCGCACGTTGGACCCTTAAATTCATGCATTAGGTTGGTACGAGTTGTGCCCTTGAACCCATGCCGGGCATTTATTATAACCATGAATTGGGTGTGCTTGAGTAAGGCAACAGACGGATTGAGAATCAATAATTGGCGTTGCAAAAGGATTGATTGATGTGAACAAGGATCATAGGGCTTGGACAAAGCATGGTCAGCGGGGATTGTGGGGCCCTAACAACCCTCGCCCAATTTGGAAAAGGGCCATGGCCCTTACTTGCTATTGGCGAGAGTCACTGGCCCTTGGGTAAGGGTCGCAACCCTCACCCAAATTTGATTTTTCGACTATTGCTGGCCCTTCCCAATGATGGTGGGGCGACAATGGTTGTGGGCTTGCTTTTTCCGTTTCTATTTTTTCCTTTTGTATTTTTTTAAATTTTTGATTATTTTTCAATATATTTAAATAAAAATTGTATTAAAATTAGATTTAGACCAAAATGATGTCGTTTTAACCTTCTATTTTAAGTTTTAGCCATGTCATCATCACGTTGGAGAGAGAGAAAAAAGGCCACGTAGTATTTTCTATCAGCCAAGTTGAACAAAATTAACAGATTAATTTGATTGTACAATTTTGACAAGTTTTAAAATTTAATTACACTTTTTGAAAGTTTAGAATACCTTTCCTGGTAAGTTTAGGACTTCCGGTGCACTTTTCAATTAAGTCCTTGAATACAATTATCATAATAATTTCCTAAAATTGTATTGCAATTTTGATTTTTGGGGAGACTTTATTGGTGAAATTTCTTCGTCGTTCAACGGCCAGCCATGACTTAATATCCCCTGCTTGTTTATGAAATGAAAATATGTAAAAGATGTGTAAATATATGCACGATCCTTAATTTGTGAGTGTATGCGTGTGCAATATGATTTATACATTTTAACTAGTGAGGCACGCTCAACTTTAGAATTGACGGTCTTGTCATTATTTAGCTGCGTCAGACAAGGGTTCTCTTCGTCCTTTCAGCCACATATATAATACTGGTTTTTAAAGCCAAAAATATATTTGGAGAAAATAAATGTAATCCTTTGGAAGAAAAAACATTTTTTGAAGTCATGACAGGGCAAGAATCAAAACAAACATGATGATAGCCTAAAGAGCATCAAAAGTGTCATAATTTTCATACGACACTTACTTTTTTTTTCTCCAATCACTTAAGTGATATATAGCATTTTCATCGATTACGTAAGAGTCATGACTTTTTTAGAAAAATTTACCTTAGGTGCCATGCCACGTCTAATTTTTGGCACATTGATGCATTTTTGGAAAATGTTATGATGCTCGGATGATTAACTGAAAGTTATAGTACCCAAGTAAACATTTTTTTATAAATTAATGGTATTCAATTGATTGAAAAAAAAAAGTTGTGGCATTTAAATAAGCGTTGTATGAAAATTATGGCACTTGTAATGTTATAATCCTCATGACTTGTTATTAAAGCCACATTTTGCTTGTAGTCTTTTTGTGGCCTCTTATCTCTTTCTTTCTGCAGCAGCTCATACTTAGCAATAAAATAGCAAAGTCTTAGCCCTCAAATATCTCTCTCAAGTTAAATTTTAACCCATCGAAAGTAAATTTATAACTTTTTTCTAAGAGTGAAGTGAGGCATCTGTTCCTAACCTTCTTAAATCATGTAACAAGTCCATCAAAAAACTCATTGTTGTATTGGTAAAGTTTGGCATGGTATAGTTTTATAAAATGAAGAACGGAATTATCCTTACATCTCCGACCAATTACAAACCGAATTAGGTGACAAATTAGTCTATAGGATAAAATAAATATTTAATAAAGACAAAGTAAAAAAATTAAATCTAAAAAGTTCATTTATTCCTACTTCACCACATTGGGCTATGAATAGATCGATATGTTGAACAGTCGTTTGTTTGTCTTTGCCAGTAAAAATGGCAAAATCAGGAGTTTTAAAGGCTTCCAGAAAAGTCTTATTATCAACCCACTTATGATAATGTCTCCTGTAGATAGTTCTGATTACTTCCCTCTATTTCTAATTATTGTCCAACTATTTAGGCAAATTGTTCTGGAGCGATTTGAGGATTCAACTGCTCATGTTGCTGCCCCTTAGGCGATGCTAATATTAACTAGCAACTTAGGCCTACAGGAAATGTTTAGCACATTAGGTGGCACCACTGCACCAGTTGGTCTAATATTTTCAATAGTTGAAGCTTGACCATTCTATCTATTAGTCTTATTCACCAAATTATTATTACTCATTTGATTATTTGATTGGCATTGTTTGAATTACTACTATTGTTTTGGCTTTGATTTGAAGTCTCGAGTGCAACAGCTCTACCGGAGTTGATAAACTTGGCCTAAATTATATGCATTATTAAATTGACTTAGATAGACTGGGAACATACCCTTATAACAAGATACGCTTGGAATTGTCATTGTGGTTAGTTGGAAGATTCTAACCTTGAGATGGCACCATTGATAACATTGATGACCATTTGCTTGATCACATTCGACATATGATTCACAATGTAGTTGGCCATGTCATTTAGCTATTCCTCGATCGAATTGTGCATGTTGACACCATGTAAGAATTGGTGCAACCTACCTCAATTGCTCTTCATTGAGATGCCTTGGAAGATCAGCCTCTCTTGCACAATTATCTTCCATCACTCCTCCAATGGCTAAGGACTCGGAATGTGGAGCCATCTCATTACAAGTTGGTGGTAACATGTTATGGCTACTAGTAATATTGTTAGCCTCTTGTTGATTTCTGGTCCTCACTATTGCAGTAGTTTTCTCAGATTCAATAAAAGTTGTCCCATAAAAATGGTTCGCTGAAAAAGAGAAATATCTTTTAAATATTGATTGAATTAAATTGACAAATGCCGCGAAAGGTCTTTCGTTGATTTTGGACAAGAGGAAATTAAAAATATAGGAAAGATAAATTTACTGGGAAATAAAATACAAAGAACATTGAGTTCAATGGTCGATTGAATGTACCTTTACGAATAGTGCAACGCAGGTTTATATAACCTATTATTGACAGTTGCATACAAGTGGCTATTTGATTTTGAATAAACCAGCAACTTTGTAATCCTGTCCGCAATTACAATAAATTACAAGTAATAGACACAATGTCCTATTATTTAGTAAGGATTATGTACAAGTAATTACCAATCTTGAGAATGCTGGCTTAATCACCTGGCAATAATGTACTCCTATCGATCCACTATGTTTGATGTGCCGGCAGGCCACTGCCTATTAACTGCACCATTCCAACAGTTAGCCAAAATCTGGAATAGCTTGCTATTGATGATATAGTCAATTAACTTATCTTAGGTTCTAATGAGGGCTCTTGTCAATGATTTCCACCGTATCTGATCGATTCTCTTCATTATCAACAAGCTCATATTATGGACTAATAACTCTATTGTGAACAAACTTAAGTCTTATCGACCGAGTCCGTCACTCATCGATTTCAGAAATTGATTATGTTTTGGTATCAATACCTTCTAATTGCCATCCGGGGTGACGTACACCATCCTTGGCCATTGATGTAGAAGCTTACTCGTAGCTCTCCCTCTCCCACTCCTCCTCTTAGGCTTTATGTCTCTTTTGTAGTGAATTTTTTTTTTATTGTGGCGCCATTGACACAACTAATATCAACACATAGTTCGTGTCAAGATTCAATGGCAATTATGCTTCAACCTCGAATTGTTGAAAATCATAGTATACAAATTCAAATGAAAAATAATTCAAAGACAAATCAAAACTTGCCAAGAATTAGACCTCGCACTGTCATTATGCTTTTAATCGTTTCTACAAAAATAATGACTATTAAGATCATCTTAACACTTAACTCATTTTCATCTAAAAAGTGGACATTATACCCCCATCTATCTAGGTCTCATTGCAATTTCCATCCTGTCTTTTCATTTTTGACGGTCAAGCTCATTTCATACAGTTGCCCCATATAATATTATTCCTAGGGAGAAATAAATCTAAGCAAATATAAAAATATCTTCCTCTCCCTTCTCAAAATTCCACATCAACCTCCTTAAAAAAACATAGAATATTAAAAAAATTTGCAAAGAAAGTCAGACAATGCCTAATCTTGAGGCGAAAAAAAGAGAGAGAATGTACTTATACTCTGTAAAACAACTGTAGCAACACTCCGCTATAATAAGTAACCGCAAATAACCTCTCTCCCTCCCTCTCTCTCTCTCTCTCTCTGCCCCGCTGATTTTGGCGGCACTGAAAGCGCCACCTTCTCCTCCTCTCCATATCCATCGCTCCCCACGATTTCATCTCTCTCTCTCTCTGTCAATCCCGTCAACGTTGTTTCAGCGCCGAATCTCCCCCACGATTCCTTCTTGCTCGGAGATCTTCACTTCGCTATAACCGTGCGAGGAAACACAGAGCACGCCCGAGACTTAGGCAGAGAAAACTTGAGACAGAACAGAAGGATGGAGTACGGCGACGACTCCGACGTTGTCTCCCTCCTGTGCCAAGAGGACGAAGCCGCCTTCCTCCTCGTCTCCCACGACAACGACGACCGCCCCCGCCGCAGGGGCTCCGACCAGGCGCCGGCGGCGGCGGCCACCACCCAGTTCTTCTTCGCCGTCGGCGACGAGGACGAGTACATCCAGAGGCTCGTCCGGCGAGAGACCCGGGACCCTCCGTTCTCGCTCCGCTGCTCCTCCGCCGCCGCCGCCGCCACCCCGCGCAGCCTCTGGCTCGAGCGCGCTCGCACCAGCGCCATCGATTGGATTTTCGATGTCTGTCTCTCTCTTTCTCTCTGGATTGTTCTCTCATTAAAGTTGACCGCTTCATCGTTTCTGGGTCGTTATTGCTATTGCTAAAAGAAGGAAAGTCTGCGTTTTGCAGAGGAGGGAATCGTTCGGATTTCACTTGCACACTGCCTATCTGTCCATCACTTACTTCGATCGGTTTCTTGCGATCCGCTCCATAGCCGTAAGCGAGCTCCTATTCCTTTTCATTTGAATTTTGTCCACGAGTGCTTATTCGATGCTTTGGAAATCCGAACATTTCTTATCGGTGCGGGCTCTAAGTAGCCAGAGAAGAGACCCTTTTTGCATTTCCGCTTTTCTGGGTCTCTTCTGGTTCTGATGAATCGGGTTCTGAATGATATTTACCTGGGATTGCCGGATTCATTTTGCAGGACGGGAAGTTGTGGGCCGTCCGACTGCTGTCGCTGGCGTGCTTGCTTCTGGCGGCGAAGATGGAGGAGTACAGAGTCCCTGCGATATCAGATTTCCAAGCTCAAGATTTCGTTTTCGAGGGTGAAATAATACAGAACACCGAGCTCCTGATCTTGAAAACACTCGAGTGGAAATTGGGTTCGATCACTCCCTTCTCTTATCTGCACTATTTAGTCCTTAAATTCCACGGCCAATCCAGAGAGAGGGAGTTCTTCAATGCCATGGAGCTCGTTCTTGCGCTATCAAAAGGTAAAAAGAAAGCTAGTCTAATCTGTGAGATTAAGCATTTTTGCGTACATAGATTGATGTTGTGTGTATTCATTTTTACTACAACGTGTATTTATCTGTTTATATTCAATTTATGTGCCAGAGATTAATTTGGTGGATTATAGGCCATCTGTTATTGCTGCTGCTGCCGTACTATCGTCATCTTCTGATGCTGAGTTGAGTAGAAAAGCAATGGAACTTAAAACAAGTAGAATCTCATTATGGGATTCTCAAGATAATGTGAGTCTCTGCAAAATATGCTGTCCCTTTCCTAATGATCTTATTGTTAATTCTGATTATAGTCTCTTTTGTCTCACTGCAACAGGAGCATATATTCGTCTGTTACAACCTTCTTCAGGGAATAATGAAGCAGGAAAAACTCAAGACCCCGCCAAAAATTTCTCACAGAGATGTTCTGAGGAGTGTTTCATCATCTTTAACCTATGCCAGTGGTGGCATCAAGAGGAGGCTTCCATTCATTGACAGTGATCAGAACTGCCCTGTGAAGAAAAAGACCAGAAGGCAATAGTTTCCTGTGATATTGAGCTAGGTTCTTGCTTTGGGGGATGATGATTACAGGTCTAATGAGTGTTTAAAAGTCCCAAATTCAGTAGCATGAGTGGATTTGATGACCTGGGGGTCTTCATTTTCCAATACCCACAAAAAGAGAAAAAAGAAGAATATTCTTCAGCCAGTGAAAGCCAAGCGGCTGGAGGAGAAAACAGTATATAATTCAAAAAAGATTGAAACTTTTTCACGGAGGGAGAGAGAGAGAGAGAGAGAGAGAGAGAAGCAAGAAGATGACATGAAGTTCAGTACAGAGACCAAGGGGAGTGGGAGAAAGAAGCATCAGCCAATTAATCCCAATCTTGTCTATATTCATGCTAGAAATAGCAGCTTCCTTAGAATGCTGCTATTTGCTTCAATGCCCACTTTGGCATTTTGTTTCATTTTCGATTTTGTTTACCGTGAAATTTGTTTGGTCGGTAGTGATTTGTGTAGTGAAAAACCCTAGCAAAGTCCCTACCTTTTGATGGGAGCTTGGGATGCTTCCTAGTGTCTTTCAAAAGGCTGAAGGCCACGAGGGAATGCGTTGTTTGTTTTTGCTTGATTTGACACATTTGTGTTGCGTTTGGGCCAATAAAAAAGCATGAGATATTGGATGTGATTGGATATTTTGCTTCGAATGTTGGGTCGGGGGAGTCCTTGCTTTTCATGAGTGGCTTTACCTTTTTCCCATTAAGCTGTAGTATGGGAGCCTATAAAAGACCACGCATCCCACGCACCCCTACCCCCTTCCCGCACGATGGGTCGCATTCCATTGCAATCTATCAAAGTGTCTATTACTCTAACAAAAAAAGAAAAAAAAAAGAAAAAAATCAAGGTGTCTAGATCTTATGAGTATCTTCTGGGTATGGGGAATGAGGAAAATGGTTTATGCATGTTTAGCATATCTATCTTCTTGTTAATGTAGAAAATTTTGGGCTTTAAAAGTGTTTGACAAACAAACCACAACTAAAGGACGGAGCACCATAATAAGCCCACGAAACCAGATGAGGCAATGAGTTTTCTTTACAAGTTGAAAGAAAATAAATCGACATAGTACCAAAATACATAAAAGATAAAATGGCACTTTGGACGAAGATGCTCAGAGCTTAGTTGGTAAGTCGGTATGGACATTACTTCACGGAATGTTTGCTGACGCGATAGAATTAAGAATGCGGGGGTGGTACGTTCTTGATGATTTAATGTGATTAGTGCTTCATAGAAAGGCCTTAAATCAAATTACAATTATCCCATAATTCTCACCAAAAATTGAGTTTGAAAAGATTTTGCACCTCGTATCAAGTTGGCTCTCCATTATGCTCATTGCGTTCTTATTTTTTGTGACACAATGATGGTTTATGTGCTCCTTAATAAACCTTAAAGAATAATTTAGAAAGACTTTTACATCGTGATGTGAATTATGAGCGATAATTTCTGTTTGAGATAATGATATATTGCTCAAAAAAGAATTTAGCAACAAAAAGTCTTCTTATGAATATCTCCACATACCATCTATTCTTAGAGACATGATTTATTATTATTATTATTATTATTATTATTATTATTATTAGTTTGGTTTCCCAATGACATAAAATCGTGAAAAATTAAACTTAGGCCCTGGTTTTTCACACGAATGTTAGGTAAATATATAGTGATCTTTTTTGCTCCCTCCGATTGGTCCTTGCGGGGCCTTCCCTATGATTCATAAAAGTTGGAATGTGTCAGAAGGTCCAATGCTCCACATGCCTTCATGGGATAGGTGGGTCTTACCTTGATCAGGTTTTAGATGGACCGGGTGAATTACAATTGATAGTTATGATAGCATATGATTCGTTGATTTTTTTTTCTTTTTTATAACGAGTGGCCCAATATCCTCAACAAATCATACTTGGCAAACCCACTTATTTTTAAAGGAGAAAACATTTTGCATGGATCATGAGTCCATGGACCTATAAGGTCGCAATTATTGATTATATGAGACCCATCTTGATTAACATATGGAATTAATTAGATCCACGACAATCCAGGTTAGATAGTGCTCTAGTTCGCAATAATCATGTCCCTTGTGCCCCCATGAAAATAAATATTTGATTTGACTTATTCTACATATGATATGGAAAATAACGTCATTCGTGATTCAGAAATGGTATAAGAACTTGTGTTTCTAAAAGCCTCACCATCATTGAATATTTAATCGACTTAATGCATTGAAGAGAGAGTTCAACGAAATTTGTTAATTGGGTTGTGAAGGCCCAAAGAAAGAAATAGCCCACCATGAAATTAGACTTCATATCCTCCTCTGGCCCTTTGGGAGCTCCTTTGTTCTAAAGCTTTTATAGATGCGTATTCGCCAACTTCATTCTAATGAAATGCAAGTGAATTTTCAACCCTCAAGAAAAACTTAGATTGTGATTTAATTCTCTAAAGCAGCAACTATTTATGAAGTGATACATTTTAAGCTCCTTAATTTACTTCTTCTTAATGCTACTTCAACAATTCTTCAAAGCGGGAACTTTTGCATGATGACTTGATATACAGCAGCCCTCACAGTGATTGCTTTTGTATTGTTTGCTCGGTTAGCTTAAGTTACTGATTTTTTGAAAAATACTAATTGATAATCAAGTTACAATATGCTGCAACCATAAATACAAATGCTATCCACACTATCATTTAAAATAAAATAAAAAATCTCCCGCTTTTAAGGGATTGCCTTCAACTAAAGAACATGACAGTTGAGTATTTCAAAGAGCTTTACACCTCAATATGGTCCTATGCATTGTTAAAGAGAAGATTAACTAGGTTTTGATTGGAGAAGTGACTCCATAAGAGGTTACTGAAGCAACCTTCTAGTTGGGTGCTTTGAAAGCTCCTGGACCATATGGTTTGAATGGAAAATTTTATCAACATCACTAGAAAGATAACCAAGATAAAATATTTAGGAATGTAAGGTCATTCTTCAATTCAGGGACTCTTGATCCTGAGTTGAACAACACCTATATCAACCCTCATATCCAAAATTCATAATCTAGAGAAATTGAAACAATTTCGACCTATCAACCTATGTAATTTTGCATATAAAATCATTTAGAAGCTATATCAAATAGATTAATACAATGACTTCCTGATTTGAAAGCAACGGAGCAAAGTGCCTTTTGTTAGCTGTAGACAGATATAAGACAATATCTTGATAGTGCGGGAAGTGCTTCATCAGTTAGATATCCCAAAGAGAAAAAAGAAATTTCATGCAATCCTAAAGTTAGATATGAAGAAAGCATATGATCGTCTAGAATGGGGCTTTCTTGAAGCAACCATGCTTAAAATAGGTTCTTGTGATATATGAATCTCTTGGGTTATAAAATGTGTCTCTACAGTCTCATTCAATGTCAAAGTTAACAAGAAACCTATCTCCTCGTGATATTAGATAATGTGACCCCCTATCTCCCCATCTCTTCATCATTGTGACTGATGTATTATCTATATTGTTGAAAAGAGAAGTAGAATATAGAAGTATTAATGAAATTAAACTGAACAAATTCCACCCATCATTATCCCACTTACTTTTTGCAGACGATTTAATACTATTCCTGAAAGGAAATCTAATCAAATGTCAGAATGTAGCTATGATCCTCAACCAATATTACTTCACATTTAGACATGCCATAAACTTGAACAAATCAGGCATGTTCTTCAACAAAGACTGCCTAAGCGAGTTGAGGAGGAATATGACATATAAAATAAGAGTACCAAAGTTAGAAAAGACAGGGAAGTATCTCAAAATATTCTCCGATTGGGGTGGTTTAAAAAAACAAATATTCGCTTGGATCCGTGCAAGAGTTAACATGAAATTTGAACACTGAAAAGAGAACTTTTCATCAAAGATAGGGAAAGAAATTCTCCTTAAAATTATAGTGTAAGCTCTACCGCAATATGTTATATCCATTTTTAAAGTTCCCCTATCCATTTGTCAAGCTATTGAAAGAAAGTAGAAAAATGATGAAAGCAGCGCGGGTTTGCATTGGAGAAACTAGGAAACTCTTAAATCAAGAAAGGATGAGCATGGATTAATGTTTCAAGACTTGGTTAAATTCAAAGAGGCAATATTGGGTTGACAAGCATAGAGGCTAATTTATAATCCTCATTCTCTTTGGAGTTCGATTTTTAAAGGATTATATCATCCAGATACTAATATATTACATGTAGAAAAAGGTTCATGAGCCTCTTGGAGATAGCAAAGTCTAGTCATGGGACGAAATGTTATAAGTCAATCAATATTGTGGGTGGTTGGAAATTGAGAAAAAAACAGCATAAGGGAATATCAATGGTTATCGAGAGGTTTGATTAGAGGACCTATAAATAGAGGTGACCCATCTCAGGTAGAGGTGAGCACGATTCCCGATTCTAGAGAGGCCAATTTCGGTTCCTAAACCTAAAAACCCTAATTATACTTTAATTCATTTATCCTTCTTCGCCCAACCCTTGTCTCCAACTCTGTCTCTTTGAAACCCCAAGCCAAAACACGCCCTATCCCCGACTCCCCCATACCATGTCCTTGACTCCCCCGATGACAATGCCCCATCGCTTGCTACCCTCGACGACTCCTCGTCGCTTTCTACCCTTGATGCCGCATCCCCCCTCGCTTGACGCCGCTCAGCCCCTTGTTGAACGCTACTAGCCCCCTCGCTTGACGTCACTAGATGTCACTCGCCCCCTCGTTGGACACCGCTCGCCACCCTTAACTTTGTCACTTTGAAACCCCAAAATACTCCCTATCCTCAACTTCCCCATACTGTGTCCTCCACTCCCTTAACAGTGATGCCCTGCTGCTCGTCACCATTGACACCGCTCGCCCCCCTCGATGCTACTCGACTCCCCTTGCCCCTTGCCCCCTTGCCCCCCTCGAAGGACTACGCCTCCTCCACCACCACTTCAATCGCAAGTCCAATCTCTGCGCCATCTTGTCTTTTCTGTTCTTCAATCTTAGATTGGTACGGTTCGATGATTTGTACAATGCCAGTGCTTGCTAAATTATAAAAGGACTTGCTAGATGCCTAATTTGTATGAGGTAGCAAGTTCATGTGTGTATTTTCCATTCAAAACAAGTCTCTCTCAAAGGTTGTCAGCTACTGTAACAATAGTTTTAGACTGAATTTTTCTTTGTGTAAACTATACGGAAAAAGCAACTGCATTCCGACACTATCATAGTAGAAGTAGATTTCGATATAATTCATGTCTTATCGCGCATGCAACTTTTAGGTTTTGAACTTCCGATCTTGTCTTTTTCTTTTGAATGCATGGTTTATATCGATAACCAATTACAGACCGGTCCTATTCAGATTTCTCATGAATACTTGGCTTGTTTTTCCTTTACCATTATCTAATCAGAATATTACTATTAGTGAAAGACCTTCTAGGTTGTATCAACAAATTAATGATTAACTTGGAATCTGCTGTGATTTTTGTTACGTAACTTATATGTCACTTGCTTTCTTACCCTGCATGACAAAGTAGTCTATTTTGCTTCAGCCTCTACTTATGCACTTCCTCTACATTGTCCTATCAGTGATAAATCAAATTGATGCCATACGAAAATGCAAGCATCTGTCATTTTTTTTTTCCTAATGTCATTTGCTTATGCTCAAGATGAAATTGATTTTGTTTCCAACATTTGCTTAGTGCATCATTAAAGATGTTGAAGTTAAATGGAAAATTCCGACAGAATCCAAAGCCAAAGTCTTGAGAAATGCATGAACTCTCATAATTCTTGAGGCTGATGTGCTTTATTTCATGAATTCTTGGTCATGTTTGAATTGTTTGCTTGGTGGAATTTGGTTCAAGGTATTTGTCAAGAATTTGCAGCCTCTTTTTGAGCTTGTGACAACGAATAAAATAGAGGCCGACTACTTTGAAATCTACGAAAAAGAGAAGTAAAAGGTTTTTGAGGTATTGGATAAGTTGCCTAGTAGAATTAACCTTAGTATAGATGCTTGGGCTAGTTCTGGTGATGTTCGATACTTCTGTTTGGCCGCTTATTTCATTGATGAATCTTGGCAGCACAAGAAGAAGATACAAAATTTTGTATCGGTGGACTTGAGAATTTGTAGCCTCTTTTTATTCTTCAGTCTTAGATTGATTAGTTCAATGTTGCTAAATGAACTCCAAAGAAATAATCACCTCCATTTAGAGGCTACTATTGGGATATCACTTTTATTATTAGATTTAGACTTTTTCCTTCAATTGGAACTTGAAGAGGAGATACCTGTCTCTACTTTATTTGTGCCTGAATATGTCCAAACACTCCCCTTGCGATCTTAGTCTGGTATGTTGTACCAGATTAACCTGCTTAATGACTTCTTTCATCTACCTATTTCAACTTATGAATAAATACAAGTACATATCATTTCAAATAGGAATTTGACATATCATTCCAAATTGAAATTCATAAGTAGTAGTTTATTTTGCTATTTTATAAATATTTAATCTTTATTTCGAAATTTCTAACTATATTCTATTATTGTTGTGTAGTGTGAAGTTAATGTATCAAGATAACACGTCAATGGAGGTGGAGGGATGTCAAAAGATGACTCCGATCATGGAATTTGAATTTTCTAGCGATGAAAATGAAGAAGAGCCATCCCCTACCATGAGTGCCACAAATAAGGTATTAGGTTATCGTCTTCCTCATCATGATAAAAAATACACATTCGAATGCTAGAATCATTATATGAGAATCAATGATAAGGATGGATAAATATATCGAGTGAAGTGCATTCATTGTGGATTTGTACTTAAATACCGTATTGCTAACGATACTTCTGTAATAAGGAAGCATTTGACCACGTGCAAGAAATTTCATTGTAATGTAGATAAGAGGTATAAATTCTTTGCACCATGTAATGTAGACATGACTGGCAAGGCATGAGGAGATTCTAGTACTGGTAACGTCTTTTCGACTCGATCTTTTTATCAAGAACGTTGTAAGCAAATGCTGGCTTGATTCGTCATCCTTGATGAACAACATTTTTCCGTGGTCGAGCGTATTGGATTTCGTAAATTTGTCAGTGAGTTACAACCTCTCTTCAAACATTTATCACATTTCACAGTAACGAAAGATTGCATGAAGTTGTATTTCTGTGAAAGAACTTATTTGAAAACTTATTTTAAAAAGATCAATTCTAGGATTGCATTCATAACTGATACATAGAGTTCCATTCAAAATCTGAATTATTTATGTCTCATTGCACATTTTATTGATAAAAATTAGAAGTTGTATAAAAGAATCATCAATTTTGTGGTATGCATGGTCACAGGGGTAGGGAGATTGAGAAAACGGTGGAGAAATGCATGTAGAAATGAGGAATAAAAAAAAAGTGTCCACAATCACGATGGATAATACTAATTCAAACGATGTTGCAATTGGCTATCAGAGGGAAAAACTTTCAAAATAAAGATTGTTGATATTAGATATTATTGTTTTGCACATAAGGTACACAGCTCATATATTAAATTTGATTGTGAGAGGTGGCTTGACTACGGTACGTGATTCTATTGCACGTATCCGAGTTAGGTATGTGAGGAATTCTCCTACGAGAGCCAAAGCATTTCGATCTTGCATTGAGAGTAAACGGATTACTTGTAAGGGTTCAACTATTCTTGACATTATCACTAGATGGAACTCCACTTACCTCATGTTAAATATCACCATAAATTTTAGAAAAACTTTTGAAATGATGAAAGAAGATGATCTATTTTTTACAAGTGAACTTAATCATGAAATTCCTCAAAATAATGATTGGGAAAACGTTATTATATTTTCGGAATTTTTAAAAGAATTCTATGATGCCACCAATCGAATGTTGGAGAGTTTATATGTTATTTCAAATGATTATTTTGAATGGAATTGAAAGATACAACTGATACTTTGAATCCTAAGCTTCAAGCTATGGGTGCGAAAACGAAAGAAAAATGTGACAAATATCATGAAAATTTGGATAAAGTGAATATGAAGGTGTTGATTGTGATTATGTTAGATCTTAGAGCCAAGTTGAATTATGTGAGATTCTTGTATGGACAAATTTATGATGATGATTAGAAAATCAAAGAGATATATTACAAGGTGAATGACACATTGGGACATTTGTATGAATTTTATGAGCAATATTCTCTTATTTCAAGTGATCGAAATTTTGGTGATCACAGTTTGAGAGCAAGTAGTGGTAGTTCCAATACTGATGCGGGGTGGTAATAAAGGTGTAAAAAAGTATAACGCTCAAGCATGGAATAAAATGTTTTTATATTCGAACGAATAAGGGTGTGATGACAACAAATTCGAGCTTGATGAGTATCTTTAAGAAATTTTTTTTTTTTTTTTTTTTATCTTGACCTTTTGATGATGGAAGATTACTGCCTCAAAATATATGATCATTTTTTTTTACTCGGGATATTTTGTCTATTCTTGTAACTACTGTTACTTCAAAGTCAACTTTTAGTACATCGGATCATGTGCTTGATGGCTTTCAAAATTCTTTGACTCTTAAAGTAGTGGAAGCTTTGATTTACAATCAAAATTGGTTGGGAGCTGTTTGTGTGTTGATTAATGTTGAAGAGTGCATCGAGAATGCAAAAAAAAATGAGTTGGGTAAGTGATGTTTATATTTTTATATATTGTAATTCCTTTTATATATCTAATAAGTGAATATTTTATTTAATCTCTCTCTCTCTCTTTTAAAGATATAGATTGTCTTAATGAGGAGATTATTGTTGGTAAATAGAATTTACCAGTTAAAGCAGAATGAATATATGTGGTAAGGCATCTAATACTTATTTTACACTTCCATCCGATGATTTTAGTTCTCATATATGATTTGATTATATAGTCAAGTTAAGCATCGTGGTATGCTCTTTTATGTAGGCTCCAAAAAATGTTAGTTCTCATCATGTTCAATGAGCACTTACACAAATTGCAATGCCAGGCTACCCTACATATGGTGAACTTCCAGTAGCAAAGAAAACATTGTAGTTATAATTGCAAATAATTGATATACGACACTTCTATTTTAAATTTAAAGCTATTATTAAGTTATTAATTATGAGTGTTGTTTCTTTTGATTTTAGGTGATCAAATTTTGGAACAAATTTTCATGGATGTTTGAGGACCAAAAACTCATCTTTATTTTAATGCTCATATTCGCAATTTTAATGCTCTTTTTTTTTTTAATGGTCTAGTTGGTTTTATGGTTTATAAGTTTCTTGATACAAAGTTCCAAAACAAAATTTATGGTCTAGTGAATTTTGTTCCATTTCAATGCAGACTTTTGCTTCTTTTTCTCTCTTTTATCTAGTTGAATTCCTTGTCAAGAATTCATTCAACTCAATTGATAGTTTTCTTCGTTTTATATTCTTTTTTATGAATGACAAGCTTGTTTATTATTGTTCCGTTCATTTCTTATTTATTTTAAACTAAAAATGAAACAAAAAAATGACCTATTGGAACTTGAAACTAACCATGAAATCTGTGACGGTTATAAGTTCTTGCTTCCGACGGGTATTTTTTAGGTTAAAAAAAATGACGAACCTATACTTGATGGTAGATTCCAAGTCCTAGGCAAAATCTGTAAGAAACTTGGAGCCGTCCACCCCTAATCTTAGGTATTAGAGTTGATAAACAAAGATGAAGCTAGTTGGAAAGAAAACAAAGTGAGAGAGATGTTTGACTACAAAATGTCCTAGGAGATTCTAGCTATTCACCTTCGACTATTAACTGATGCAAAAGACCAAAAACTACAAAGGTAAAAACCACGGGTGAATTTTTCGGCACGGAGATTGCACTCGAGCTTTCCGAGTTGAAATTCTTGCTGCCTACCAAGAACATGTGGGCTACGACTAATCAGAGTAAGAGTCGGAGGGATTCGATCAAATGGGTCGCGCGCAATTTTTAAGGACTTGATTGGACAAATTAAAAGAAACAGCGAGGAGTAATTGACAAAAACTCCCAAGTTTGGGGGGCAAAAAGCGAAATTAATTTTTTTCCTTTGTAAGGATCGTCGTCATCATCCAAAATTCAAAAAGCCAGAGACCTCTCCATTTTCCCTCTCTCTCTCTCTCTCTCTCTCTTGCCGTCGCCGATGGAGAAGCGGCTGCGCTCCTCCCTCAAATCCTCGCCGGAGGATTTCATCTCCGCTGTCGCCGGCCTCAGCCTGAAATCCTCCAAGGCCGCCCTCAAATCCGTCCTCCACTCTCAGCCCCATCCTCTCTCCTCCTCCCCGACGTTCCCCGCCTCCCTCCACCGCGCCGTCTCCCAGTCCGTCGCCGCCCTCAGGGACCTCCTCCGCGGCTCCCCCGATGTCGACCCCGGTGACCTCGCCTCCCCTCCTTCTAAGCGCCCCCGCCGCTCCTCCCGCCGCCTCTCCGAGCCCTGCGGCGGCGGCGGCGGCGGCGGCGGGCCCTCCCCGGCGGGCCTCGACCGCAGGAGGCAGAAGGTCCTGGAGAGGCTCCGGGTCTTGGCGCACGTGGCCCGGCTGTGCGTCTCGGCGGCTCGCGGGGAGAGCTCGGCGGCGGGCGATCTGCTGCCGGCGGTGCGGGCGCTGCACGACAATTTGGTGCTCTTCGAGTCGGACTCGGTCTTGTCGGCGGAGATCGTGGGCTTGTGCGAGGAGTGGTGGAAGGGCGATCTGCCCGGGAGAGAGAATTTGATTTCGCAGTTCCTGCCGTTCCTGGTGTCGAGGTCCTTGACTTTGAAGAAGAAGGTCGACGTGGGGAGGGTTTACGCGATGCGGGAAGCGTTCGGCTTGTTTGATTTCGAGGATGACAGCATCGAGGACTTGAAGATGTTGTTGATTCGGTGTGTGATCTCACCGCTGTATTTGAAGACCGAGGAAGGGAAGCGATTCGTGGCGTTCATGTTTGGGCTGAGCAGGCAGCTCGTGAAGGAAGCTTTGGCGATGATCAAATCGCAGATTCCGTTCGGGAGGAAGTCGATGTTGGAGGCATATGGGGATATACTGTTCAGGGCGTGGAATGTTGCGGAAGGAGATTCAAAAGATGAGATTGAAAATGGGTTTTTGCAGGGTTTAATTGAAGGGGCAATACACTCGGGCTCTGCAGCACTTGCAACATCAATCAGAAGAGTCTTGGGTGGGTTTATCAATCAGCGGACTGTTGATGGTGTTGAGAAGGTCCTCTTCCGTCTGACCGAGCCAGTACTTTTCCGCTCACTACAGGTATGGTCAAATTATGGATGAATTTGTTGCAAAAGAAAATGACAAATTTTGTGGGTTTGATCGATAGGAATGAATGATCTGATGATGCTATCTACATACAGATAAAGAGGTTGTCCCTTTTTATGATATCATTTGATATTGATTGCATCTATAATTATCTTGGTTAGCGGTGGGCAAGCTGGACTTCGATGCTGGCAACTAGGAAGAATTAGTGGCATGTGTCGAACCAGCATATAGTTGGGTTATGTTGGGGCAGATTCTGCTGTTTATGTCCAATGTTCAGTGAAAGGTGGATCAGTGGCCCTTTTTTCGTCAGTAGTCTCTGTAGTTTCGTGATGCCAATTAATACTAAACAAACTGGGGGAGTCAGAACAAGAGAATTTTCCTATGTCATTTCACCGATGCAATGTCTGAATGTTTACACTTGCCTTGACAGGTCGCAAACTCAGATGTTAGACAGAATGCACTGCACTTACTGCTGGATGTGTTCCCTCTAGAAGATCCGGATGCCACTAAAGAGGTTAAGGACAGCTTGCTTGACAGACAGTTCTATCTGTTGGAAAGACTGCTCAATGATGATTGTCCTGATGTAAGAGTTGTTGCTGTGGAAGGTTGTTGCCGCATCCTTAATCTGTTCTGGGAAGTTATTCCTTCATCTACCATCACCAAGATTATTACAAGGATTTTCGATGACATGGCATACGACAACTGCAGTGAAGTTAGGCTTTCCACTATAAATGGAGTTGCATATTTGCTTGGTAATGCACAGTCACATGAGGTTCTTAAAGTGCTACTACCGAGACTTGCGCATCTGATTACAGATGGTACTCTTTCCGTGCGGGTTGCCCTAATTGAACTTCTCCTCCTCACTAGAGATATTCGGTCTTTTCAGTTTAATAAGGTTGAAGTGCTGTCTCCAATCTATTATATGTTAAGATAATGCAGTCTTTTATTATTTGGCTGGTTTTGTTTCTTATTCACACTTATGTTCCATAGGTGGTAACACTAGAAGCACTACTGTCCATGCTTGCAACTGATCAGGCACAAGTTGCACAAAAGATCACGAGATTGCTTTTGCCATCATATTTTCCCTCCAAAGTAACTTTTGAAGAGGCGTGTAATCGATGTGTCACACTTATCAAGAGGTCACCCAAGGCTGGAGCGAGGTTTTGTGAGTATGCTGCCTCGGAAGGTGCACCGTTGAAGTCTCTTATGCAACTTTTCAAAGTATTTATTAGTTTTGTTTTGTCAACTGATAAGCTGAATGAAGATCAGATTGAGGGTTTACTTGATGCTGCTGCATACATTTGTAAGCAACTTGTTGGTGAGCCATCCTACAAGGATGCCCTGAAGGAAATATTTGCAAATGACAAGCTGAAGTGCTTATTTGCTGCGGCACCAACTGCGCATGCTCAATCTTCTGTTCTCAATATCGTCTCTGCCATCTCCCCAGATGATGTGTCAGGGCTCATTGAAGAATGTGGGCGCCTAGTCATGGACTGTATTGGTATATGTGAAAATGAAGAAAGGCAATCTGAAGTAAGAAGTGCCCATAAGTTGTTGCTCTCTTATGATCAATGTGATGATATGTTTGACACTTTCTCAAAACTGCTGCAAAATGCTGCTTTCCATTACCATAAGAAGTTTGGCATTGATATGTCAGAGAAGCAGAGTAATTCCTCTTCAAAAAGGAAAAAAAATCAGTCATCGGTGAGAAACTTAGCTAAAAAGAGAAGAGTCGGCCAGCAGATGCCATCCAGCTTTGAGGATGGCTATTTGGTTGCTGTAGGAGTAGCCTGGCAAATAAGAGACTTGCTTGGATGTGAGGACTCTCGGAAGGCTATGTTGGCTTCTTCATCTTGTGAACTGATTCTTAATACTCTAAAGGTTATCACAACAGCCAGCATTGTGGAGTGTGTGAATGTTGAATACATGAGCATATACCCTCTCTTGGCATATACAACCTTGGTGATGCACATGGCTGCAGCAGATCCTAGCCTGAGTAGTTCACAGAACTCTCACAACAGTACGTATAGCACATCAAACCCTTCAAGAGCAGTGATAGAGGTAAAAATCTTTCCTTTTATAAGTGACTTGTAATGACTATTACTAGTAGGAAGTTCACTTTGGACAAATTGGTGATGATGATTACGTACTATTTGTTCATTATGGTTTCTGGTCCATCTGCATGATAGATTTCTTCCTTTCTCTCACTTTTTTCATATACCGACCTTCTCATTCTGTTCTTGTTAGGATCAGTTTGGGAAAATAAAATGTAAACCTGTTACCAGGCATTATGCCTACATTGTGATACTGACTGATGACCGATTTTAAGGTGTGCCAGATCCCAATTTTTCCATGCTCAGCTTATAACATGTAAAAATATCACCATCGGGTGGAACAGTGCAAACTGAATATCAAATGCACATATGAAATTGGACTTTTTGTAAGCTTTCACTGGAAACATGGGACTGATGTAATGTCCAGGTTTCTGTTAACGAAATATGCCGGCAGTTGATAGAGACATATTTTTCAGATGTCTGTACAACAGCAGAGTACCCATTATGGATTTCTTATGAGTGTTTATGTAAACCAAGTTAGGATGGAAGAGTGACAAATCTGGCACTGAACTTGATTTGTACATTCATTAACATCTTCCAATCTGTATTCTTTTGATACTTGTATTGGTTTAGATGTGTCTTCATTATATATGTTGAAATTAACTGTTTGAGTGGTTTGAACCCTTTGTTGTACTCTTGCTAACCAGTCTCTATGATGGAGTAAAATATTATGTTAACAGCAGGGATATGCTTCTTCCATTTGTGCTTCATCAGTGCCATCCTAGAAAAGAAATTAATAGGATTGGCTTCTTTTCAACTTTAATCTCAGGGCCCTGGTTTGAGGTTTTAGCCTTACATACTTTTGTTGAGTGAGCCTTTTCTATGAGTGGTAGATGACTGGGGAACCTGTGTAGGTGCTTGGCTAATTATCCTGCATTACTAGGTTATGGATCAGTTGCTAAATTGTGCGGAGAAGCTGCTTAGAGCTGGTGGCCATGTTAATCCTGCCTCTGGACAAAAGGAAAAGGAACCAGCAACAGATGCCTCTCAACCAAGTGATAGTGGTGAGTGTGTGTGGAAGGGCATACGAGAAAAAGGGAGAGATATCCTTTATTCTAACTATCTGCTATTATGTGAATTTCCCATTTTTTCATATTCTTATAAAGTTGAACTTGTAATGTGCATGAAGCAACAGTAATTAGCTTATAGTTTGCCGCCGTGAATACATTCACAATTCCATCTAATCCATGAGATGGTATTGTTACTTGAATTAAAATTCTCCAAGTGTGGATGGAAATGGTAGCATCTGCTTATCCTGCTTTTATTAGCGAGAGCGTAATCCTTGTTATAATGAGATGCTCTTCATCATTCATGCTGCTTTCATCTGCAGAAGGACAACTGTCGGTTAAGTAGGTTTTGTGACTTTGTTCATCTAAATTGCCAATACATTCTGAGTCAAGGAAATCTCAAAAGGGTTACTCTTGTTGGCATGATTTAGTTCATGATCAAAAGAAGATTAGGATATAGATGAACAGCATATATCGCCTTTTGAACACCTTACTGGGCAACTGGGCGTTGGTTAGCTGTTTTTTCTTTCTTTAGGCTGATGGTATTGCTTTGTTGATGAAGTACACTGTTTTGAAGTGTCAAAATTAGAAAAAGTATCTGCACAATCACTTCGAAGTAACCTCTATGGGTTCATCTGAGTAGCAAGTGTCATAGTATGGTTACAACAGATGTTTTGCATGTGCTCTGGTTGGCAGCTAACGTTTTATTCTTGTGACATCATTCCAGAATCAACAGGAAAAAAGATATCCAGAAAGGTGAAGATGCTAACCGCAATTTTCAAGTTCATAAGTGATGCCATAACCTTGAGATTTTATTCTGGCAATTATGGGAGATGCTTACATTGCGCATCAGCAGCCGTTCGACAGATCATCTCAGATTTAGCACAACTATCTAGCCAGTCATTGCAATTGACAGAGGATGACATGAAAGAAATGACCATATGTCTGAAGAGCTCCTTCACTTACATGGTAAAATTGCTCAATTTAGTCCTTACAGACACCAGCGAAGCTTCAAGGGTTCAGTTGGAAATCTTTGATCTAGCCAATCATTTGCTCGATCTGATAATTAGTGTTGAGTTATCATTAGGGTATGGTTGCGTCATGCGTCTTATTGCAGCAGCCAAACCATGGCTGCCTGATTTGGTTGTGGCCCTGGGATCCACATATATGCTGAACAAGATCCATGGAGATGTTTCTTTAACCATGTCGGATATTTCAACCCATTTTCCATCATGGCCGTCAGTTATAGCAAGGATGGAGGTGGATGAGCTCTCTGAAGATTGTTCTGAAGTGGAGGATGAGAGCATCTCTCGATCCGAGAAGTACCCAGCATTTAAGAAGCTATTGCAAACAGTACTCGTTCTGCTGAGAGCAAATGTTAATCTACTCGATGCAGTTGGAATGATCTTCTTGGCTGGTTCATTGTTTGGGCTCGAGGGGGAAAATGACGGCCTTGTGTTGGGACTCTTGCACTTTGTGACTGCAAAGCTAGTTGGGCACGAAAATCAACATTGGGATCAACTTGATATGATGTTGGCTTCTCTTGATCAAATCTATCTTCCCATTGAGAAAAAGCTTGGAGAACAAATTCCCGGATATAGACAGAACCGATTGAGTGCCGCTCGGGCTTTGCTTGAACCTGTTTGGATGAATCATCATAGCTTCGAAAGTGGGAGATTTTCTGAGATGGATGAACAATAACCGGGCATATGCCCCAACTTGTACAGATAATCCAGACTAGGAAGTTTGTCAAATTGTAAGGCGGGGTAAGGTCCCCAAAGCCTAAGAGAATTTTGTCAAGCTAGTAAACTTCTGTTCGATCGTTTCTCCCACATATGCCCTTACTCGTTAAATTTCAATAATTTCAACGGTGGATTTCTGCTAGAGGGTATTTTGATATGAGTTTTTTCCTCCCGGATGGTGTTCGAGATCGATTGATCGTGCGCCTGCGGAGTTCAACTCAAGAAGATTGGGAAGCACCAACAGGTCAATTATTTAACCTTGTTTTTCTAGATTCAGCGGAAATTCTCCCGCACTCTTATAACACGATAATATCATATTAGATTTAAATATGGTGCAATAACAATGTGAGGTTGGGCATGCTGTTCAAACCATATCCGAGAAGGGATGATCCCAACAGCAGTATCTTCAAGCAGCTTATAAAATTAAAGCTGTCGTTCTCGTGCACTCCACAACAAAATAAGTTGATCCACCAGTGATTTGGATGTATTGATAAGACTAGCAGGGTTAGGTTGTCTTTACATGTTAATCCCACTAAACACATGGTGCGGAGCAGCAATATCATATTCCAGAAAGAGGATCCATCATGAAACACGTTGGAGCTCCACAAGGTCACATCATCAATCAATCCTCGATCATACAAAGTGTATACTTAACTATTGCATGGAAAGAGAGCGGCAGTGCACGTTGGCATAGCTATAATCAACCTAACTTTCAATCATCTTTCAGCATCACACCATTCAAAGTAAGTCGCAGTAAATTCATAGCTCAACCGTCTAGATATAAGATTAGGGATCTATTGGGCTAACTATAGGTAGATTGCTTCCTTTGGAGCATTGACCTTATTGCAATGGTCCAAGTGAGCGTCCATTAACAAGTACTAGCTACAGAGAGAAACTTCAGTGTGCTAGAGAGGAGAGAAGGAAGGGGGGGGGGGTTGGGTTTGCTTTGGTGTACAGAGTGGGTTTAGAGAGGGGTTAATGGAGAAAGCAGCTTACATTTAATAATGGCGCCAACCACTACATTGAGTGGGAGAGTCAGCTCGCCAAGAGCATTAAATTCAAGCGTCATGAGTAATTTCTTCTAATGGTGACCATGGCCCTTTTCTACAATAAAATCTTATTGGCGATTGTTCTAGAGATACAGGTTAAAGATTCATACATAAATATTGTCATTTTCAGAGAACCGATGGCAAGACCTTTAAAAATGTAGTGGAAAGATACTATTCGTAACTCACGCGGAAAGAGTGTAAAAAAAAGTTACAAATTTGTTGCGTCGGTGCCAATTTAGTCTTAAACTTTTTTTAATTAATTTTGCCTTGATTTTGCTGACGTGGACGCTGGGCAGTTTATGTGGTATTGCTGACACTAATATGGATTATTTCTAACAATATTTTAATATATTTTTTTCTAATCTTTAGTTATTTTTTTGACTTTTTTTTTGGCCTTTCTTCTTCCTTTGGTTGATGACCAGCCATGGCAAGAAGAGTTGGCCTTGCTTGGGTGAGGGTCGTTGCTGCGCACCATAGGCAAGGCTCGACTGAGCAAGGGCTCCCCTAGCCAAAAATATGGCGAGGCTATCTTGGCTTGGGCGAAGGCTAGCCTCGCTAGATCTAGGGAGGTGAGCCATTGCCCTCACTTGGTTGGGCCTCGCTTGTGGTGAGTGATGGGGACCCTTGCCTAGGTGAGGCCAGCTTGCCCTACCATTGTCGATGGCCAGCCAACACAAAGGAAAAAAGAAAGGCCAAAAAAAAAATGAAGGAAAAAAATATAGAAATTTTTTTTAAAAATAAAATAAATACAATTAAAAATTGTTTATATCCGCACTAAAGGTATCACCAGTAATATCTAGCCAAAATTAGTTAGAATAACTGAATTGGCATTATGTCAAAATGTTTATTACTAAATTGACACCAATACAAATTTAATTTTAAATTTGGCATAAATGTAATACGTTTATGACTTTTTTTGACACATCTCCCCGTATTTTGTTATTAATTTGTTTTAGTAATGAAGCCATGTTTGCAACTTGCCTTTGTTATTTTATAAATTTAATTTTCCGAGATATCCCTCGTTAGAGTTACAAATATCTTGAAACTTTTGAACACTATGCCAATGAGATAGATTTGGAATCCAGTTCTCCATTATAAGCCTATTCGACATTGTTGGTGAAAGCACTTGTACTTTTACGAGATTAGTTATCAAACCTTCTAATTCTATTGATCCCTAAGCACAAATATGTTTATCAGGTAAAGCTCTATCTAACACAAACCTCTAAGGTTATTCTAATATTAAAGTTCTCGTGTTCATTGATTGGAATTTTAATGAAGGCAGTTTAAGGACTTTAACTAATTATTAATGTCCCGTTGGTTAAGGCTAAACACCAATAAGACTCAAGGACAAGAGTATGGAGTCCAGTGCCAGCGGAGGCAACTCCCTAGGAAGGTTCCTTGGAATCAACTAGATATATATCACGGACAATGAATGAGTGATCCTTGAACGTTTTCTCGATGTTAAATACCATCCTTAAACCTTATTTTTTGCAATTAGATCCCAGAATTTTCGAAAATTCACTCAATAGCTAGTAGTTTAGGAAGGTGCTTGTGCATTGCACTAGTCTGAAACTATATTTGTTCTATTATTGTGGACATACAAAAAGACAATATCTTATCAGCATACGGAAGCATCACCCTCCCATTAGTCGTTCTCAAAAACACTCCCCACTTGCTTTTTCTTTGGATGAACTTCTGATCTGGTTGACAACGTTTGCACTCTTTCCAACTGTAATTGCAGGTAGTCTCACAGTGATAGGTCCAACCTTTCTTATCAACAAATGGTCCCAAAAAGGGGCCTGTTCCACGCACCCTGCTCACATCATTTTTCACTAAAATGAGGGACGTCAGGGAAAGAAGTGGAGAAGAAATTGAAAGAAAAGGCTGAAAAGGAGAGCACGATTTACCCTACTAAAAAAGTTTGACCATATAAGGAATCGTGGACCACACCCCCCGCTACTTTAGTTTGCTACATTTTCTAATCTGTCCATTTAAAATTCTAAAAGCATTTGCTGATGTGACCATAATTTCTATTGACTCGACGTATTAAATTGGACATGCGTGTTCACTTGGCTCATATGTGCTTTTACATCCTCTCTCTATTGACTCGACGTATTAAATTGGACATGCGTGTTCACTTGGCTTATATGTGCTTTTGCATCCTCTCTCTCTCATTATTTTGGTCCCAAAAAAAGGAGAAAAATAATTAGAATAAATGCATTGTAAGTTCTAAAACTTATTAAGGAAATACAATTTAGTCATAAAACATACAAAAAGTGCAATCGAATCCTAAAACTTATCAAATTGGTATAATCGAATCCTAAAATCTATCAAATTAGTGCAACCGAGTTCTTTCATTAATTCTATCTAACTTGATTACGGAAAAGCTTACATGGATTTTTTAAATATTATCTCTCTTCTACGTGAATAAAATATGAAACACAAGGCTAAAACCTTCATTTTGGTTCGAATATGATCTTTGATATTAATTTTATTTAAATTAAATTAAAAATAAGCTCAATTTGAAAAAGGGAGAAAGGGGGATGAGAAACCAGGCAGCAAGCCATGTCATCGCCACATAAGATAGAGAAAATAAAAAATAAAAAAGGTCACATAAGTGTTTTTCATTAATTAAGTGGGATTGAGTTAATGGTATGACTCGATTTACTAATTTGATAACTTTTAAGACTTTTACTGCACTTATCCAAAATGATTTGCTAACTTGAAAAAATGACGTGGCAGCCCACATCAATCTTTTGGCCCAATAAATGCTAACTTAGTAGGTTGAAACGAAATGACTATATTAAGTGACTTTTTTGAAGTTTGGATTTTAATTAAATAAAAATAAGATTTATGAACCACGTTGAATATTGAAAAAAAAAAATTCAAAGATCACTCACGTTGCGTTATGGTAGGTTTTTTCTTTTTGGCAGAAATAAAGATTCCATTAATTTCTTAGAATAATATTCGAGAGGTACATAGAAGTCTTTTAAGCCTAACAAATCCCAAATAATTATAAAATAAACCAGATGCTAGAATGCAAACAGCAAAACACAGTTTGGAACTAGAAGTACACTCTGGTCCCTTAAAAACAAATCTGTCACCGTAAATATTTAGCTGCCAATAAGTAGATTTAGTGATGAGCACACACCGAGATCCTCCACTTTAATGGGCGCACATCTAGATTCAATGTCTTCATCATCATCATTGTGCGAAGACATCATCATCAATATATTGAAACAAATCAAAACTTGATTTAGACCTAAATCTAAATTGGGAGGGTAAAATCCCCAGATCTAGATCTAAATTGGAAGAGGAGAGCGGCCTAATTTTAGAGAGGTTGTGAAGTCGTGTCACGAACATTCTATTCCGTGGATGTTGGCTAGATGAATGACCGAACTGGCTTCAATGTTCACCTAAGATTAGCTGCAAAAATTCATTCACATACATAAACTCCCAAAACAGATTAGGAAAGAAAAGAAAAGATAATCAAAGTAAAGAAAAAGAAAATAAGAGACTAAGTAGGCTATCAACTTCAGAAATTGAAGCTTAGAGCCAACAAGAGAGCTTCAAAAGACGGAAGAGTTTTTTTGGAGACAAGGGGGTTTGCTCCGAGAGAGAGAGAAAAGAGCAAACCCTATCAGGTTAGAGTTGGAGGCTCTGTATTATGGTAGGTTTGCAGGTCTAATTTCATTGAAGAGATTAATCTAGTCAATACTTTGAGGGTAAAGGTGAGCATGGTCCGAGTTGAACTGAAGCACCTAACCCAAGGACCAACTCACACAATGTTGGTCCCTAATTTTTAGGACCGAAGATCGATCCTTTTAAGCTAGGACCAAGGTTTGATTCTAGGGTCATTTTTTGTCTTCCTTAAAGGGATAAATATACTATTTCCAATTACATATCAATTAACAATGCGATATTGAACAACCAAACTATAAACACCGATTCATATCAAATATAAATTTAAGATAAGATAACAATAGAAATTTCATACTTGCTAAAAGTAACAAATCATAAATACGAACATGAAAGGCTAGGGAATTGAGGCAAGTGACAAGGTGATTGAGGCGAGTGAAGAGAGGCAAGCTACAAGGTGAGCAGTGAGCAAGGCAAGAAAGAGAGTGAGGCCAAAGGTAGGCGAGTGAGGCTGAGGCAAGTGAAGAGAGTTTTTTTTGGGGGGGGGGGTCAAATTAGGGCTACGTTTTTTTTCTACTTTCTAATTTATATGACAAACTAAACTATGAAAAATATAGAGAAAGAGGCATTACGGTTTAGAGTAGATGACAACATATAATATATTACGTTACATATAATATGGATATTTGTATATGTGTGTATATATAAGGTGGATTTGGGTTGGACTAACCTTAAATTCTCATGATTTATGATCAACCCGCATAGTGCAGTGTCCAGGGGTCCTAGAACCAAGGAACGATCCAATCTCTTAGGAACTGGACTGGAACAAATCAAGTTGAGCCAGTCCAGGGTCGCTCTAAGGTCAACCTTAGACTGATGCTCACCCCTAGATGAGGGGGTTTGCTAATAGAAAGAGAAAATAACCAACCCTATGAGATTGTAATTGGAGGCTTTGTATAATGGTAGATTTGCAGGTCTATTTTCACTGGAGAGATTAATGGAGTCAATGCTTTGATAGGTTTGAATACAAAGTGCAATAGAAAAAGCTGCTTGCTAAAAGCGTAGCTATTGAAATATCATAATTATTCTGCTAGTAAGATGGTCCACGCTATGTTCATAAAAATTTCTTTATTGGTTTGTATGCAAATAAAATTGCAAATCTAAACTTAAATCAGAACATGTATACTAAATTGTATCAAATTCTACAAATGGAGTACAATCTCTTATTACAGTATCAAATCAACTTGAAGAGGATTCTAATCCCACATCAGGAATTCCGCCATCTTTTTGTATTTTTTTCATCTGCCAGAGATGACCAAATAAAATACAGAAGAGGAGAGAGGAGTCTTTGATTATTTAAACTAGCTGATTTAAGATTTTACATCCATATTATCACATTAAAAAAAATCTAATCGATTTAAAATTTCACTTGGTTAAATGTCAATTCAAGTTATATAATTGACTAATTGTTGAATAGTGAACTAGTAAATTAAAGCCCTTCAACTTATATCTGATTTTTTTTTATTTTATAATATCTCAATTTCAAATTAAGTGGATTTTGACAAAAATAATTTTTAATTCCATTTATTGCTGAAAAAATTATTTCAGATGATATAAGCTATATGTTAGATAAGTACTTCAAAAGAAGGAAACAAAACTGTCTGGTATTTTACTCAACTAGCAATATTTTTCTCTCTCTTATTAATGTTTACATTTAGCGAATATTGAGTAAAACGTATTCAAGTAATTAAATAAGCTATTTTTTAAACTATATTAATTAAATTTTTAATGGACAAATGATGATACCATGAAGAGTTGTGTTAAAGACTAACTGCACCCTGAGACAAGTATGGTATCCCACAATATAAGGCCTTTCTCTTTGGCGTTCAATAGGGTCAACTTTTTCGTATGTAGACACCATTAAATCTTATCATATGCTTCCAAGTCTTAGAAATTTTCTAATCCATAGGATCTATAAGAATACTTTATCATATTTTCTTCTTTGTTTCAAATTAAAAAAAAAATGAGATAAGTAGAAAAAGATAAATGTTTGGAAAAGATTGTAGAATTTTATTTCAAATCATTTTATATTTGTTGTTTTATCTTAAAAATAATATACTTCTTTCTATCCATGCTTAAATATAAGTTCAAATCTAATAGGTAATAGGCGTTTAAAGACTATAAAGTTGAATAAATATGGGCCATGTGGCACAATTATGCCATATGGTTTGCCATGTGGATATCACTAAGGTAAAGTTAAGTGTCACGTGGCAAGTATATGAGTAAATATTCTCTCAATCCCAAATGTAGTTATAAATAATAGGTTTGCAACCATGGGCTAAATGATAATTTACTTTGAAGAAATGGTAAATGCTAGCCCTCACAAGGGCTTGGCTAAGTAGACGAGCATTATGTTGGGATAATTGATGAATGCTATATTGAAAAATCACAACTTTTCTTACTCATGGCGACCTTAGAAGCCACCTTGGCCATCCTGCAGGTGAATCCCTATCTGATACACATAGACGTGACGTGACCTTTTGCGGACAACTCGGAGATTTGTCGGGCTAAATGATTTGATATATTCTTTCTATTGAATTTATTGTTTCCATTGACAATACCAAAAGAAACGGCCTTCCTTTATTGCGACTTACAAGAAGATAGGTAGGTAGATAAGTGTTAGGTGGCACCCTCAAGTGTGTTTAGAAAATGTGCAATCTTTATGAGAGTTCGTTCGGAAATTAATGCTAGGCAGATATGTCTGACATGCATTAAAAGTTTGGCTTTTGACGACATCTATGCATTAAAACTTTGGGTGTTTTTATGAAATTAATGTTAGGGGGAGTAACTTCCCACCATAAGAATAAATTACCTACAACCGAAGAAACCATCCACACAAGCACACGATGAGTTATTACTTCACATTCCTTTTGTTACAATAATGATAGAAATGTCGAGGGTACTTTAGTAAGTATGACAACAATTTTGAAAAATCCCCTTTTTATCAATAGTATGTACGTAAATTGTTGGAGCACACATTATATCATTAGTTATGCTCGTTGAATAATTGTCTCATATTATTTGACAACTAGTTCTAGATGTTCTTTATATTCACGTGATCTCTTTCCATCTATTAGATTAAGCATTTTAATTAAAAATTTTAACATGATATCAGAGTTCACAAATATGCGTTCGCTCCTCATCAATCAAAATTTCACTTAAAAAATTGTTCCACATCGTTTGACAATGGGTCCTAAATGCTCTATTCATGTAATTTTCTTCACCTGTTAATTTAAATTTTTGAGTTGGACTTTTTAATAATAATTGCTGCACGATTGAATTGTTTGGTTGACGAAGTGCATGTGTTGTTATGTTCTTGCATCAATGTCACGAGATGAGCAGCTTCAATACCATTCAATTGAAGGGGGCATTCCTTGAGCTCAATTGCAAGTCGAAATCCATCTCGACCTATAAGTTTAGTGAGCACGACAACCATGTTATTATCATGGGATCTCGGTGCATGTGAACCACGACTCCGCCTCCTTTTATCAAATCCAGGTTGTTTTAGCAAGTTATGTATAGTCTATGAAGCTCAACTCATAAATTTAGGCATACACGTCCAGGAAAAGATATGGATTCATTCCCAAATTGTAAATTCCTTTTTACTTAACTAGTGATTGTGCGCATGCAATCTTTCGAAAGATCAAGAAAGTAAAACTATATAAGTGCAGGTAATCATCAGAAAATCTATATGGACCAATTAAGATACCATTTCGCTATGCTTCTTGTTGTGTTGACATGCCGACATTTCACTGTGTGTTATATATATATTTATAGAACTCACCAGATGTGTTATTAACTATAAAAAATTTGAAATGATTTTGCATGGTTTGGCGGCACCCCGTTAGATCACCAAGAAAAACCGCGAAACCACACATGAATGAGAGAGAGAGAGAGAGAGAGTTAAATTTACGACGGATGTGTTTTTGATATAAGGAAAGCCACGTAAAAATTAAACCTTTTAAAAGGAAAGCCAAGACAAATCGCCGAAGGAGGGAAAAAGAAAAAAAGGAAAATAGAATAAAAGAAAAAAGAAAAAGCAAAAGAATAAATACTTCGTAAAAATATTACTAAAAATTGTACGCATTAACTCTCTCCGTGTCTTATAGGACACATGATATTCACTTTAGTGATTTCCGATTAAAATTAACTGGATTGATTTTATTGGTAAAATTTGAAAATATTTATGACACAATTGGCACAATTAAAGATTAATGATTAAATTGATAAAAGTACAATATATTTAGGATTTTTGGATAATTTTCTAAGAAAATGTAAGAAAGTAAGAACAAAGACGTGTGTGTCTCTCTCCCAATCTTGTTCTCTCATTCCTTCATTGGCATGTCAATTGTGAATGCCTCAAATCCCACACCCCCCCCCCCTCCCCCCCAAAAAAAGAGGTTGAATGGCGTTCAAAGCTCCAACCTCGTCATATCAGACTCGCTTTCTTTTGAGAAATCACAATTATTGAGATTTGCCCCCGTGGCCACTCTTCCAACATGGAAGGGAGAGGTGAGGGGTTCAAATCCCCACCTTCTCAGGGGGATGGGATGGGGACGCGTAAGTTTCAAGAGTGGATCATCTGCAAGAGGCCGGACAAAAGTCACACGCACTTGGTCCAAAGCCCAAGCTGCCGCCGTCGTCAATTGCCATCGGCCACCTTCTAGGATAGATGACCAATCTTCTATCTAAAGATTTTCTTTTTAAAGAAGGTTCAATATCGAAACAATTTCCCAAGTTTTCCCCGACCTTACCCGTGTCAATAAACAATTTGGAAATGTCTTTGACTTCTCTTTCAAAACTTTGCCAGAGGAAGAAAACATAAAAAAAGTTCCGGATAAAAAAATACCGTGAGATGCATGCTCTCACCTAACTTCTTTGATTGCTGCAAGCCCGAATTTGAAATGAGATTCATTTCAATTCCCTTTTCTGGAAAGGAAAGAAAGATCCCCTTTAGAGTCCTAATTGGAAATTCTTTCAATAAAATTTCGATGGCACCCCGTGGCATCCTCATCCTACGTTAATTAAATCCAGGGATTTTTCCTATAAATGCCATTTCCCCCTAGATTACTTCCCTACTTTATTATTATTATTATTTTTTATAAGAGGGGGTGTTTTGGAAGAGACAAAAGCTGGAGCTAAAAAGCAAAGCAAAGCAAAGCAAAGCAAAGCAAAAACTCCACTTTCCCACCATTTTTACCGATTCAAGATATTCATGAGGCTCGTGCCGTCCCCTGCAGCAGCAGCGTCCGTACCAACAACCGGGCGGATGGGATCCACCACGCTGCCCCCACCCCCATCCCCATCACACCATCATCATCGTCATCATCGTCGCCACTCCCCCCCTCTCTCTCTCTCTCCCCTCCTCCTCCCCCGCTGTCCACCGCCTCCTCTCTCCAGCTCCTCCCGTCATGGTCAGTCTCTCTCTCTCTCTCTCTCTCTTTCTCTCTCTAGCAATTTACTGAATCTCGCTCGCGACGCGTGCTACTCGTGGCCATGGCGCGCCCGCGTCTATATATGCGTGCGGCTGCTGCGGGCGGGTGTGTCTGCGTTTGCCAGTAACGCCTCCCGTGGCGCCCGGCCCACGGACCTGCCCTGACCGTCCGTATTTCCCCTCTCTCTCTCTCTCTTCCCCCCTTCAAATTCGCCCCATCTCTCTCTCTCTTCTATTTTTTGTTCTTGGGCTCTGCTGGATTGCGGTTCGGGCTGTCTTCTGATCGGCTGCGTTTTGTTGGGTTCGGCTCGGATTTCGGGTTCCGGCGCGGCTCAGAGATGCCTGCGATTCGAGGGCCCGGCGCGTGCGTGTACGGGACCTCCGGGGCGCTCCGGTCGAGGCGGGCGAAGGACGGGGAGCTAGGGTTCGTCGGCTGCTGCTCGGGGCTGGGCGCCGCGCGCGGGCCGCAGCTGCGATCGCGTGTCCTCCGTCTCGGCGGGAGGTCGGCTCGTTTGGCGCCGGTCGGAGCGATGGAGCAGGGCAGGACCGCTTACGTCAATAGCAAGGCCGACGGCTCCGAAGGTATTTGGTTGGGGTGGGGGGATTTCGATTTTGTGGTGGTGGAGGAATTTGACGTCGGAAATTGATTTCTTTTCTTCTCTCCCCAAGTGGGAAATGGCGATGCCTCCGTGAAAAACCGAAGCTTGACGCTCCTCGCGAGAAGTAGGATCATGTTTTGTTTTGTGAATTAGCACGTTGTCGGCGCGAAACCGGTGAAGCCGTTTGAGATTTTGGGTGTATGGAATCTTGTCGTGGAATGTCGTTTTCGCTTATAGGCAGGTGATTTATTGTTGAAATGAGAGGGGTGTGAGAGGTAGATGGATGTTTCTTGCCATGGAAAGTTTGGTTGAAATTGCTGACTCAACCGAGCTTAATGGTCTTCCACAGGAGCTGCGGCTTTATTTGAATGAAAAAAAGAAGAAGATGCCTTTGCTGTTGATTTAGATTCTGCATGTCCCGTCGTTGCGCTTTACAGGCTAGGAACCTTGTTTATAGCTGCTTTTATTCCAATTATCGTAGATGTCTGTCAATCATCCTGAATGGACCCTTGTGTTGAGGAATCTTGAGACTAATTACATTCTTCTGAGATTTCGCTGCGGTTGTGGTTGACCGATGTAATGATTATGTTTTTGGTATTTTGAATTCGCTTTTACCGGGCATAGAGGCATTTGTAGCTCGAAATCCCATCAACTTGTCGATCTGAATTGATTGGAAATTTGAGTAAACTTTGTACGATTGGAAATTTGAGTAAATTTTGTACTTATTGAAAATCTGGCCCCTCGACTTCTCTTTTTGACTGCATAAGCTGTGAGATTCTCATTTTGACTATCTAACTAGGTGAAAATCTCCACCAGATATCTACTGTTGGAAACTCAACAAACATCAAGTGGCATGGTTGTTCGGTTGGTAAACTTGAGAGGCAGGAGTTGCTTCAGCAAAAAGGCTGTGTCATATGGATCACGGGGCTCAGTGGTTCAGGTTTGTCTTTTTGGAAACTTGCATCTTTTGTGGTGGAGCAACCTTTTCTTCACCCATTTTTTTGAGCTAGTATTTGAGCTTTGATAATGTAGAATTCATGCTAATTTTTTCATTCTTGTGCTGTGAAACATACCTATTTTCAGACCCAAATATTAGTTTGCACAAACCAAGCTGGATCTGCAGGTCCTGTGATGATTTTGATTGTTCCAGCTTGGTAATTGCAGGTTTTGTTGAGGCTATCAATCCATACTTTCTATTCTAAAATTTGCTTTAGTATCATACAGTACTGATACATAAAATGTGCCAAAAGCAGAGGGTGGGATCGACTGAACAAATGGATTGGCTTCTTAGTTAGCAGATAGGTTTACATAGTTTTTGTTTGTCTTTGATGGAGAGAGTTATTTAATGGATGACATTTAGTATGATAGAGGTAGATGTTTAGTGTTGAATCTTTTTATAAAGATCCTTTGTTTCATTGTGGTCTGTTGTAGTACAAAACTTCCATTTTGATCTTTTTCTGTTTTAGTTTCAGTTAATGCTTCTAACCAGCTAGCTGATATCAATCACTATCCAACATGCATAAACATGTATTTTTCCTCATGCCTACTTAGTGGGATGGGACAGATCTCTTGCACATTCTTTTGGGTGAACTTTATGTTAGTTTGTGTGGACCAAAGCTAGTGCTTCTTGAGGATAGGTGATTAAGCCAGCTCCAAGGTCATGACTGTTATGTTTGCGATTTTTCAGTGGGCTAAAATATGCTGTTAATTGACTCTCAATTGATTTTACAAATTATTAGTCAAATCATCAATATCTAGAAGGATGAAGAAATGGTAAGGATAGTGCTTTTAAAGTTTCTCGTGGGCATTGTTAAGTGTCTATTTGAATTGCTTGCCAGGATGTTTGGGTTTGGATGCTTGATCTATTTTTAATGACGTACTTCTCTAGAGAGGCTTCTCATTCTTGGAAGTAGGGGCAATATCTGTAAATTTTCCGGCATTAAGCATCTGGGTCATGATGCAATTTTTCAATGTTTTCCCCTTTTTCTGACCGTTGTATTCTATGATTGGTCATTTCATTTATTCCACATGAATGGTCCTTTCCTTCCTGTGATTTCTGTAAATCACTTGAAAGTCCTAAATAGTTCACTATCAACTTCAACTTTGTTGCCATCTTCATTCTCTCTCTCTCACGTGTTTATATACATATGAATTTAACAGGGAAGAGCACACTAGCTTGTGCTTTAAGTCGGGGCTTGCATTCAAGAGGAAAGCTGACCTATATCCTCGATGGTGACAATGTTCGTCATGGTTTGAACAGTGATCTGAGTTTTAGGGCAGAAGATCGTGTGGAAAACATTCGAAGGATTGGTGAGCATTTAATTAAGTGTCTAATGTATGGATCTGATTTTTTCCTTGTAGTGACCAAGTTCGTCTTTTTTAGTCCATTGAACTTCATAAATATGTGATTTTCAGGCGAAGTAGCCAAGCTCTTTGCAGATTCAGGGTTGATTTGCATTGCTAGTTTGATATCCCCATATAGAAAAGATAGGTCAGCATGCCGTGCCATGTTGCCAGGAGGTGATTTCATCGAGGTAGGTGGTCCTTGACGGTTGTAGTCTATGCCTGACATATTATAACTTGGGAGAACAAGGAAAGCTGATTCCAGAGCCAGATAATTGGTTCTTTTTATGTGAGGAAAAAAATGACCAGCAAAGCTCACATCTGGCAGGTCTTCATGGATGTGCCACTCCAAGTTTGTGAGGCAAGGGATCCCAAGGGTTTGTACAAGCTGGCGCGAGCTGGAAAAATTAAAGGTATCTGTGCAGGAGTGTGATTGCAGAGTTTCTTCTGAGTGCTTGATGTCCTTCTTTCACATTCTTTCTATATTCTGGTAATAGTACTAGAAATATTTGAGATGACATGGCATCTTTTAATTCTTCTTTGGACACAGGAAAGCTACTTTGATACTTCATGATTTAGCTCTTTTGTCTTCAAATGTTTTTTCTCTGATTTATTTGAATCAAAGTCATCCTTACTGGAGTTGTTGAATGCAATGAAGACAGATATCTATGATGTTTATTTCCTGCATTATTGAAGGTGGTATAAGAAAAAGTGGATAAACTATCTTGGTTTCTGTATTAAAACATACTTTCCCTTCAAATGCTTTTTGATTGATGACAACTGATATAAGCTTGATGAAAAAGAAGGTGAAGGTGTTGGTGAAATATTATTAAAAGAAAAAAAGTAAACAAGAGCACTCTGAGCGAGAAGTGCTCAAACCTGAGCAGAAGCAGATTGCCAGGACTGAATTTCGTAGTATCTTGAGTTCTTGTGATGATTATCTGGCATCATTGGGATGACACTGAAGTTGATCATCGATGTTTTATCTTATGCTCAGTTACGTTGTTTTCTGAATAGTGCACAAAGCTTAAATTAGTAATCAATCACCAGTGTCATTTTCTGTGCCTGCTAGTGGATTGTAATTAGTGGTTTCTGGTTTATAATTTTGCAGGTTTTACAGGAATTGATGATCCATACGAGCCTCCACTTGATTGTGAGGTAAGTCTTGTTTAAATTTCAAAATGCATTAGATGGTAGGATGAGCTAGAGAGGTATACTTGGAAGCTAAAATAGGGGAAGTTAAATGAGGCTGCAAATGTCCCTTTCTTTGTGTTCGGGCCCATGCAGTTATTGCCATTAGGTGTATCCGTGGGGCAGTCAGACTCAGGGAACAAGTTTGGAATACAAGCTTCAATGTATAGCTAGTTGGGGCAGTGAATAGATCTCCTTCAACTTTAAGCTATTCCTATATTCTTTCAGGACTAAATCCTCTGTGGAACCTAGGTGGTTGGCCTTGTGGTCAATAGAGGGTGGGGTTGGAGCGTCGGTTCTGATGTTTGGGTTCGATCTTGGCAATAGCTTAAAAAGAAAAAGAAAACATTTTCTGTGTCTTCTTTGACGCTAAGTCACAACACAAGAAACTGAAAGAAACTGTGTATGTTGCAGATAGTGTTGCAGCAGAAAGGATCCAAATGTGCTTCCCCTTGTGAGATGGCTGAGGAAGTCATCGGCTTCCTGGAGGAGAAAGGGTACCTCAGGGCCTAACGCGGTGAAGTGGCCCTCGGTTTCTCTCGTCTGAAGCCTTCTGCTCCTATAACCATTTGTGCTGTGGCCTGAAACTGGCGACCAAGCCTCTCACATTAAGGAAACTCCTCGTTTCCAGTGGGGATTCGTTCCGTTGGTAGATATTGTGTTGATTAATTTATTAAGTTGTTCATTGTTGCGTAGCTTATAAAGTTTAGGCTGCAATAAATAAAAATGGAACGTTTGATCTGGGGCTGGTTGCATTTTATAGGAATGTATTAATACTAAAAAATAATTGTCTTTATTGCTTCTTTCTATATGTTATTTAATTTAATTGTGGAAGAATGCTTTGTCATGTTTACTAGTATTTGGAAGTGTGTTTTGGTGTATGTTATTTTATGGATCTAGGACACATGTTACTTAGGCAGCTTGATTTACCGGACACCACCACCCGATCGGGCGCTGTTCAACAAACTTCTTGATGCCATACTCGGAGGAGCCTCCTGATGTAGGAATTTAAGACTTCATTAGCATGATTTGGAGAACATTTTCTTAAAACTAATCTCGATTGAAATAATTTATTAATAAAAAGTATTGTCATGATTAATAACAATTTTATATCTAAATATATTTGTGGATAGTAAATATGTTTTTCGGTTAATTCATTTTCATAAATTATATAAACGATCATTTTTTTAAAATATTTTTAATTATTTATTTATCGTGAGGCTGCTCTTTCTTATCTTCTTTTCATGTGATATTCTATGGTTGATGGTCGTGGATTTGCAAAAGGTAGTTCATCTGAGGGCAAAAAGTTACTTTCATTTCAAGACCATTTTTCTCCTAAAATCCTTCATTGTGATAGAACCACAATACTGTAACTTGCCTTTGTCGATATTTCATTGGTCGTGTCACAAAATTGTGCACAATTTGTTTTGAGTAGAGAATACATACAGAAAATTTCTTCCTCGATGGTGTCTGATGGTAGTCTCTTTGGATTCCATTGGTATTAGTGGCATAGGTTACACCATTGGATTGTCTTTTATTTTTGACTTTTGCCAAACACATAAGGTTTTCATAATTTCTTGGAAAAAAAATAGTCAGAAACTTAGAACTCTCTTTTGTAATACATTTATTCTAAATATTTTTTGTGAAGCCAAAAACCTTATACCAACATATGCATTTGCTCTCCGTCAAGATTCCATCAATGAATACCATTAAAAGTTTTATGTGACTGCCAACATGAACCGTAAAAGGCAGTCTTGACGTGGCTTCTAGTGCCCCTTGTTGCGATCCCATGGGAGCCGAAGTCCCATGAGACCAAGCAAATTCTAAGCTGGTTCAGGAGGTCCATCTCGGGAAGAAAATCAATCAATCGAAGCCGGTTCACATCCAGATCAACCGGAGTAAAATCCTCATCCATGTCTAAGGTAAAACCTGATGCTCCCCGATGCAAAAGGACCATAGATGCTCAACTTAGTTAGGAACATCAAAATTAGATGGAATGTAAGGGTTTCTCGGAAGAAAAAGGCAGAAGCATTCATAGGAAAAGGCAAATAGTAGTCTAGTCCCCCTTTCGTACCCGACCCAAAAATTAGGTTCCAAGGTCATTGGCAGTTTATCAGAATGGTCTCGAATGAAAGTAAAGAGCGAACTGACCATCCATTACAGATTTAGTCGAGCATGGCCGAAGAGAAACTGATGTTGGCGATGGCAACTGTAAGGCGGCAACGGCAAACACGCCGGTTAGGTGCAAACCAATGAAGAGGATGGAGGAGGATGAAAGAAAGGAAAAAGGAGAAAAAACACAATGAGTTTCACGTAAACGTCACTTCAATACCGTTTGCCTTTCGTCATTCATAGATGCAGCCATATAAGATTTTTAATGGTGCTTATTAACTAAATTTTGATATAATGTAAATATGTCACACGGTACGAGTTTCGGATTTTTCATATAAAAGAATTTTTTTGAAATAGATGTGCCATTGTGAAAACGGATTGGGGGTTTTTAGACGGGTGTAAATATATCATAATGAGCATAATTTTGATATGATTCTTATAAAATCAATTTATTGTAATTTCCAAATGCAAAGATACTAATTTTAAGTAGAGTTCAATTTGCTTTTTGGAAAAGAACAGTGAGATGTCTCAAATCCGTAGAATAGCTCACGCGAGCTTAGAATTTGCCCATGTTCGGAGTATACGATCAAGACGTTCTTACTAATCAACCGAGTGTCCACAAATACCGCCATACCAAAAGAACCGACAATGGGTGCACGCATTTGCCAAGACGGAAACACTCAATCGATTGAGCGAACGTGACGGCGAGGATGACATGATAAAAGATTCAGACAATGCAGCAGCTATTGGTTGACAGGTCAATCGAGCTTTGGGGTCACTCATGGAGGAGTTGCAATCATGTCCAGGGGGAACAGGGTTAGGCAGGGCTCTCATGACAAGATCTTCGGTCCCCCCCAATTCCCTCTAAACCCTAAATGGCTTCTTGGAATTTCGACAAGGCATTATCTTCTTCCTTCATTTATGTACTTTAGTTATTGTCGTTCTGCTTGGTACAGCAGACCAGACACCGCTTTATCTGCTCATGGATGATGATGGGTAACCTCGAAACTTGCGGGATGTATGGAAAAAAGTGGATCTTGAGGATGATGCAAAAGCCAGAAGTGACGAAGTTAGTTCATCTGCTCATGCAGGTCATGCGAAACGAAATGATGTTGAAGCTGCAAACATAGAATGCAGACATTTCACAAATTTATTCTAGCGGATTCCTCTATGTACAAAGGCCCATGATTACCGCAGGAAACACACAGAGAGAGAGAGAGAGAGAGAGAGAGAGAGAGAGAGAGAGAGAGCAGTAGAGAAGCGAGTGACTGAGACTTTACAAAACCATGCATGCACAAAAGGAAATTCGAAATGGGAAAATGGGTAAGGGGAACGAAAGAGCATTGAGAATGGATAAGAAGAAGATATGATGATGATGATGATGATGAAGATAAGTCAATCCCATGCGAGGCCAAGACCGCCTCTATGGCGCCTGCGGACGCCGGATAAGAAGCAGAGCAGGAACGCCATGCCCAGCGACGACACGGCTGAGCTCACCACCTCGAGTGTCGCCGGGAGCCGCCGGTCCTGCAGCCCCCATATGGCCCTTGCCAGCGTCCCAAAGCCGTCCACGACCACCGCGATCATCACCGCCATTCCCGCTTTCCCCGCTGAGCCCTTCCGTAGGAGAAGGAAGAAGAAGAAAGTGGGTGGTCTAGCTAGCTATTCTTCTTGGGAGCAGAGTGTCGGGAGGGGCGAGCTTTCGTAGCCCCAGCTTCCAAGCAAAGCAAAGGCCTAACGAGTGAGAAGAAGACAGAAGGAGATTGGAGTCTTGCACTGGTAGGAAGGGCCGTCGCTTCCACGTTGCTTCCTTCTCTCTCTCTCTCTTTCGACGACGATGATGAGTGGGGAGGAAGCTTTATCCGAAACTTCGGCACAAAAACTTGTGATGGGACCGGAAGGAATGGAATGAAAAATTGATTTTAAGTGTATTATTATGGTACTGGTTTATGACTTATATATATATGAGGATGATTGCCCCAATGTACTAATAATTTTTCTTAAATATTGACTATGTTGATGGTGGTGGCACCACGCAAGCAGAAAAGCCTCTTTATCTTGAGATAAAGATATATCCCGTGTTATTTTCAAAAAGCCGGGTTTCAGGCCAACATGTTGTTTTTAGTGTTGTAGACTAGAACTTGACTGAATGAAATGTCATGCGCATCGTCTGTATAACTTATAGTGAAGCATTGCCACTCGAATGTTATCTGTGTTCTTCGTAGTGTTCCATCCCGATTTTGATGAATGGACTAAGTCTCGCGTGTGCCGGTGTACACTACAATGATAGGAGATGGAAGTACGATGATAAGCATGTCATATCTCAAACCATTGATTGAATGAGAAAATTTCGAAGCACATAGTTGGAAAAATATAACAAAACATGACCAGTTAATATGATCCACTATGGATTTTACCCGCATTTTATATTTCTCTTAGGCACTTAGGGTATCCGGTAACTAGTCCAATATATTCTAATAAACTTGATCTTTATACCTTCTAATGACTTAGTATCGATGTTAATTTGAGTCACCAAACCAACAGAAGATAACATCGTAGTACCGCTCAAAATAACAAAACCAGACGCTTTTCATGAACTGAATCTGTCCAAACAAAAGCAGAAAAATTGAAACTGAAACCATTTCTTCTTCTTGTTTGCCACGAGTGAGGCTAAGACATCTTGACATACCAAACCACGTCGCATCAATATCACCATTCACACACTAATTTGGTCCGTATAACATGAGTCACAGTACTCCAACTCCTTCTAGGATATCTATGTGAAAAAAAGGGCCAATGGAAGAAGGAAAAACAAGTAAAGCCGACCATTCAGAACTTCACTGAGTTGCTTGCTTAACTACTTGAAAAATACGTGGAAAAACAACATTCATCTATAAAAGATATACTCGGTGAATATGCACATCGCCTGAACGTATAAAAAGAAGAAACTACACCAGCAATGCTGTCCGCTCAGCACGTTACCATCATCAACTCCGAACCAGAAACTGGTCTCGCCTCCAGCCACAAAGATATGTAAGCCAATGAAAGAATGATCAAGAAGATAGATGATATACACAGATCCTTTATTTTTTTCCTCGTGAAAAACACCATTACTTTGTTGACGAACTCGACCCATTAGGAAGCCTCCACTTCCTATGCCAATAGATCGACACCCTCGCCCATAAAGGAAACCCAAAACTGTACTCGAGGGGTCCATCCACAGGACCCCCGACAAGCAAAGGAAGCCATACGTACCTAGAGTCCCTCAACTCAGCTGGATTCCACCTATCTGCCATGAAGATGAAAGCACCGGGTTGACCGGGCATTGGAATGACAAATGTACTTTGAGCTAAAAATGTGGTGAGCTGAAACATTTTGTTCCCGCCTATGCATGGATTCCCAATGGTCTCCCAAGGTCCCATAATTGATTCCGCCGCATGGGCCATTGCCTCGTTTGGAGCCCAACCGGTGCACCCAGACGTGATCATGTAATAAGTCCCTCCGTGCTTAAACAATGCTGGAGCTTCCCGATGCTGTCCCACGAGTATCCTTCTCATGTCATTGACCACATCGAGATAATCCTCGGTGAGGGGTCCGACATGTAGAACGCTATTATTTTCTGAGGAATACATGACATAAGCTATGCCATCATCATCTTTGAATATGGTCATGTCCCTACTATCAAACCCATGGGGCCGTTTGCTATAGAGATAATTGAAGGGGCCAGTAGGGTAGTCACTTGTGGCAATACCCACAGCAGCCTTGGTGTAGTTAGCATTGTCAATGTGCATCCACATCACATACTTCCCAGTCTTCTCATTGTAAATCACCTTTGGCCTTTCGAGGACTTTGGACTTGTGAAGATCGTGGGTCTCGTTTGTTTCTGTAGCTGCCAGAACAATCCCTTCATTCTTCCATGTCCATAAGTCCTTGGATGAGTAACATCCGACTCCTAACACATCGACCTGCATTTAACCCAAAGTCAAGACCTAAGATAAACTTTCTACAATTATCTAGCAGGAGCACACTGAACACCGAACAAAGTAATTACATGGCACGATAGGACATTGGCACTTCGTATAATGGATATGAGCTTGTAAAGCAAAATATCAAGTAACGCATCAAGTAACACGGATGTTCAACCGCATGTTTGATATGTACCGCTCATCAACCAAAAAGTGCAATTTGAGGCTGCTGTGAGGTGTGAGAGGAACAAATAGATCCTTATAAAGGTGAAATCATCACTTTCACTGATAGAGAATATAGAGAACCCAACAACTGTGGTCAGGCTATCCTTCAGCATTTCGTTTCCAGCAGAAGCACTTATTCTTTGAAATTCATTATTGCACGTGCACAACAAGCTACTGTAACACAAGAAAACCACACCTCTGGCAAAGTCGTGTTAAAAAAAGAGAGGACAAAGAATTTCAAAAAATGCAGATTTCGAAAAACATTGACTCAATTATACATCACCAGAATTGGGACTCCCGTCTCCTGTTCATGAAGAATATTAAGTCATGGCAGAGTTGATGTGTGACCAAAAATTGTTTAAGAGATGACAAATGCTCAAGAAACTGCAATGTCTGAAATCTACTGGTTTATTTCGACAATAACGTGTGAGAATTCACCAACAGACATAATATTACCAAATTCCAACGTCCCACCAACAGTAATGAAATGCCACATACTTTCTCAAAGAAAAATTGGGTGGATGAATTATCAAGGACCAAGGTAGTAATCCAACCATAAGGCTACATTTGTAAGGATCATTTTACTTCAAAAATGCTTTTGATTAGGTCACTTTACTATTCAAATGAGATTACTCAAGTCTCCAATATTTTTCCTGTAAACATCGACTAAAAGTTGACATGTCAAATGCAGCGCTTCATCTTTGTTCCATCTTGCATGCCACCATGCTTTCCATCATTTTTTCAACAAGAAAATAAAAAAGTGGGGGCAAAGAAAGAAAAGAAGAAAGTGAAGGACCCTATGAAAACCATTATAAAGAAAAGAACCTGATTGATATCTTTAAGCGACAATCACCGTAAGGAAAGTAGCGCAAAAGTCAAATGACCATGAGGAAATAGGCATAGTTGTGCCATAAAAAGGATAACCGGCAAGCTGTCCAAAAGGCTGGCATATACAGATTAAACTTATTGCAGTTGACCAGCAACTTCTGTACATATGACACTGATGAAAGTTCTTGACATGTGCAGGGGATTACATCTGTTAAGCGAGCCATCTTCTGCATGTGCATTCAGAGTTTGAAGAAAAACCATAAGAGAAGTTTGCCGTGAATGGTAGAGCAAAGACACCAAGTTGTCTAAGATTGACTTTTTACTTTTTGTTTTCTTAATGTAAATTATAGCATGTGCATATTGATTTTTTACTTAATCACAGTATATATAGACTTACCTATAATTTCTTCATAATTTTCTGAAACTAAAATAAAATTTTAAATCTTGGCGGGAGAGCCAAAAAAAAAAACTTTTTGCTTATTTTTAAGGTAAACAAACAGGCCCCTAAAGAACTCTATGTCAACAGATGGCTCTGGCTCTTCTATCAGAACATGTTTTGTCAAGAATCATGGGGTAATAGTGGCAATGTGTTCCATTTCCCACAGTGTTCTCATCTCCCCAAAGTTTATATCCTTCAGCATCACTTCTTTTCCAGGGAGTGACAAAAGACACTAACACTTCAAGACAAGCAAACACGCCGTACAACAGAAATAGGATGTGGCTTATCATGAATTAAGAAGAAAAGCCACTCAGAGGATGCATAAAGTTAGCATAAAAAAGACTGACTAAGAGAAAAGCGAAGCACTCTCGTTAAGCTATGAGGAATTACCCACCAATCATTCTAATTTTCATGAATCAAACACCCAACTCAGTGCCTCAAGGATGATTGGCGAACAATAGTAATAACTTACAAGTACAGAAAATAGCCACGAGTTCAAGATCCTGGAACTTACCCTTGCTGCTCCTTTTTTGTGGGCATGGTATGTAGGCCCGTCCTTATACTCTCCGTACCAGTAATATGTCCCTGATCTCTCATCATACAGGATCCCACCACCATGAGCCTGAATGGGATTTCCCTCAGTATCTAGCCATACTCTACCCGGAAAGTAGTAAAAACTGTCATTTCCTGCACTATTCATTGGATCGATTGCAGTTCTCTTGTCTGGGAAAAAGACATGCCTAATTTGGGATTTCTTATCAAGAAACTCATCAACTATAGGGTGAGTTTTCCTATTTCTACTTTTGTTCTTAGGGGCGTGTGATGAACGCTTCCCTTTAGGCTGAGGAATTTGAAAATTGTCCTCCTCAACCGTCTCAAGTTCAAGATATACAGGACGGTTACTTGTTCGCAAATGGTTCCCTTCGTTTGCGGCATCTTTTTGACGACATACTGAGATCAGATGAAGCAGAACAAGACAGCCCATGAAGCTCCATACTATAGCGAAGGCAGAACATCTGCTTCCTGCATTGGAATGCAAAGTAGTTGGTTTCCGGTATTTGTTCCTCATCCCCATTTTCTCTTCTGTCTTATCTCCAAATAATGCTGCAAATGAAAAGGGTAAAAAGGAAATCTATGGATATACAGCAAAGTGACAAATCATACATCGAGTCAAAACTGATTCATTAGATTAGTTCCTCCATGAATGAGATTCCTAACAGACGAGAGCGAAAAGACAACGGTTCTAAACCTACCTCATACGCTAAACTAACAGAATGGAGGAACGGGATACTCAAATGAACTTTACCTTTGTGTTTTCGGGATTATAAGTGAGATATAGAATTTAAATTAGTAGTTCGCAATGATGTATGCATTTATAACCGATTCATACTGATAATTGGATACGCCAGTACGGAGAAGCTCGAAATGAAAGTGTGAATATCAAAGAAGCTCATCATCAATTTCTCCGAAAGACCGAGGTCATTCCGATTCTAAACAAAACTTAACCAGCATAGCCCCACAGTCAAATTCAAACAGCATCTCCTGGTCACAAACCAATTCAAAGAACGCCTCAGCCTTGAAACTCTGGATCAGAAACCAATAAAACCCTGGTCAACGGACCAAGAAACAAGCACCAGGTCGTTCAAGAATTCCACAAATTTGCATCATGCGAGGACGAGTGTATCTCACGAATCAAAGTTAAAACACCAATCTCATCCCACAACCAAATAAAAAAGAAAAAGAGAAAAAAAAAAAAAAGACGATGCAGATTCCATCACTGACCACAGTCAAAACGAAAGGGCCCAAGAACGGAAACCCAAGTCGAAAGCTCCATACCCGAAAACACCCGCATCACCTGCGACCCGAAATTCGACATGGATCGTTTCATGCCCGCTCGCTTTCCACTCCGGTGGTCATGGGACGGCCGAATCACAGCCGGAGACGCTGAATCCGATGGAGTTCTTGAGGACCCTACAGAGGTTTCGAGAGCTGGCCAAGATGCAACCGATGCAGAACGGGGAGAGATCGCTTGAGAACGAGACGAAGCGAAGGAGAGGGAGAGGGGGCGGTCGTTGGAGGATGGGACGCGCCACCGAAAGTCTTCGTTGGGTGATTATTACAGTCTGCGTCGGGCTCGGGGCATGGAGCAGGAGGAGGAGGAGGAGGTGGTCTTGTTGGAAGGGAGGTGCATCTGCTAAAGAGATGGGAGAGTGTGAAATGTTCTGGCATTAATTACGGATGCTTGTCTGCCCTTCTTTTTTGTCATTTGTCTTATTTTTCATCTTTCCTAATTTGGCATTAGGAGCACCTAGACACACACACACACATTTATATAATTTCTCCGTCCTTAATTTTTAAGAATAATGCTAAGAATTTTAAAGTCAAATTATAAAATTAATATACTGAGTACTATTACGATAACCCACTTATTATATTATTTAACTTTGTTGTAATCAAGTGCTGATTTTATCATCTCTTTACAGGTTGGATCACTTCATTTTTATATCTTTATCATCTCATTTGTGTTGAAAGGCATGATTTCTTTTCTTTTTCCCTCTTTTAATAATATGGGTAATCGAATCTTGTAAGTCCCCATGAGTACGTTTGTCCATGTGTATTAGGCAAGATTCCATTCACGCGTTTTCCGTAATCTATGTTTTAAAGCGTTGATAAATAAAAATAATTGGATCGAGAATTTGCTCAAACAAAATGGGATTTAGATGAACTCTCTTTGACCCATTAAGAGTCTGCTTGACTCAAGATGAACTTGGCTGCTCTCTAGAAAAGATTATAGACCATACGCGTACATGATGACCCACCTGTTTTGATTTGCAATACAATTGGGATGGATCAAGGGCATGATTTTGGTATAGCAACATCATGTAGATATTATAGAAGACAAGACAATAATAAGTGCTGTGAGCTTAGTTCTCACTTTTCTTTAGATGTTCAAAAGAGAGAGAGAAGATTGAGAAGGGGTTTCTTAGAAAAGTACTAAAAAATCCTTGTGAAACCCATCTAGAAGCCAAAACCTTATAGATAGTGATTACATTTAGCTTATTTAAGTACTTAACCACGTTCCATGTATCCACCGTTGCTAATTAAATGCCAACACATCCACATGTAGAAGATTTTATGCTGAGATCATACAACTTATAATAGACAGTGAACATGGAAAAGAAGTATATTGCATGGTTTGAATTGTATATACATTTCTCTTCTCTTGATAAATGTGATGCATGAGTTATTCTCCATGGTATGTACAGCTTGCATTCACCACTTGTAAACAAAGAAAATTCCCCAAAAAATGAGTAAAAAAGGGTGGGTTGTGTCATGTTTTGTCCTTGTCCTCTATTTCTATGAATCCTTACTGCTTATAGACTTGATCATGGGCCACACACGACGGGCGTGTTTGAGTGGTCTTGGGCTCGGCCATTCAGTTGTGAAGCCGGCCCATCCTAGTCCAACAATTTTGTCCTAATTATTTTTGTTACGAGTGGGTTTGGACAACAAATTAGGCCCGACTTAAGGGGTCGGAACAGTTCAAACCCACTTATCGGTCACCTTTATCTAGGAATTGGGAAAAATAGAACGCCTAGGGAAGGCTCTTCGCCTATCCTGCCATGCCTTGAACACCCATGCCAACACCAAAAGCACCATCACAATTGACAGGGCAAGCATTGATGACCATAACCCATGTATGGAGGCCCTAAGTGGCCTGCACTGGTGCAACACAGCCTCCTCAAACCTGCCCTTCACAAAAGAGCACTCTGATAGGCCCTTGAGATCAGGATATATGTTGATCAGATCCTGGATGGACCTACTGTATGCCCAGGCCATGTAGTAGGCGGACTCCGACAGGAACTTCCCTTCGCTCTTGCATTTCCCCGGCGAGTTTCCCCGGTAGCACGTGAACTGCGCAAGGACCTGGATTGACAGGACAATTAAGTTTTTGTGTGTTATGTCTGCTGCAGAAGTCGAGTTCAATCACGACTTGATTTATCAAACTTTAACAAAGACTAGCACAGATCCTACTGAAAAGCACATGTGCATTGTACTCATAAAGTATGACGAGTGATGGGGTTTATTGAGAGTTGTCGAATGCTTTTGACATGTTGTCGACAATAAACCAGCTACTGTCCTTACGTTCGGCAAGTTGCTGATTGGTATCTCAGCCTTTGAGCAGTTTCTGGGAATGTAGCTGTAGTCAGGAGGCCCGGAAAAAGGTTCACATAACTTCATGGCTTCAGGCAACTCGTCACCTAGCTCACTTATTCCTAAGGACCGATATAACAGGCTTGTCTTGGCATTCAACTGCATCACAAGAGAAAAGACTACCGGTCAAAATAACATTCGGACATTCGAAGCATCTCCATGCTTTCAAATTGATCTAGTAAGTACCTGGGCGAAGAAGTTGTGAACGGTGGAGCCGATCTCTGTCATGAGTTGATCCGAGTATGATGAGTCCATACATGGTAGGATTGTAGCAAAACTGTTGTTTTTGGGATTCTGTATATAATCTTTAAACGCTGAGCAAGTATCCTCTGCAAAACTTCAGTCAAATGAAAAAAGAAAATTTCTTGAGCATTCGTGTGTTTGTTCAACACTTCCTTGCATGGAAACGCCATGGATTTTACCACAAAAGTAAGAGAGTTAAGGATTGACTTCATGAAGAAAAAGGCAAAAGGCTAACTCTTCCTTGTAAATAATGACAAGATTAGGAAAGCTGAGACAAAATGGAACTTACTAATAACCAAAAGAAGTTAAGATCTTAAGCTCAAGGGACCATTAGCAAAAGCAAAACATCTGTTTACTCACGTAAGGAGAAAGAAATCGAAGCCGGTGATAACCCAGCAAAGAGTTGTTAAGATCCAGCAAAAGAGAATTATCCTGAAAATGAAAGCGAAAAGTCAAATGAGAGACGATTGATTACAAGTAAACAACCATATGTAGCTAATGAAATTTGTACATGAACTTACATGACGAGTCCTGGATGCCAGTGTAGTAGAAGAAGAACTGTGCCAAAAGGAAGCACCAACTTCATTAGCCCAACAAGAAAGCCAAAATCATGAGGAAGAATAGAATCAAGAAAGAAAGCATACCGATCGCCCCAGTTAGCAGAACCAAGTTGACTGCTACGATCATGATGTGTGCAATGTACCTATAAGCACATTGAAATAAAAACAGATGGCATTCAATCAAAAAATTGCGAAGCAGGCATATGAAAGTTCATTCTTTCCACATTAACGTCCCCTATAAATATTTTAGCGGTTCTCATTTTCGAATAACCTATACCGACTCCACTAAATATGATTCTGTTACTCTGTTAGAAGACGTTGGACTTGAGATGAGTAGCATATGGTAGAGGAGAGATGACAGACGCTTACGAAGTTTGAATTGCCAGATTGATTGAATGGCCGTTCGTTTGGACAAAGCGTTGGATGACCCTCGACTCCTTTCCGAGTTGATGAGTGGTCAAATTCAACCGGAAAGACACGACGGGTTCATAGGGAAGCAATATGTATTCCATTTCTGTCATTGTCGCAATGATTTTTCGAATTGTTCGGCGAGCATCTTCGCCCGCTTTGAGAACGGTTTCTTTCAGCCTCCTCATTCTGTGGTGGGACCTCTGATTTGCCGCAAGGATGCAACCACTGGCCACTCTTCAAGAGAATACGCACATAACATCAGATGAATCGAGTCCTGGCTATAATTTGCTTGTCTGAGTACACTTTACGATGGATTTACTCGACTTTAGTTTATTAGATCAGAATACAGCTTGAAGCTAGACTTGCCTAATCCATTTAATCGAGTGGTTGGTACCAGATGGAATCAAATGGAGTTCTGTCTTGATCAAATCGTGGCAAGACTAAAACGTGAGAAAAAAATGCTGAACAGAGAGGGCATTTACATGGCAAGAAGGATGAGCAAGAGCACGAGCGAGATTACTATGACTCTCTGGAGATTCGATGGGTCTGTCGAACTTGTGCTCGCGCTCTTCAAATGCATGAAGATTCCGAAGCCTAGTCCACTCAACATCCATGCCCCGGCAATCACGTATCCGTGAACTCCTGTAAATGCCGCAGACTGAAAGATGAGCAAAACACAGTCAATCCCCATTTTTTCAATTTCACCTTACAATTTTTTATTTCATTTCATGTGAGATGATATAAGGCAAACTAAACCTAGTCAGTTTTTAATCTTCAATTTTCTCTTTGTGCTGTGCTCTACAGAGTAGAGAATGGTCACAAGATTTACTTGACATGAAATTTCAAAACCTTGAAACCGATGCATCTGCATGTTTGTTCCAATCATACATGCGCAATTTATTTAAGCCACAGCCTCCCGACACCGAGAGTAGCACGAACAAATAGATTTCGAATAGCCTGATCATGCTGAAACTTACGGCCCAATAGTGCTTGTTCCGAAGATCGTAACCTCCATGGTAACACTTGAAGTGGCGAGAAGGATCAGGCCGCCCGCAGCCGCTTCTTTCTCCAGTTTTGGGGGATTCAGCTGCTAGTGACTGCGCCGGAAACACGGATGCTGAGACCAAGAAGAGGACGAAAGGCACAAGAACCCCATTGCCTTTTGACATGGACTTATTGCATATATAACAGGCCAGCCCTCTGATACGTATTTTCTCTCCACCGGTCAAAAAGAGCCTGTGCTATATGAATGAGATTGAGCACTAGTCATGATCTTTCAGCTTTAACGAGAGAGACAGGGAGAGAGATGATGGGTTTGACTTCCTCACCAAGGTAAGAATAGCTTGTGGCCATGGCTCTGAAGGAATATTCATTTTTGTTCAGACGAAGCAAGAAACGCGTGAGAGAGAGAGAGAGAGAGAGAGAGAGACTCCATGGGAGAGTAACGAATCCTGAGGCTATACTTACGGCTCATGCGAACGGGAAGGGATCGGTTGACCACCCTTTTGCTTTTGCTCGAATTAGACTTGATTGATGCATGCCTTTCTTTCCTCTACACGTAACCCTGTCTTTTTGCCTTTTCTTTCTCTCCTTCTTTGGTTTCTCTTCTGCTTTCTTTTTCCTTAATCCCTCCCCTTCTCAAACCTTACACGTCCATGGCCTCCGCGGGAGCGTGACGCGTGCAAAAGATGCACCAAAGATCATCGAACCATGGTATCGATTCTACATGGATGTCCCTCTCCATATATGTCTTCTCAAGAAAAGCATTTTTTTTTCAGAGTGGACCAGAATCTATGGAGATTAATAAGATGCACGGAGATTTATGTGAGCTTAATGCGTTACACTTTTATATATGGTATTATATAAACTGGCCCGTTTCCTCTCATTTTTCATCATCCTCAACTTCGCTCACATATCACTTTCCAAGTTGCTGCTCCACCCCAGGACGGAGATGATCCCCCTCACCAGGTAGTGCCCAGAAATCGATGTAGTCTCTGCTTCGCAAAATGAAGAACGCCCACGGCCGTGAGGTCTCTGTCTTCATTTACCAATGAGTTGGAGATGTGTTTGAGAATAGACTTCTTTGAACACATCGATAGAGTTGGCCAAGACAACGTTTTCCAAAATGCTAGAAGAAATGGTGGAAGAGGAAAGTCACTGATTTTTCGATTTTTTCCGTCATAGACTTGTGACTTACAGATATTACCAACATAAATGATATTATAGGAATCCACTTTAATACTAGCCAACTTTTCTTGGAAGGCAATATGTCCAGGTTGTTTGCAAAAATCTTCAAAATGGTTATCATTTGCATAAATTGACTCCAGAGAAGTGTGCCAAATATGAATAAGAGGACAACAATCACATTGTATTATCCAAAGGGACATTGTGGCGAAGACACAAATTTATTAGTCATTCTCTTCGGCGTAGTTCGCATGTAATTATTAGCATGACATCACTATATGTGATTTTTTTTTTCATATTAGTGGAAAATGTGCTTGTGTGTCAATTTAGTTCTATAGAACGAGTGTTTTCACAAAATTCTCAATCATTTTTTTTTTATATTATATTTGATATTTGAGCTGAAAAAACTCAGTTGTTTAGGGGCTAAGTTTTCCATGGACTCGAGATTCACATGATTAATGACTAGGAATATTAGGTAATATTAGTAATAAGTAAACTTAATTGACCGAATTGGGAATTGCGTGAATCGAACTGGACTAGCTGGTTCATAAAGGTATTAGTCTAGTTGTCAGGTCTAGGAGAATCGGATTGCCCGGACCGGACCATTCCCATTATTATTATTTTTATATGTTAAGACTCAAATGTAAATCTGATCAATCACCACTCTGAATCCTCCACGCCTCCTCAGGCTCCTCGCGCGCAAGCCTCCTCATTCTGATGAGTCCTCTCCTCTCTACCTCGGCTCTCTTTCGCGTCGCGATTCAGCAGCTGAGCAGCTCCTCACATGCACGCCTCCCCTCCTCGAATCCTCCAATGGCCAAATCAATCTGCTCTTCGCAGCCTCTTCTTGTCGGCCCTCTTTGCCCCCATCTTACCCCCCCGCAAGCTCTCCTGTCCTGTCTTCTTGGGTCCTTTTCCCTCTCCGTTCCTCTACGAAGCTTAACGGGTGGTTCTTGCCTGCATTTCTTGGTTTTTTCGAGGAGATGAAGGTCATGGGTGTTGCATTTTCGTCTGCAGTAGCGATTTATGTTAGCTTTTGCATGCACAGACCCATCCATCCGCATAGACCTATGTTTCTCCATGAGGCTTGAGGCACACTGAGCAAAATGGACGAGCAAGGTGGTGGACATTTGCCATTGAACAGACGTTTTTTTTCCTGAGAGATGTCTAACATTGCCCCCAGGCAATTGTTTGGTACCAGTTCCACCTGATTGCCTTGAGACCGAATTGGACCAATTAGTTGGGTTCGGTATGGTTCCAAGCACCTTTGGTCTGATACCCAATTTTGGAAAGTAGGAACCAATCATTTTGATTTGGTTTCTGATTTTTGAATAGGATCGGACTGGCTCAGGAGCTGATCATTGCTAATTTTTACTTCTAAGAGCTTTTTAGGTATTTTCTTTTACTTATTTATTATGATTGAGATGGTTATAAATAGAAAATAATATTCATAAAAAAAAATTTGTTAACGAGTATTTCAGGTGTACTTATTAAATATCTAAATAATGAAGATTTAAGGTTCCCAAAATATATTGAAAATGAAAACATTTCCTCTTTAGGTACGATCAATAAATGTCCTGAGATTTTAGTTGCCAACATCCCAATTACAAAAGTTAGACAAAGTTCCAAATATTCAGATTTTATGGCATAAAATGGGTGATGTTCTTAGTCTAATTCCCACATGACAAGACTCCTCGAACTTAAGGTAGTAGGCCTCCTTCACTTCTTTCCTCACTCTATCTCGTAGCCTTTGATTTGGTCGATAAAAATGTGAACTTTCTCTGCTGCGCAAATACACCGTCGCCATTGCCACCTCCATTCTTTGCTGCCGCGAGTGCCCCTTCTCCCGCCATGGAAGCTTCACCAGGTTTCTCTCAACCTCCACCGTCGCCCAAGTTCCAACCCGACACCGAGAAAATCAAGCGCAGGCTCCTAAACCATGGAGTTTTCCCCACACCCAGAATCGTCCACAACATCCGCAAGAAAGCCATCCAGAAGCACAACCGCAGGCAAGACCGCCTCGCCAAGCAGGCCCCGAGCCCGCCCCTTTCCGAGACCCAGAAACGAGCGCTGGCCGAGGAGGCCGAGGAGGAGGATTTCCGGAGGTTGAGGCGAGAGTACAGAGAATTCAACAAGGCCGTGAGGGCGAGGAACGAGGAGGGCGGTGGAGGGTCGATGGTGGGTGTGCCTTGGGAGAGGATAGAGAGGGTCAGGTTGAGGGAGATTGCCGGCGGGAGTGAAGGGTCCGGCGGGAATAAGCTCAAGAAGGAGAGTTTGAGGGAGCTGGGTGAAATGTTTGAGGAGAGGAGTAGGGAGGAGTTGCGGTGGGTTTTGGACGATGACATGGAGTTGGAGGGGATTGGGTTGGAGAGTGAAAGGTCCCGGTGGGACCCAATGAAGAGGAGGACGAGGACTGAGGATGAGACTATTGCTTTTCTTGTCAAAAGGTTTTTGAGTTTGTTTTCGCAATTCGTATGTCTGAATCTTTTCTTCATGTTAATTTGAATTGTTAGTCTAAGGAAGGATAGTTCTGTTGTGAGGGAGATGTGCGTAACTTCTCGATCGTTTATTATTCCACTTCTCGCTCTTAGATTGGATTTTGAGGTTCCTGAGGTTGTTTGTGGGGCTCAGGTTAGGTGCCAAGGAGATCGAATGGAAGGATTGGAAGTTCTCGAGGATGATGAAGCTATCGGGATTGCAGTTCATGGAAAAGCAGTTGCTCAAGATTTTGCGTGGGCTAGGAAATGGTGGGCATTGGAAACAGGCAATAGGGGTTGTTGAATGGGTGTATCATGATAAAGAACGAAGACGTTGGAGGAGCAGGTCATATCTTCTCATTTGTCATTATGATTTGATTATTTCAGTGGGAGGACAATAAATTTACATGGCAGAATAATCTTTGTTTGATTAAAATTTCTGCTGTTTTGCTTAATCATCTGCCTTAGATTGTTTAATGCCTAAATGTTTTAAACCCGAAAGAGGCATCGCTGTAAATTGATGGATTTAAATCCTTCATCTCAGACTTTGTTTTCTTGAGTTATTTTTATGAAAAAGTTGCTAATATCTGAATAAGCAATCGAGTTTTATACTTATCAACAGTGACTGACATTTGCAGATTTGTCTACACAAAACTGCTGGCAGTTCTTGGAAATGCAAGGAGGCCCCAGGAAGCTCTCCATTTCTTCAATCTGATGCGTGTAATCTTCATCTGCTTTTCTTCTCTAGCATTTGCAATATAAAAACTTGCCATGGGACTAATTTTTTAGCGGTACAGGAAGATATTCATCTATATCCAGATATGGCTGCATACCACAGCATTACTGTAACCCTTGGCCAAAGTGGTCTTGTGAGAGAATTGCTGAACATTGTTGAGTTAATGAGACAGAAGCCTTCGAAGATAATAAAAAATGGGCGCCGGAAGAACTGGGATCCAGTCCTTGAACCTGATTTAGTTGTGTATAATGCTGTAAGTAACTATACCTTTTCACTCGTTCGACGTATGCAAATTTGCAGTTGATATTATGTTTGATTGGTGGGTGCCAAATTTGTCCAGGTGCTGAATGCCTGTGTTCCGTCTCACCAGTGGAAGGGTGTTTCCTGGGTGTTTGAGCAGTTAAGAAAGAGTGGATTGAAGCCCAATGGAGCAACATATGGACTGGCAATGGAGGTAATATGTTTTAAAAGTGATTGCATTATATATAGATTGAGGAGCACATATCTCTTGCCGTTGTGGTAAGGGGCTTTGGGCTGGGGAGTTTGGGTGTCTGTCAAAATAGAAACGTGAAGGGGGGACATATTTGACTCATGCCTAGGTGGATTGGCTGTCATCCACCCATGTTGTTAAATTTTGTAACTTAGGACCATCAGACCAGTTGGTGGTCCGATGACTAATGGTCACATAGGAGGCAAGAGTGAGCTAGTACCTCCTTGGTTTGGAGTGATATATTGTCTGAGGAAGGAATGCATTTATTATCACCGTTCCAACCAACCAAAGAACCATTTGAACTTCATCAGGCTGACAACTCCCTAAGCTCTCCCAACCATGAACAAGACAGAGAGGAACTTGAAAGCATTCAAACCAGCGAAACCTAAAGTATAAAAGAACAGGAAACGTAACCAACATAATGTCGCAGTTAGTATGTTGGAGTCTCTTACTATTTATTTTTGTATTTTGTTACTGGAGGCAATTGATTTTTATTTTGGCGGATTCTCTTAGCTAATGGCAGTTCTAGGGGGAATTGCTGTTGCTTGGCAAACTTTTCATTTTGTTCTCCTCAAATTATGTGTGGATTCAAGTCTTACAGGAGGTGCTTCTTGAAAGGTAATGCTTCAATGTGGAAAGTATGACCTTGTCCATGATTTGTTCCGGAAAATGAAGAGAAGCGGGGAAGCGCTTAGTGCTATTACTTATAAAGGTGACATTCTTTGTTCCTCATTTAGAGACTTGTTCATTCAAGAATCCGGATAAACTCATAGAATAAGTGTTTGCTACTTACAGTCCTTGTCAGAACCTTTTGGGAGGAGGGTAAAATTGATGAAGCTGTAAAAGCTGTCAGAGAGATGGAATGGAGGGGAGTGGTCGGAAAGGCTGGTGTATATTACGAATTGGCGTGCTGCCTCTGTAACAGTGGAAGATGGCAAGAAGCTATATTGGAGGTGATTTTTTTTGCCTTTTGATGCCTAGAAGATAGATTTAGGCTCAATAGTTTAAATCTCTATAATCTAACCTCTGCCAGAAGATTGGCAAGAGGCTAATCGGCAGCTGGAACTTTTTGAATGTACATTTTTTCAAAAGGATAGGGCAGAAAGATGAGGGCATTCTCAGGGCTGATTCTGTCTGGTTTGTAGTGTTAAAGAGTAGAATCAGTTGATTGAGAATTTGAACTGTCCTTAAGGAAAATATGTAGCTATTTTTGTGTTGACATTGCTTAAGAAGCTAGGGGAACTTGTCTTCTATCCAAGTAAAAGCTGTTTTTATTATTTTCTACAAGCTTGTGGACTGTAGTTATCTTTGTGTTTCTGCTTTATTGGCTAGTTTGAGTGAAGGGAGGTGTCTCACGGTCAATTCTCTCTGGAGAAAATGATTGTTGAACCATAACTGCCCAAATTCTTTCAGTTGGTTGGTTATGATGAGAGACCTTCTTCTTCTAGGTACAAAATTGAAGGAGACAGTCCATGCCAAATTGTAATTTTTATGGTTTCTTATTTCCCTTATATGTAGAAGTAGATGATTGTACTTAGTTTTGAAGAAGAAATCTTCCGTTATTTGATAGTCTTTCCCACCATCACGAATTCTTCTATTGCCTGAAGGACTTGCTACTTCTTGCCTTTTCACTTCCTTTTCCTGAAAATCCCAACCCTTGACATGGAGGAAGCAACATGCTGCCATGCCTGGAAGACTGGAGGCCATTGGCCCCTGATGACCCTGATCCTTTAGCTTTCAAACTTTCTGTTATTGCTAAGTTGGCGCTTAGGTCTAACTGCATGCTTGCTCATGATTGGTTGATACTCTCATCAAGCAGTATGTCAAGTTTGTTTTTCTTTCGAATTGGTCATCTGAGTAACTATTGAGTAAACATTGAGATGACAGCAATGAATGGAAATTCTGTTTCCTGCTACATTTTTTCTGAGTGAAGCCAACTGTGCAGGTTGAGAAGCTGAGGAAGCTTCCAGATGCTAAACCGATAGAAATAGCCTTCACTGGGATGATAACATCTGCAATGGAAGGTGGACATATTAATGATTGCCCGTCCATTTTTAATCAGATGAGAGGCCTCTGTGCTCCTAATATAGGGACCATAAACATCATGCTAAAGGTTTTTGGCAAACATGATATGTTTTCTAATGCCAAAGAATTGTTTGAGGAAGTTAAAGGAACCAGATATATTTCCACTAAGTGCCAGGATGGTGGCAACACATTGGTTCCAGACGAGTACACATTTGGCTCAATGCTTGAGGCATCCGCTAGTGCTCTTCAGTGGGAATATTTTGAATATGTTTACAAGGAAATGTCACTCTCAGGGTATCACCTAGACCAAAACAAGCACGCTTCACTGCTTGTGGCAGCATCCAGAGCTGGCAAGGTATCCTTCTCAATCCCTTTCTTTTTTGGTAAATCAACCGATACAGAAAGTACTACCCACCGCACGTAGTTGAAGCTGTTAATTCATTCTAGAAAGATGTCGATGCATAAGAGTTATCCTATAAGTTTGTAAATTCAAAATTTGGAATGGTATTTAGAGTCTTTCCTGGCTTTTGACTTTGCAATTTCATGGAGAAGGATACAAGGTTTGCTGAATGTTTTTCTGAGGTGCAAGGTGGACTGGATCCGTTTTGTTGATTTCTTAAGTTGACTACACCATGCCCAATTCTTATCTCCACGTATTTGCATACGCAAGGAACTGCGAAATTTTGGGCGATAATTTCTAAGAAGAGTTGCTAATGCACAAGAGGATGCTTAAATTTGTAGATTTTTGTTTGTGTTGTTGTTACTAAGACTTAGACACCCCTTTTCTGGATTCCTTCTATGACGCTCAGATTTCTTTCCTCTACTCTGCAGAAACTACGTTATCAATAACTGAATAGGTTCACATTTTTGTCCTCTGACTGTACATGGAGTTCTTTTATTTCCAACTCCTAATCACTCTTCTTGAACACTGTCAGTGGAAAATAATTTATGCTGTTATTACTATAGGGCCATCTACTTGAGCATGCGTTTGATGCAATTCTAGAAAGTGGTGAAGTGCCTCCCCCATTATTCTTTGTTGAGATGGTTTTCCAAGCTGCAATTCAACGTCAGTATGAAAGAGCGGTCACCATCATTGCTGCTATGACTCATGCATCCTTTCAGCTTAGTGAAAAGCAATGGACGGACCATTTTGTGGAAAATGCGGACAGGATCGGAAAACATTGTTTGCAGGACCTTCTGAGTGCTCTCCAAGAAAGCAATGTAACGACGGAAGGCACTTTCACCAACTTGTTGAGATCACTGCGTTCTCTCTGTGAATCTGCATCTGCCGTATCAAGAGATATCTCAGATTTGGGCATTTCTCTGCCAGGACAGAGAACTGAATATCTTTCAGGGGGTCATGAGGAACTGGAAATTGAACAGACAAATCGGCTAAAGGTTACTGCAAATCTTGCCTCTTCTATGCTTACCCCTTCTAGCCAAACCAGCAGCGACATGGTAGGAGATGAGACTCAGGGAGAGATTATGCATAGGTCTTGGAGTACCTCATGTCGTGAAGAGGGAAGAAATGACCTTGACAGCAATGCGTTAGCAAATGACATGGCGAACAGTGAATCCGCTAGCTTGGACAGTGTTCTCTCGAGCTTCAATTTGGATGGGAGCTTAAAAGAATTTGACGAAAATGAACCTGACTTGCCACCCGATGGAACTGAGGATTCTGAACCAATCTTGCCGACAGCGCATGAGATTCTGAAAACGTGGAAACTAAGCAGGCAAAAAGATGGTATATACTTCCCTTTTCAACTTGGCAAAAAACAGGCGCATGCTGCTTCAAACCCTGGTGATTGCCAAAGCACAGACATGTGATGTTCGATTACCATAGTGGCAGAAGCATGTGAAGTCCCTTGTAAATCATATGGTATTACTATAAGGTATACAAGTCATTGTTTCACATGAGTAGTTTATTCTCATCTATGCTTGATCCTCTTCCGAGTCGTTGTGCTAAATTTCTTCAGCCTCGACTTAATGCTTATGTAGCCTGATTGGCGGCTTCATGTGGGATCTGTTTGACGATGTATTGGTTGTGCCAATGTGCCGGCCGCGTTGCCCGTGAGTCAGAATGATTCGCGGAGGGATAAATAGTATGTTTTGTTCTTTGTTCTGTGCTTGATTGTATAGAGAATCCGCTACACCAATGTCTTCTCTTATGTTCCTTTGGGGGAAAGGGCGATCCTTGCAGAGGACCTTGTTCATTTACCCAAATGGACCAAGATATCCCTTATTTTGTTGAAATCTACACAATACCCCAAAACTCCATGAAATTTTTTGAAAAATAAAAAGGTAAAAATATAATCCAAATAGAGTATTTAGTCAAAGATTTCAGATGTGTCATATATAGGTTAGTTAAATTTTAATAAATGGATTGTAAATGAGTTCGAGTTGTAAATCTAATGATACATGGGTTACAAATGCGTTTATCTTTAAATTCATTTACAACCCATTTAATTTATAAATGTTATTGGTTGCATCAACCCATCAAGGATATATCATCCTTTGAACAATTTTTATAATTTTTATTTTTTTAAATTTTTAAATTTTTAATAACTTTTTATTTTATTTTATTTTGTTTTACTCTTTGTCCCGTACGAAGTCTTGTGGTCTATTCTCGCCGGTAGGACAAGGTTCACGCTCTTGCCCAATTGCATCGGCGAGCCTCAAGTTCGCTGATTGAGCAAGGTCAATGGCTCGTCGGCTTGAGGCGAGCTTGAGCTCGCGAGATCTAATAAGTCAAGGTGAGTCGAGCTTGTTGACCTTGGCATTGGCGAGATTCAAGCCTCTCTGATCTGGCAAGACTCAAGCTCTCCAGTGCCGAGGTGAAAAGAAAAGAAAAGAAAATCGAAATAATTTTAAAATAATCTTTTGACGAAAATGTCCTCGATCGATTGGAAAAATTTAGCCACCACATGATTGGCAAGGTCAGATTATTATTATGATCACTTCAAGTCTTTATTTTTTTATCCCAAAAAAAAGAAGTCTTTATTTAAGACTAACATGATCACTATAGGCCCTTATTTAATACGAGGTTCATTTTATGCCATTATTTGATAAAATAAGGACACTTCAAATCCTTACTTGAAATTTTCCCTTAAAAATAATACCAAATGTTCAAGTTATACTCATAACAGCCGTCGTTTGTATTATTCACATATTTAAATTTTTTTTTTTCATCGTCCTAGAGGAATTTATAATCATAGATAGATATTTTTTTTTTTTTTTTTTTGACGAGAATCATAGATAGATATTAGACAATACGAGAGAAACACAATTACGGTTTGCATCGTTTTCTCTCTCCGATCAGACAAGGTTGGTCGTCCACGCTGTGACTCGAGGATTAGTAAGTAATCAATCTCTTATGACCTCACGCTTCAATAAGCACCATGTTGAGTTAATTTATTTCAAGAAAAATGATTAATTTAGAAAATATTTTTTCTTAAAATGATCACTTGAAATAATTAATTAATAAAAATTAGTTGTAACATTTCCGTAAACGATGAAAATACTTTTTATTCATTTATTTTATAGGCAATATAAGAGATCATTTACTGGAGATTTTTTTCCAAGTCGTTCAATTTTTGCAAAATAAACATAGATTAAATTTCCTCAATTTGCTTCATATTAAAAATTATATATAATTTCTCATCAAGAATATTACCTTTTCTCTAATTATGTTCTAGGTAATTTTTCCAGCTAATCCAAATTAAAAAAAAAAATCAAGAAAATAAGGAGTGGCAAAGAAAAAGAGGGGGGGGGGGGGGGGGGGCGAAGAATTCTCATGAAAAAAAAAAAAGAAGGCAAGTGGCGTTTGATTCAGCTTCCTCAATTGATTTTCAGCCTGCAAAACCTCTTATAGAAATGTTGAGATGTATGGCAAGCCTTTCAGTATAGATTTTAGCCAAATGTCGATCTTAGGAATGTTGAAAGCCAGAAGCAAGTAGGGACAAGTAGCATTTACAAAACATTGAAACTATAGTTAAATGATTTTTCTTTCTTCCAATATTTACCCTCACCAATATTTCAGTTTTTCGATTTTCCCCCTTGTTGCTATTGTTCATTTTCTTCGCGAGCACGACCAACGAAAGCTGATGAGGTCAAATTTGATTGGCGAAAGGCAAGTTAGAGATCACTGAGGTGTTGCGACCCACATGATGGCCACTTGAGATCGTGCGACCGCCTAGGTGACTGTTGCTTAGGGCCTTGCGACCTCAGGCCTCATCGTCTAGGCTCGTGAGATCTCGGCGAGGGTTACCTCAGGGGTGTTACCTTGACCATTGGCTGCATGTGCCTGATTTAACTCGACAGCCAGGGATTTGATTTCTTTTGAACTGAAAAAAAAGAAAAAGAAAATGACAGTCAAAACCCTTCTCAATTTTATTTTTTTTACCAAAAGCTACTTCACCCAAAAGTCATTTTGTAGAGAAGTTTTTACCAAACCCATTTATATTTCCAAAAGAGTTTTAGCTCCAAGCGTTTGTATGACAATTAAAACTCAGCTCCAAAGTCAAACTAAACCCATCCACAGCGGAAGAGAAAAACTTTTGTCCAGTCGGGCGTATGTAGCACACTCCCTCTTGAGTCAACGAACCATTCCGTTCCGATCGAATCAAGAACCCCTAAAACCCTAAACCCCTAAACCCCCGTCGAATCACATCTCTGCAATCCGATCCCCACATTGAAATTCTCCAAGAAAAACCTCTCCAGAAATCGACCCAAGAAAGATGCCCGCGAGGATGATCCACCCCAGATCGCTCCTCGAGCTCTTCGCCGCCGCCGCCTCCCGGAGCCCCGCCGGCCGCCGCTCCTTCTGCACCCCGACAGCCGCCGAGCCCCGGACCCAGAAGCTCGAGCGCATCGCCGACGATCTCCTCAGCCTCAACAAGCTCGAGAGATGCGACTACTCCATCCTCTTCCGCCTCAAGATGGGCCTCCACCGGTACGGCCCCGCCGTCTCCGGAGTCGGGCCGGGTGGGCCCGGGGCGGAAGCGAAGGGGGCCGGCGCGGGCGCCGCGGCGGCGGTGGCGGAGAAGACGGTGTTCGACATCAAGTTGGAGAAGTTCGAGGCGGCGGCGAAGATAAAGATCATCAAGGAGGTGAGGGGGTTCACGGATTTGGGGCTGAAGGAGGCCAAGGACTTGGTGGAGAAGGCGCCGGCGGTTTTGAAGAAGGGGGTCACGAAGGAGGAGGCGGCGCCGATCGTGGAGAAGCTCAAGGAATTGGGCGCTACCGTGGTGTTGGAATGAAATTCGGTCCCCCATTTTCACATTTCACCTTTTATTCTTTCTGGTCGAGGTGATGTTGTAATTTGGAATGACATTTTAGTTGAGCAATGGCAAATGAATCGAATTTTTTATGATATGCACCAATTTTGTTACCGTGAATTGTTTCGAGTGTGTTGTTCCTTGTGGGTTTTTTGCTGGGAAAATGTTTGAGATAGTGCTTGGTGAAGCTGAACATTGCTTCATCAAAGAGGCAATCCTACAGTTCACTTTCGATTTCCCAGTGGAGTTATTGCTGGCAGATGAACATTGCTTCATCGAGCATCGCCTTTGCTGAGTTTCTTGTCAGGATTTATTCAAAATTTGTATACTGGATTGATTGCTCGACATGGAAATAGACCTTTGGTTCAGACTTCTACTGAAGGATTATCAGGTCGAACTAATCAAACAAGCAGGACAGATCCTTGTGATAGCAGGTTTTCCTGCTGATTGAAGTCGCAATTCTAGACGGTGGAGCTTCTGGAACATGATAGGTACTTCCTACTTTCTATTTTTCCTCTTCACTTGAATATCTTAAGGCTGTTTGGATGACATCTTCTGGGATTGATGGATCCTCAGTTTCTTGCTCCTTTTTTGGCCAATATCATTCCATTGGGGTTGGACTACTATATAGTGCTTCCGAATGGCAATCCATACATATTACTAAAAACTTGTAATCCTAAGGTGGTCCAGCAGTAACGAGCTATGTCTTTGCAGATCAGTTCACATAAGTGCAGTTCAGAGATTGTAGTAAGAAACTCAGTGTCTGCTTTTAACTGTTTTATGGTAATTCACGCCTGCTTTTGCTTCGTGGACTATTATTTTCAGATCTAATAATGATGCATTTGAAGGATTCATTATTTGGTCCTTGGGAGTCAGTCATATCTGAGTTCACCTATCGATACGCATAACTGCTGCTCGTGAGAAGCTTCTTATTCAATCTTAGCTATGCGTTGTAAAAAATATCTCGCTGAATGCTCAGGACTGAGAACATGGAGTATTGCCAGGAAGGTTTGCGATCACTCTCATGAACAGTATCAAGCTTGAATTCTGAGGTTGGCCTTTGCCTTATAGAATGACTGGATTGAACATGACTGTTTATTGTACTCAATACGCAGTCTATATATATGCTCACGAGATGCAACATGCTCAATTGCTTCCTGCTTGTAAAGTCTCGGATGAAAAGCCAATACAAGCTGGCTTTCAAGCTGTGAATTTGCTGATGGATACTATGGTGCTTGAGCAAGTTCATGGCTGCCCAAATGATATTGGTGTTGCTTCTGCTTGGTGAAGTTAGAATCTTTAGAAGCCAGATGTAGAGAACCTGGAGTCATACAATATAAGTCCTCATTGCTCAACCATTCCACAAGCTGCCCGGCATAGGGATCGTGGTGGTTCCGATGAGAGAAACTCTTTTCTTACCGGAGATCTTCACCATCTTGGTGGACGGTTCAATTATGTCGATGGATAGTTGCAACGTTCTTTGTGCCCCTGTAGTTCCCGAACCGTAGCAAAAGAAATCAATAAGCCTGAAATTGCGGTTCGATCTTTGGGGCTTAAGAAAGAAACTAAAATAATATAAAGTTCTGTTTGTTTCGCAAAAAGTAAATGATTTGAAGATTATTCTTTTTTTTAAATGATTGCTTGATCACTTAAAAAAAATAAATAATAAATGAACGAAAAATATTTTTGTCGTGCACGAAAATATTTAAATATAAATTGATGTCGTTAAGATAATGGATCAAAGTCCTCACTACAAGTTAAATGGGACGGACATAAGAGGGCTAAGGAAAGGCGATTCAATAGTCATGTCGTAATAACTAGCGAGCAGTTGTTTTGCCTATTGCAAACTTCTAAAATTAATAAGATTAATTAGAACAAAAAAGTTAATAAGATTAAATTAATAAGATTAACATAATAATAATAAATTAAAATATGATGTTAAAAATAATATTAAATAAGCAAAAAAATTATTTGGTCCTATTTTTATTTATATATTTGAATTTATTTATAATTTATGGTGTATATCCTATATAATTTTTATTAAGGAACGGTGGAAGGGAATAAAAATATAAATGAAAAAGGAATTAAAAAAGAGAGAGAAAATAATAAATAAATAAGTAATTAAAAATGAAGTAGGCAACCCATATTTCAAACGAATACATTCAATTTGAAAAAGATCTTTCTAATTCTCAAAAGTGAGAGGCAAGGAGATTTCTAAAGAAACCCTATCCTACGAAAACAGAGTTGAATCTCTTTCTCTTCCATAACTCTCTTGTTTATGTCAAAGGTTTGTGAAAGCAGTTAGAGTATCGAAGCTTCTCCTTCTTAACTCTCTAGTTTACATTAAAATTCACAAAAGCAATGAGATAGTCAAAACACTATACTTTTTGGAATCACGAAATTGAGAAGTCATGTTTTCTCTCCCCTACTAGATTTGACATTCGTTAGCTAATTTATCTTGTAAATGCTGTTCCAGCTCAATTATGCTTTTTGTTATAGTCAAATCTATCGATAAGAAATGCCACTATTTCCTTTGTTCTTTAATGTTTACATCGTCTAATAATCATGCATGAATGCAAAAGGTCATCTCTAGTTGTGCATTTATAGTTTCTCTTACTATCATTGTTTGTACATTATCGAGTTCATTTACACTTCTTATTAAACAACAACAAAGTATTTGACTTTAACTAAAATTTGCCAAGCAATGGATATGACATAGCAAGATTCCTAAATTTTATATCATATCTAGTCCCATTCTAATTTGAAATCTAAATGACCAAATATTCTAATTTGAAATCTAAATGACCAAATACCGCTTGAAAAGCATATCATCGATACTAGCACAAGAGGATTTAAGGTATAGATACTAGAGTTACAGAATTTGGAGAAATTCCTAACCTACCTTGAGAAAAAAAAAATTAATTTAGATCAAACAGTTACTATGTACTTAAAATCCTAAACTTTTTCCTGACCATCTTCGCAACTCCAGTAGTTCCTCTAAAGCTCTCATTAATAAAGTACCCTCAAGACACTAATTAAGTGTACTAAAAGTGAAAAATACCCTTTAAAATGAAGGAATTATACAAATTTTAAAAAAAGTCAATTCACTTCAAATAGTAAAATATAAACATTCAAAGCACATTTGATAAGACTTAACAAATGTCCAAAAGGCACCCTTTCACGTCTTCCTTCTTTTGATACGCATTGCCAAATATTATCCCCATTGCCAAAAGACGTTTTCATGAAAAATGTCTTTATGGTACCCTGTAAGAAGCAGTAATAACCTTTCGTTGTGTTTTTTTCTTTATACACGCACACGCACACACACAAAAAGTATCTCCATGTATATGGAAAAGAGTTCTCTCTGTTCTGAAGCATCTCGTGATGTGCCCTCGAAACACATCCTAACAAGATCCAGGGAGAGCCTTCCATGTAGAAAATGTGTGGCTGGAAACTGTTGCATATTTAGCCACAAAAGTCCTTGCCATTGCGTTCAGCAACAGTGATCTACATGATTTATACAAAATCTATACTTTCATTCTCTCCATTGTTCAGAAACAAAGACAACGTTATCTTAGCATATAATTGGCACCTCAATTCCCCATATTCTCCCCTACTTTTGCCTCTATTTGATTCTGGTCTTTCAGATCAAAAGACCTAAAAAGCTCTACACAGTTTTTTTTTTTTTTTCCCTTTTCCCCGTAGATGCAAAATTACCCAAATATTCCCAAGATTTACAGCCCAAAACATATTTACAGTGAAAAAAGAGTTACAAAAAGTAGCTGGGTCGGTTCCCATCCATCCTGAGCGATGGTTTATGTCCAGCATTTGAGATCACCTGCAGGTCACAGCAGTTGTCTGCATAAACACATAACATAACTAACTTGATAAGAAACAGGAAAAGCATGAGCTGCTAGGCCAATGAAAAATATCTCATACTTCATTTAGAAAAACAAACACAAACATTGTGATCCCACTCAGACCCAAGCAGAGTAGCAGCCAGGCATGTACAAGGTCAGCTGGGGCTAATGCTGAAAATTTTCAACTACTACCAGAAATTGGGGAAGCAACAAGAGGAAGACATAACCGGTAAATATTAAAAAGAGAGAATCTGACTGGAGCATTTTCATAGCAGACATAAAGCTCGCTAGGACTGCTACCCAGGAAAGATGGACAGAGTCCTGGGGAAAATTGCAATAGATGTCCTTAACCTTGTGTATGAGATAATATCCAGTTCTAAGCATTTCGATTGGTGCAATTAACTTCTAAACTTTTTTCAAAAAGGTTCATTTAAGTCCTAGTAAAAGTGCAACCTGATTTCTCCTAGATGGCAAACTTTAAGTCTGTCATGTAGGCAATTTCTGTTACTATGTTAGCAATTCCCGCTAGGAGACTTGATTGCACTTTTTGAAAAGGGTCAAGACTTAATTACATCAATCAAAAGATTTAGTGAGTTAATTTCACTTTGTACATAAGGTTTAATATTTTTAACACATTTTTCCCATTAAGTCATGATATAAAAATGCCACCCTTATGACACTTGTAAAATAGAAAATAATATATAATAGAATGTGAGACATGCCCCAAATTATTACAGTACACAATTTTTTGATGATTCTCCTTTACGATAATTATTTTATATATTAGCTAGGAGGTGTTGATGGCGTGGTTCACATTAGCAGTAGATACCCATCCATGCCAACACACACGCACAGGTCTCTCTATTGAAAAGGAATACGACCTCCATAAATGAATTGGAGAAACATTGAAGATATATAACTGAGTACAAGCGGCTATGAAAATAAGTATCTGTGAACATTTTCTGAGTGATCTGCAGAACATTTTCCATCGATCAACAATGTGCTAGGCAAACAACATATTAACTGAAATATATGTACCAATACAAAGGCATCTCATTTCCAGATATTGGCTCCTTTGCAATATTTAGCTAAGATGGGGGTAAAAAGTGCCACAAAGGGCCATTCATATCTATAAGAAAATATACCCATACTCAAACAAAATGTTGCCACAATTCTCCTGTATAGCCTACTCTAGAATGAGTGGAGATCATATAGACAATCTGAACCAGATAGTGCATGCTATGTACTTCTAGAGTAGAGAAAGAACTTTTACCATGCATGAAGAGTTCCACATTTCAAAGCATTTATTGCTGCTTGGGCAAAAATTTGCGCTGCTTCAGCTTCAGCCTCCGCAGCCTCTGCTTCCCTTGCTGCCTCTTCAGCTTCTGCCATGGCAGCTTCTGCTTCAGCAACTGCTTTTGCAGCAGCCGCAGCAGCCTCTTGAGCAGTCATACTCTTCATCTTCAATAGCTCTGCGTCAATCTGTGTTTTAGTATAAATCTTGACCTCTCTCTTATCTCCTTTAAAAGAATCCTTCGGCCTTCCCTCTACAATTGACCTAGAAGAGCCTCTTCGTGCTTCCATCGTTTTCGGATTTTGTGCAATTCTATACCGGTGTTTTACCTGTCATTTAAAGGAGGCATCACCAAGTTATCAATCTCCCCATGCAGTTACCCCTTCATCCACTTTAAACAATATATCGCCATGCAACAACCTTTGAACCAGAAAATTCCTACTAATTAATGAAGCTTAGGGCCACAAAAGACTAATATGTGTATGATAATCTGTGTACTATCAATCAAAGAAGAAAAATATGAAACCCATTATATCAAGTAAGGAACTTAATAAAGATGTTTTATTGCAAGATATCAGCTCTCTCCTCTTTTAGTTTGTATTTGCACATGCCATCAAGAACTTCCACACCCTTCTACTGCAACAAAATTCAAGTACAACATACCTTAATCAATTTACCATTTGCAATCATAAGCTTCAACTTTGCTGACAATAACTTTTTGAGGTTTGGTGGTGCCAAGTATTGGTCCTGCATGTGAAAATCCTTCAACATCCAAAGAATCATGACGAGCTTCTACTGAAAAACTCCAATACAAGAATACACACATCTTAAAGAGACACCATGGTTCATTAAACAATTTCAAAAATTTTGTTGTTGAAAACTGGAAAGTCGCAAATCATTTGCTCATGCATATTAGTTAAGTCATCCTGCTGGTACCAGCTAATACTATGAAAAATTAGCTACTAGAGCGCTAGATTTAGAAGTAGCCAAGGTTCAAGACTGGAGGCGGGAATAAAAAATAAATCATATGCAAACCACTTCAACACGATATTCCTAAGACATTACAACATATATAAGCTAAGCTTCACTCAGTTGCGATCATGCCACATAGGACTTTTAAAAGATTCTCAAGATATGGTTTTGACTATATCTCCTAAATATATGTTAGTCAGTAACTTGTGATAATGGAAAACTTTTTGGTGCCTCTTGGAGCAAACTTTTTGTATTAATCTCAATCTTTTGTGTGTCCTAATATCTTCTTATTTTGAAATCGATGATTGTGATTACTCCTGCAGTACTTAAAAATCTCTCCAAGAGTACCCAGCACTTGCTTTTGGTTCAAAATTGACTACTTTTCTAACTACGGTTTCATTTCTTTTTGACCATGAAACTACTTTAGAAGTATGATGACTACATACAATAAACCTCAAACCTTAGTAACAGGTATACATATAGTATTTCATGGAAAGATAGATACTTAATTCGCCACTTTGCCATGAATCTAGATTAAATGCACCAAAATTGGAATTATGAGCAACATCCCAAGAGGAAACAGAATGTCTCCCTCCAAGTGCCTCTACAATGCATATGGGTTTATCATTCAAAAAGAAAAACATTGCATATGTGTTTGCCCGCTCTTAGATTGTTTTAAATACCATATATTTGACCTTGCTAACAAGAAACATTGTAAATGACTGCATAGGTGCTCTTTGGGGAGTTTTCAAAGGCTTCTGGAAGTCCAGCCTCCTAGTGGCTAAGTCCTACACACTCTTCAACACCAGACCATCATGGAACTGCAATATGGGCCAGAACATCATTTGTATGTCTAGGCATAGGTTAAGAATGGAGATATACCCTAGAATACTATTATCTAGCTTTGCTAATGGAAGTATATTTATTTAAGCCTTTACCATGTTGACAAGTGTGGTCCTCCTATCATTGTGGATGCGAAAGAGACTTATACTGCATTTAAATTTTTCTTTTCATGTGTAAAATAGAATTGGGAACGTTCCAAAGCATATTAATTCAACATTTAAAAGCTATGGTTTTTACTTTTCTACCTATCAATAAATATGTCTATGATGTTGTAGAGAACCTAAATGGCAATTGTGAGCCTTTGAACTAATTTTGCATCTGAAAAGAATCAGCAATTGTATGTATTTCGATAATGATTTATATGGATGCTTTTCCAGAGAACATACAATTATGAAAAATCTACAGTTGACAAATGCTCTTTGTATTAGAGAAGATTCGAGGACAACTGATGACTTTTACAGCGTTTCAGAACACACAATTATGAAAAATCTGCAGTTAACAAATGTTCTTTGTATTAGAGAAGATTCAAGGACAACTGATGACATTTAAAGCGTTTCAGAAAAAGCCTCATATAAATTTTACCCACTTCTTCAATAACATAAAATTATTAACATTAGTAAAGACATAATTTGGAGGTAAACATTATTTGAAGTGATATTGTTTCGATAGTAATAAGCATTAGCAATTTACCAAGTCTTAGGTAATGAAGCACTAATTTTTCTCATCTACATCAGAATTAATGTAGTGGATCTAGAAAATATAAGGAGGTTTAAATTGTTATCAGATGAATGAGGGGCTCAAGTGCAAAAAGAAATTGGAGGCCACCCCCACCCTGACCAACTCACCCACGTACAAAGAATATGTATGGTACACTACGTGCAAGTCATACATTAATAGGCATGTTGACAAGATGAAGCACCCAAAATATATAGATAGCAAAAGGCAACTTCATTAGGAGAACTAAAGTGAGGAATAGTTTGATAAAGCATGTTCAAAGAGAGTGGAGACAATCAAAACGTGAGCATACAAGCAAATGCTCTCTTTGCTCCTCTCTTTAGGTAAGCAAGCGACAAATTCATAATTAGGAAAATGATAATCTTATCTACATAAACATAGACATGCATGTTAACTTTTTTGTCCCAAGCCCATCATGACAAATAAATGTACCTCTATGTAAGCGGCAATTGCAGCTCTATCAGAACCACTTGGATCCTTCAAATTTGTAAGGGCTTCTATTATCAGATTATCCAACCGACTGCAAAGGAAAGCAGGCCAAAAAGAACAAAACCTTTAATGAGTTGACGGTGGGGAATGAAGGCTAAAGAAGCTAATCAAGGCTTCCAGCTCCCACATGAAAATCAGATAATGTTTGATGCTGGACAGACAAGTATACCACATGGTAACCAATATGAAAGACTAGTATAGATATTCTACTTTTAATTCATAAATATATACATTTATGACGGGTAAAAAAACAATTTTATATCTGACTGATCAAAAAGAGACTCACTCTAATACTGATATGATATTAACATTTCCGTTACAATCATACTGAAACTACACGTGGATCGAAAATGTCCAATAACTCTCAAGGAATCAGCACCACGTGGTTGACCGTAATTCAGGAAACAATGTAATCTTGAAACAGCTCCAACCTCTATACACTGATTCATACAAAGTACTTATGCACATTATCCAATCTATATATCAACTTTTTTATGTTATTTAACATGCATTGTTCTTCATGTCCATGTCTACTCTGGAAAATGGAAAAATTCAAGTACTACTAATTGCCACTAGCTTCAAAGATATCGACCGGAGACAGCAATAATTGTCAGAATGCCTGCAACCTTTTCATTCGCTCTTTTGGATTTGCATTGTTAATTGTTTCGCCGGAAACTGCAAGAGGGGTGGCATCAAGAATCTCTTCATCATTCCTTGTAGAGGCCAAAGCCAAGGTGTTGCTATCATGCTTAGGCGTCAGGAGATTTTTTTTAAGGGCAAGCCTGGCCTTCTGCCTCGATCCCCATATTGCAGTCACGTTGATATTTCTCCATTTATCCTGCTCAAACATTTATATATCATTAGAGAAAAGTGCTTGGTTATACTGAACTAAGAAAAGTTTCCACTTTCATAGAGCTAAGTGCTCTGGGGGCATCATAAAATTCCCAGTCATCTGAACCGAAATCATCTCGACACTGATTAATACTAATAACTGCAGTGAGTTCAAGTAGATACCTTAAGGTCCACATTTGATCGCATCTTCAAGATCTCTTTGAACTCCAAGTCTGTGAGTATAGTACGCCATTTTCCGGCACCGTGCTTGATTACTCCGGCTTTAAGGGCTGCTTCTTCCTCTGCTGTCCACTTTTGTTTAGGAGCACCCATGAACTGAAGCCCAAAACAAATTTTTAACCGAAAATCCAGACGTAAACATCAAAAGATCGATTCTTAGTTAATTCCACCGCCAGCACTAAGTCAGATATCAACACATATAAGAGGCCTTAAGCATTAAGCAAGCATTCAACAACGGAAATCAGAAAACGAAATCAATCATCGGTTCTGAATTTTCAAACAACGGCCACGGAGAGAAACTCCGCAATCGAACAGAAGAACAGCATTCTCCGTTTAAGCAGCCGGCAACCGATGGCCAGGACGCAACCGAATTGCCGAAAAATCCGACAAAACCGAAATCGCACGAAAGCGAAACTCTCACTCGACGCGATTCCGGGACGATCGCACGCGAATTCGTCCGGAATCAGCTCAAATCCCGGAGCTCCCGCTCCCGAGAGAGACGAAATTCCGCCAATCCGCGAGCGAAGCAGCGACGAGAGAAACGGCGAAACGGAAATCGGGAGGTGAAGAAAGAAGAACGCAAGGAGCAAGCGAGAGAGACGCCGCCGGCGTCGCCGACGACCGCCGCCCCGCGGTACTCCCCGACGGGCCGAACCGGATTAAACAGGAGGAAAAAAAAAAAAAGAAGCCGGGGAATTGAGCGAATCGGAGGCCGCGACGACGTCAATGCGAGCGGCTCGCCGGCGCCGCGTCGGAATGGAGGCGATTCGAGCCGCCGCATCGCCGCGCCCGGGGGCGGAGGAGGAGGAGGAAAGGAGGCGGCCGATGATTACCTCCGGCGCCGGCGATCAGCGAGGTCCGCGAGGGAGGAGGAGGAGGAGGAGGAGGAAGGTGGAGGAGGAGAGTGAAAATGAAATAGGCGTTGCATTTACGGACAAGTGTGTTTTTCTTCTTTTCATTTTTTTTATAGTCCGCCCAAAAAAAAAAATTATAGAAGAAAGGAGAAAAAAAAATCGTGCGCCTAAATGAGCATATCAAACAGTTCAGATCAGATCGGACCGAACTGGCTAATTAGCTCTGAGGCATCCATCTAGCTCTCAATTTCATAAAAATGGAATCAGCAATTTTGGTCCAATTCCCAATTTCGATTGAATTGAATTTTCTTATATATATATATATATTTAAATTGTTTAAAAATAGTAAAAATTATAATAATTCTAGTATTTTTTTTCCAATTTTCTAATTATTTTTGCTAAGTGGCAGGCTCTCAATTCTAAGACTATCTGGTCCGATCCCTAATTCCAAAAAATGGGAATTAGTTCTTTTGATTCGATTCCCGATTCCTAAATAGAGCCAAATCAGATCGAGAACCGATCGCCCTTAGAAATAGAGACTTCGTGCAAAAATAAAATAGTACAACTGTATTGAAATAAATAAATTCACTTGAATTTAACTATGAGAAATTCATAGAGCACTAGTATATAATATATATTGGTTTTATTTTCAAGAGTTTCATACACCTTCATTATTGATTGGAAGTCCTAAAATTTATCAATAAAGTGCAATTTAATCTTAAAACTTTTAAAATATGCAATCAAGTCTTAAAATTTGCCATGAAAATGTAATCGAGTCCTAAAATTTCAAAAAAAAAAAAAATAATGAGATCTTAGAACTTGTCAAATTGATTAAATCAAATCATTCCGTTAATAGTATTTTTTGAAATTTTTAGGACTTAATTGTATTTTTATAACAAATTTTATGACTTGTTTCCAGTTTTCAAAAATTTTAGGACTTGATTGCATTTTTGTGATAAGTTTTTAGAATTTAATTACAATTTTTGAAAGTTTTAGAGCTTAATTGTACTTTCATGAAAAAATTTAGGATTTTTAGTAAATATATCTGTTTTTTTTTCTGTGGTTTGATTTTTATTTGATACCAAATATCTCGAATATTTCAAAGTGCACAAATTCTTTAGGAGCATCGGGTCATCTTGATTGTGCTTAGTTACAAATGTGTTTATTTTAAGAAGTTTAACGACAAAGAAAAATTTACTCAACGTGTTCAAAACGAACAAGCCCTCGATTTATTTTATTTTGTGTATTTATTAATCTTTTTAACCTTTGGTTTGTTATTTTGTTTTTTTTTTTTTGGTAAAGGTAAGACTTGTATTGAAAAGATTAAGCACAAAATACAAGAAAATCCTGGCACCACCAAAACGAACACTCAAAAGGACCTAATTCGCGGGAGAGTGTAAGGGTGCCAAGGACCAAGAGACAAACAGACCTAAGAAACAAAAGACCAAGCCAAAACTAAAACCCTCCATCAATGAAAGATAGACGGACTCAAGCCCCAGCTTCGTTGCAGCCTTCTGTTCTTAGGATTATCCACAACATTCTTCAGGGTCGACGATTTATCCTTAACGGCTTTCTGGAGATGCATCTTCATCGCCGGGATGGACAGAGTCTGATTACGGAAGATGATATTGTTACGCTCCTTCCAAATAATATAACAAAGAGCTCCATAACTAAACCGGGCCAACACATCATAGAAGTTTTTGTCTGAGAAGCGTCTAGCCGCCCAGTCCAAGTTCTCAAGCCACGATTTGTTGCGCCAAAAAATATTAAATTTAGCCGCCTAATAGGCAGCGAGATTACCAGGGACATGACAAGCAAAAAATAAATGATCTACTGAATCCGGCCTGCATGAACAGAAGGGACAAGTAACTGAAGAGAGCCTACCAACCGAAGCAAGCAGAACCTGGGTGGTTTGTTATTTTGTTGATATTGGTTTTCTATAATTTTTTTTTTTCCTTTTTATAGCATACATGGAATGCTTATATTATGAAGACCTTGTGGGGAAAAGGTTCAATAGCGAATAGAGGTTGGACCACAATGACAAACTAACCGATGGTGATTTTTTTGCATTAATATAATTTCCAAGTTTGGTGATACAAGAAAATGGAATCTCGATAGGGATATATAGATCGTTTTGGCAGGTAAAAAAAACAAACATGGAATTGGACGCGACAACATCACTGGTTTAAAAAAATTCGGATGCTTTTCTTGGACATATAATTGGGAAAGAGATATGATTTCGAGTTACTATAATAATAATAATAATAATAATAATAATAATAATAACAATAACAATAATAATAATAATAACAATAACAATAACAATAATAATAATAATAATAACAACAACAACAACAACAACAATATACATAGAATAATGTGGTTAAGATATATTGTAGTGGCGCTAAGTTGCAAGCTTAAATAAAAATCTTACAATATTTTTCCTAACACCAAATATTAGTATGAAATATTATATTACTTGAAAATAAAATGATTACTTGCATTGAATATGTGGGTCCTTTTTATTTCAATATACTATACAATAAAACAAAATGTGCCAATGTCAAAAATGTTAACCGTGGTAACCTTATAGGTGGGGAAATTACCACAAAAGTCCAAAATTTATTAATTTAGTCATAAACCTTTCAATTTGGTTAATTCGATCATAAACCTTTCAATAATTTACTAATTAAGTCTTTTCGACCAATTTTGGCCAGAAATCATTAATATGAACACTGATCATCATACGTTATACAACCAGCATTGATATGGATACTTTTTATAATTTAAGAAAAAGTTGAATTTTGAATTTTTCTTTGTTTATTTTTTTTTCTTTGCTTTTTGTTTTTCTATTGTGCTGTACAAGAGTCACCGACGATCCTCGTCGGTTGCCGTGCTTGTGGCTAGATGGCCTTAACCCATATTTGGAGAGGCAGGATCATCGATTGCCATGCTTGTGGCTAGATGGCCTTAACCCATATTTGGAGAGGCATTTGTAGCTAGTGAGGGCCTTGCTAGCAACCCAACATCACTGACCACAAAAAGGAAGAAGCAAAAATTAAAAATTAAAAATATATTTTGAAAATTTGTGAAAATAATTAATGTTAGTGCCAATCATATCATGTAGGATAATCAATATTCACGTCAGCGATTTTTAGCCAAAATGACTCAATTGGCAAATTATTAAAAAAATTATGAATAAGTTAGCCATATTTACATATTCATATATAAATTGGTACAAATATAATAGGTTTATGACTTTTTTGATAATTTTCCTGTTAAAGGCAGTTTGGCTTTTTTAATGTTGAAGTCATCGGAAACAATTAATCCATTATTGAAAGGAATATAACAACATGGGGTCCATATATTGAGTTCAAGCTTAACATTATTTAATTCTTTCTCAGATATCTTTGTACCACGTAACCTTTCGGACTTACACTAATACTTTCATAAAATAACGCATGGTCAGGTAAATCTGCGAGCCAAACGAGCTCAAGCCCTAACAATCGAGTAGAGCTAGATTTGCGGCGCTCGGTCTCACCGCGGATGTGACTCCATTATTTACCAGGGAAAGTACATGCTTTGAAGTAGGGGAAATTGCAGCTTAACCTCTATACTTTCGAGATTTTCTCGATCAACCCGTAGTTCAATTCATCGTGTCAACCCCTATAGTTTCAATCACGCCCCTCGATTAGACCTGTTCCCGGCTTGACATGGCGAACATTGCTTGTGACTTCCGAACGCCCTCGACTGAAGGCGCGGAATTTCTATTTTAGCTGCCACGGAGCGCTTGAATTTTGCTCGATGGATGGCGTGAGTGTCGTCGAACATGAAATTCTGGGCCAATCTGAGACAAAACTCAAGTTATGGGGGATTGATTGAAACCGGTCGAATTATAAGGGGTTGAATCAAGCCTTGAAATAAAACATAGGGGGCAGAATGCAACTTTACTCCCTATTTAAGTGCGTAGCAATCTCACTTGTTTGCAGGGTCCAGCATTGATGAGCTGACCAAATATGGATGGGAAGGAACAAAGGAGACAGAGATTTGCATCCAGAGACTTATCAATTCTGCACATTCTCATACCTGAACATTAGACGCATCATATCACTCAGCAGGAGAGAGCTGAAACTGCATAGAGTTTTCTTCTCTCCTTTCCCCCAAGAAACTTTCAAATGGGTGGACTGCATTTGTATATGCCCCTCCAAAGTTATGACATCAAAGTTAAATTGAGCAAGAAGCTGCAAAACCTATCACAGAACTCCGCTAATCTAATTAAGTCAAGCCGCGTGCTTTCCCTAGTGGCAAGAATTTTAATGCAGGATCTCCTAAACTACAATGTTACAGTTACATACCGTTCGCAGAAAGAGGGACCTGATTTGCTATGAGAACTCGGATACCGATTCACTGCCTCATGTGAAAAAGGGCAGCATGAGATAATTAGCTGACTTGCGTAAGCGACCCGCTTGCATGACTCTACCTTGAAAAAGCTATTTGAATAAGTATATGGGAATTAATTTTGCCCTCCCATCTGCTGCAAATTCACTTCTTGCATCTCAAGATGACCTTAGATGTGGCTTAAGTCCATGGTAGCAGGTTGCGAAGTCTAGTGGCCCAGCTAGTGCTTGCATTATTGTTGATTGGAGCCAAAGTGATTCTTTCGGCATTAGCAACCGCCCATCTGCTGAAGTCAGGAGAAGATACGAGTTCTTCCAGGGATTTTTTAGTGTGCTCTCTGGTTATCTTTTTCCACTCATCATCTGAGTATCTTTTCCTATCAGGCGTGGTGTGGAAGGTAGAGTAGTAAGTCTCTGGACCTGACAGCTGAGAAGGTGGCGTCCTGGTCCCTGAGGAATTGCAGTTCGTGCAGAAGATGACATAAGGAGGACCAACTTAGCAATATAGAGATTATATCAAATAACTGAAGCAAACCTTGCAAGGGAGAATTATACAATGCTGGCGAGGACATTGTGGACCTGCCTCTCTCATTGTACGAATTTTGCAAGGCATGTGATCCCATGTTTTGTGGTGTTCTGTGGTACTCCCTAGGGGATGAAAGCAGTTTCCTGGAAAAGTTCAAGAAGCTCAGGACAAGTACTAGCAAAATGAAACTCATTGTCTCAGGCACCAGCATTGAGCAGAATTGATGGATACAAAATTTAGACGTCCTTCTAAATGCACCAACTGAGAAGCTCTATGAATATAAACGAAAGAGTTGGGTCATGATTTTAATGAAGCAATTAAATTTGACCGCTGGCAACAAAACAAGAGATGGAAGTATAGACAAAGCAAATATATTAATCTGTTCTACTGCACTTGAGGCTTAACCTCATCATACATTCAGTGCAACAACCCAGCAATGATTATTGAAGAAAATGATCCCTGGTGTACCTGTACAGACGGCGAAAAAATTTCAATCTCCAAATTCTCCTGGTCATATATGAGGTAGCAATTCCTGATATCAATGCTTCTAGAGCAAGTATGGGATCAAGGGAACACTGAAATGTAGTCAACCGACAACAAAAAGTGAGTCAGGCCTTAGTGGTCAAGCTTGATTGTAATTAACAGATATAACACGCTAACAGAAGATTCTGAAGGTAAAGGAAACAAACCTGAAGGATCATAACAGCAGCCAAAACTCGAATGGACCATGCAACAAAATGAGAAGTGCTTACATCAACTGAACCATCTTCTGTGAGGACAAGTTTCCGGACAACCCAAAATCCCAACCAAGCTCCAGTAAGAACTAGAAAGGCTAGGAGAAATATTGCCAACTGCAGTATCCAGAAAAGTGAGCAAACTTCAGTGATGGGTCTACGAAACAAGATGTTTGTGTCTATTGCAATCTATCAAATTAGCATAACACATGACAAACTCCTCGTAGAATGCAGCTGAACAGTCAATGGAACCTTTTTTTTCAAGACTGAACCCAACAGTGGGCATTGCTTCCTGATAGATGGATTAATTTACAAACAGATTGATGGTTTAATTAACCCAAATATATTAACTTAGAATATAGTCCTAGACAGAAAAAGAATAACAATCTACAATATGGTTGCAAAACTATTAGGATCCAACACATCCTGCTATTTGAACTATAAACAGTATATACAAGACCTAGGCATAAAGCATGATAAATGAAGATCAATTCAAAGTGGATACAAAATTTTCAAGTTAAATTGTCCTTCAGCAGATAAGACCATGAAAATTTGCACAAGGGAAACCATTACTTTCTTAAGGGAAAATATCAGCCTGAAAGGTGAAAGGATGACCATTAAAAAGGGCTGACCTTGTTGACAGCATTACAGAATACAAAGCTGACTATATTGGGTTATTAACAAGCATGCTTCAGAATTGTATCAATCATTCCAAGCACTCAATTGAATCCAATGCAAAACAGTTTATGTTTCTCAGCTGCGAGTATATATGTGATAATGTAAACTTGTATCCCATATTAAATTGCAGTTCATTAATGCTTTGTACTAATTGATTGAAAAGATACATTCCAGTTAATTGATTTTTTCCTTTAAATGGTGTACCATGATTATCATATCAAAGTGTGGAGATAACATTAATTAAAATAATAAACATCACGAAAAATTATCACATTGACCAAGAATTAAAAGGATATTCTTCTTACCATGATAACATTGCACGATATAAGAAACCCAAAAAAACAATTTTTTTCAAAACAAACTAGAATTAAAAAAAAAAAAAATCTTTTACCAACCTTATGTATACCACAGAATTAATATAAATTATGCAGACAAAAATTCCATGCAACTTATGGGTATGATGCTAGTAGTTTAACAAGTCAACAGGTCATAATTCAGTAGGCGGAAGAAAAAAAAAATGAGTATGCGCTTGAAACAGACTGATAGCAATAAATTTTTTGTTGAAAACTTACATACAGGATTGTACATGTCTTCACTAATTCCCATCTCTGAGAGGATTGAACGAAAAAGCCCAGGCAAGTAGCGGAGAAGGAAAGAGCCCAAACCAATCTGAACAAAGGACCATGATAATTAATGTGGCAGATTCTCTCTCAATGAAAGATTATCAATTATGCTGAACATTCAAATACTCACAAGAGATGAATATATGAATATTGCAAGTGAACTTTTTCGCCCGGTTGGCAGCAGCCTCATTCCCTGTCAATAACCATCAACAAAGAAATAAGAACGAAAGAATCTCTTTACAGTCCCAAGAAAGGGCCTTATCAAAAAACACATGGAAAAAGAACAACCATTGTCTTTTGAGGTTAAACAAAGCATAACATTCACACAGATGTTGGGTAGCTAGGTCGAAAGAACATAAATGTGTATGTGCACGAATGCATGCAAACATACATAACCATGCATATTATGAACCAGAGGAAGCATGGAAATAGGGCATAATTACAGAAAAAGACTTCCCTGTACTCATGAATTATAAAATGGTTGCATGTACAGCAAGAAAAGTGCATGGCTACAGGATGTGCAGAAACGTGTGAGAATATCCACTCTTCAAACTCAAACTAAGGCCATATAACAGAAGAAAGTCTCCTGACACAACCGCATTGCATCTATCTATAAGAGAACTGGCTCGAACTGAAATTAAACACATGACAATAGAAAGAGTAGAGTAGAGTCGAGTAGAGTAAAATTCTACATAAGCAGTTAATATACATCGATCAAATCTCTAGAATACTAAATTTAGAACTGAGAAAACCAGATATCCAAGCCATAGAGATGTGATCATTGTCCATTCAAAGAAGCAACCAAGAATGATACTATGAAAAACCAACTAGAGAGAATTCATTCCACCTGAAAAAGAACCATCAATACTACAAGGATGATGCCAACTGCCATTGCACTGCTGTAGTAGAAAGCCAAAGAATTGCTCAAAGAAGATGCAAAGGTCATTAAAACCAAGCCCACGATCAAGAGAACTACCCGATACAGGAAAAATTCTGTGAAACATATAAAAACAATATTACTGCAAAGTGTCAAAAGTTAAAGGGATAAAATATGCAGGCTAACAAGTCATTCATTAATTCAGAATACTTCAAAAATAAAATAATAGACACCTTCTTCAATTGACATCTCAAAAGTTGCCGAGGATGAACCAGCTACTCGTATATCTAAGAGCTTATGGTCAAATGGTGACATTGGCCGAAACCATGAACCCTTGCCAACTTTTTCCCATTGGTTTTGAGGGCACATGCACATACCAAGAGATAAATTTCTGCAAAATAAAGTAAACATTAGGGTAACATTCTTCAATATCCTAAGCCTATAAATAATATGGAACAGAATAAGAACTTTCTCCTGTCTTAAGAACTTTAAAGTAGATCACAACTAAAATCAGGCAAACTAAACTGTGCACACTCAATGAAGGACATTCCATCGTGCCTTCTGAAACATGGATTGCAGCATCAATCTCCCCGAAAAACAATTACTTCATAGCAGAACTCAATTATTTTCTCAAGTTAAGTATAGCTTCTATGTGATACTTGGAGTTAGTTTCACTGCCAAGAGGGATCCTCCATTGAGATTGGTACAACTCTCCTCAAAAGAAAACCCAAAATATTGTGCCTCCTTCCACTGAAAAACAGGTGTACAATGACTCCAAGGGTTCAATTATCAATGTCTAACATCAGTAGATCAACATGTCACTTTACACTGCTATACAAAGAAAGAGTAAATAGTTAGATACACACTCCAGAGGCACAATCAGCTAAGAATCACAAATACTCACCTGTGGAAACAAACCTCAAATTTGGTTGGAAGAAGACTGGTACTGTTGGAGAAAACTTTCACTTTAACTGAATGAGCTATTTTACTCAAATGTTTCATCCTTGATAAACCATGGATATGAACTCTTTCACAAAACATAGAAGTGCCGGGCCTAGAACCAGGAGGGTTTTCCACTCGTGATACAGGAGATAGCTGCACCGAAGTAGACTGACCAATGACTGCAAAATCGATACTACAGTAGTAAGTTTGAAGCATATCCAAGCAAATGAAAGAAATAGTTATGCTGCATTATGATGTGTTGATTTATGACCATAATCTGTTTCTACACTCTATTTCTGAGATATATAGGCATAGAAGTTCAGCAATTTGAATCAAATGCTGCCTGAAACTAATTTTATTGTACAACACACAACTCTTTTATTAAATTAAAGAGAAACATCAGGTGCCTCTCTCTGGCAATTAGTATCTCTGATGCAAACTATCAAAGAACTAAGTGTTCAAAACATGGTAGCTTGTGCAAACAATTGATACTTCATAGCCTCACAAGACTTCCATGAAGGCAATGATGGTTTAGGTAGAACAACTGGTCCCATAAGTAAAGAAGAAGATAGAAGTATGCATGTCTTCCCCAAACGTACTTGACCGGGATGCACTTCAAAAACTGAGAGGCAATATGAAATTAATTCTATCATATGCCACAAGCATGAGAAGATGAAACGGCTCAATGAAGGCAATGCATGAATCATTTCTTTCATATTAATAACCATGCAAAATTCAGGAATTATGAGGATTTTAATCAGTTTACTTTCTCTCTTGTAGGTAAGGGGGAATCCACCATAAGGCACCAAGGGATGCAGAACCAGATATAGAAAAAGCTCAAGAACCAAAAGGGAGCCCAGATAAAAGAAAAAAGACACATATAAAGTCAGTTAATGCATTTACATCAACTGTAATTTTCCACGGTCCCAAAAATGTAAGTTGAACCAGTTTGCCATAATTACAAACGATTTTTCAAACACTCATTTTCTTCACTGGTTGTCTTGTTCAGCTCTTTCCAAATAAACCAAAAAACAAAGAGAGGAATCAAGAAACCCTCCTTTTCTTGCCATGCTGCAAAAATTATCTTTTTATTTTTTGGCTAACTCAATTGATTTTTCAAGGTTGCTTTATTCATTTTCCAGGTATAAAAAATGAAGCCACCCATAAGTCAAGAAAGCCCAGCACATGCCCATTTCTTATTTTCTTCAATATCTTCTTTCAGATTCTTGTTCAGTCGGGTAAAGAAACAGGAAAACTCTCTGCATGGTACAATAACCAGTTGATCATTTCTTGGGGATTTTGGATGCACTATGATTCAACAAACTTTTAGTAACAAAAACTACTGCAAATTCATAGCATAAACTAGTCATCGATAGAAGAGGACCTGTCAAGATGGCACCTTAATCTGTGCTTTGGAAGAGTAATCTTCAATAGATACATCTTCAATAGATACAAGATCTATGGATATGATGAAATACGAAAAAGGAAAAAAGATATAAACCACAACAAGAAAAAAAAAATCATTTTCCACTAAGTGGTTTGCAAAATAAGAAGTGGGAAAACACTAAGCATCAAAAAGCATTATCAATTATAATGCCACTACTCACAAGGCACAGCTGAATCAACTGACTGCAACTACCAACTATGAAATTGGTAGAGGATTTCTCGAAAAACGACACCTTCGGTAAGGCAGGGGGCCCGTTAGGCGATTGCGATCACCAATGGCAATCGCGAAGCCAGGACACAATCAAACACGGGCAACCGACACTCGGCGGCCCCGTATCAATACCAACAAACAAACAAACTACACAAATTTTCTCTCTTTTCTCTCGCAGGGGAAAAGGGTCGAGAAGTGGAATGAGGAATTTCGCTCCGTCATTGCCTCGAAGCTGTGAGAAGTCCAGGAGGAGGGGAAAAGGTGAAACGACTCGAGCATAGTGGGTCTCGCTGGGGACCCCCCAAAAAACCGAAAAAGAAAACACGAACCCAAATCAAACCAGGGAAAAACGAGAGTTCCCAAAATGCATCTCGAGCAGCGGAAGCGCGGGACCGACCAGTATCCGTACCTCGAATCCTAAGGCAAGCTGAATGAAACCCAGTAGCTTACGAGTACAGAGGAAGGAACGGAAACGAGGAAGAGGCCCGTACCGAAAGTGGGTTCCGCGGCGGAGACAGAGGCGCCATGGATGAGGATGAAGAGAAGCCCGAAGGAGCAGATGAAGCCGCGAATCCGCGCGGAAGAGTCCATGGTTGGTGGCCTTCGGGTTCGCCCGGCCGGGGGGTTTAGACGGAGGGAAGGGTGTACTTTTTCTGCCCGGTTTTCCCCAAGCTTCAATCGTGAGAATTCAAAAGCGCCATCTTGCCTTCCCAAAGAAGATGAGGACTGAACTGGACCAAGTAGTGGCCCACTAAGAAAGCCCACCTGAAGGGTCCATAGTTCACCCAGCAAGGGGCGGCGGCCCGGCCCGCTTCTCGGCCCCCGCCACCAGTCCCGGTCCCGGCGGCGGTCCTTCCTCGGCCCCCGGCTGAGTTGGGGGCCGAAAGCCCGTGCCCCCATCACCTTTTCCATGGTAAAGAACACGATTATCTTGAAATCGGTATGTAGCCACATTTTGCTATGGTGATTATCGTACTATAGATCTAGCACGAGTTCACCATCCGTTTTTAATGTTTGCTTCAGGTAATAGTTGGTATGCCTATGCCATAGTCGCTATCATAGTCAAAGTTAGAATAGCCGAATGTTTGTTTGCAGTAATAGCCGTAATTATTCCTGTCTCTTTTATCTCTCTTAACGATAATTATTAAATCATTTTTCGGCAATACAATAATTATTTTACTGAAATTAATTACTAGATGACTAACATTTGCATATAATCATAGTCCTAATTCATAATAGACAATTAGTATAGTGCCGGTACATACTTTAATAACTTGATAATGTACTTTTTAAAGTATGATACTCATAATAATATCTGTACTTTAATAATAAGCATGTTTCTTATTATTTAATTTCATGTGATATGTGATTATCTAAAATTTCATAGTTAAATATAATGTTACTCACCTTGTCTTGATTGTATTATATATAAAATCAACAATGGTATCTTAATGATAATGAATCTATATTACAAATAACAATATTATCTCATTGTAAAATAAGATTTTACAAGTGCATATGAAATGGTTAATAAAGTATTAGTGAGTATATATTGATGGAACTATAAATCGATATATGTAATACCCATACCATGTAGACGATATAACCAAAATTATTAGAGGAAAATATTCCTTCTCCATATTTGAATAAAAAATTAAAGAAACATCATAGTAACCAAATATTCATGCGGATTTTTATAGTGGTGTTTATTAATGTATATTATACTAATGTTGGTTATTGAATTAATATTCAATCTTATCCCACGTAACTCGACTTCATAGATATTTTAGGCGCTTTGATGATTTCGTTTTTTTGTTACATATCCTCTAAAATAATACAATTAATGGGATAATGAGAGGAAGGATCGGAGAGAATGACTCTGAGTGTCCTATAGACGGCACACGGTTGAAAACCAATAGCCCCCCAAAATAAAAAATGTTGCACAATTAGTTTGCACATTTACAATGACACTTTTTTTTTTCCTTATTTCTAACACTCTCTCAAGTTGAAATGTATATAACAAGTTCCCAACTTGATACTGAGGACCATTGAGAGTCTTAGTGAATGCATCACCTAACTGATCATTAATCTTAATAGGTGTAGTCCTGATTTCTCGAGACTGTCAATTTTTCTTTTTGAACATAGTGACTGTAAACCTTTATACGTTGCTCCATCCACAGCCTTGGCGTATCGAGCCACTGGAGTAGCCGCAGACCAGAGAAATGAGAGGGGCCGGGTGAGGGGAGAAGAGGACGGGTCTTGGGGAGGGTTGTTTTTCCTTTTCTGAAGATGGTAAAATGATATTTTGGGCCGGTCTGGGCCATTCAAATTTCAAGTACTTGAACCCCAAAATATGGGCCCAGCCCCAAAATAAAAATTGATTTTCAGCTCAGTGGGGCGGCCTAGACTATAAGAACTCAAAAGATTATGGTTGATTTGGTAGAGCCGGTCTAGGCTTTCGAGTTACCGGGCAATTTTGCTCACCTCTACTTGACAAAGAGTGTGTGGTCGTAGAACTACCTAACTCAGCATAGTCCCATTTTTCATATCAACTTATGATTGATCACATTGAATAAGACCATGCCCGATGTCTCTTAACCAGTTAAAATCACAGGAGCCATGACATGGTGTTGCCACCACACGTTAGGCCGCTTGCCACCATCGATTAGGGGTGATCGGTTCCCGGTTCGGTTTGGTTCCACCCAAGAACCAGGAACCGGACCGGGAGGACCGGTTCCCACTTTTCTGGACCATGGACCGGACCGGCTGTCTTGGAACCGAGAACTGGACGGGACCAACCGGTCCGGTCCGGTCCGGTTCCAATGAACCATCACTTGCTTTCATTTCATTTAACAAAAAAAATAAATAAATAGTAATTACTAGTAAAGTAACGCACGAGATTATGATCCGGTCAAGTTTTCTTATTCACTTTGCGACCAACAAAGTGACGCCCTATTAAATTATAAACATCCACTTTGTGGAAACAAAAATTAAAATCCTGCATCATACTCTATGTCCTTGCACTGTTATGAAACAAAAAAAAGAAGAAGCTAAAGATCCACACATTTGAAATATCAGAGAAGTTTTTCTTTCCAAACATATTTCACACACTCACCTTCATTCTCATGAACGTAAATGTTATTAGAGAGGCAAAAAACAAAAGGAAAACAGAATCCAAACTCAACAAAAATTCAACACATAGTTTGGCCATTGTTCAATACCATCCATTGGTGAGGCGTTGGGGGTGTCAGGCAAGGCATCGAGCAAGCAAGGGGGAGGGCTTACGGTTTTGAGAGGGAAAGATAGCGAGAATTGCCACTGAATTGGGTTGTAACATTTGGGAAAATGAAAATTGATGTGATGGCTACTGTACATTAGAGCAGAAACAAAATAAAATAAAATAAAGAGAGGGGTTTAGCCATTTAGGTTTCAAGAGGGAAAAGGAAAATAAGAATTGCAAAATTTAGAAAAGAAAATTTGATGTGATGCTTACTGTAGAGTGTAGAGAAACGCAAAAAATGGGATTAGCTTTGAGGAAAAAAAAACTGGTAATGGGTATTGTAAATTAGTTTAGAAACTAATATATATATATATATATATATATATATATATGGTTGGTCCAGTCTCGTCGGTCCGGTTGGTTCGATTCTAACCTCAAAACTGAAAACCAGACCAACCGGTCACTGGTTCCAAAAATAGGAACTTGAGACCGGACCGAGACCCTCTAGAATCGCCTGAAACGGACCGGTCCGGTCTAGTCTGGCCGGTTCTCGGTTTGGGTAGTTTTCGTTGCACACCCTTGCCATCGACCACCTTTAAGGGTGTGCAAAAGAACCGGGACCCGCTCGGACCGCCTGAAACCGGTGGTTCTTAAGGGAACCGGTTCGGAACCTGGTTCCAATTTATGGGAACCGGTGGGTACCGGTCTGGTTCCCAGTTCTATAGGCGGATCCACTCGCCCGCACCACCTGAATTGGATCGGTTATATTATAATAATATATTAATTTTTAATATTAAAAAAATCGAAATTAGCAAATCTAAAATTTAGGGCTCCTACTCCATCTCATCTCTCTTTAGTTCAAAATCTCTTTGAGCTCCCTCTTCCTCTCAAATTCACCTCCGGATCTACTCATCTCCCTTCGAGTCCTAGTTTGAACTCGGTGAAATAGTTAGTTGATTCTCTTTTCCCCCCTCGAACTTGAATTCTCTCTTCACGTCGTTGCCATCCTCATCACCACCTTCGCATTCACTATCACTATTGTCCTCTTCGTTGTTGAGCTCATCCCACTTCTACCTCCCCTCTTCCTTCTCCCCTCCTCAGGCGTCCCCCAATCATCCTCATTTTTGGGGACAAGGGCGAAGTCCAAGTCTAATAATAGCTCATCGTCCCCATTGTCCTCCCCATTGTCAGTCTTGAGGGAGGAGTAGGAGACGGCAAAGGTGGAGGCGGTGGCGAAGATGGTGGTGGTGGTTGGGACGGAAGTGGCGTGAGGGTCGTGATTGTCGCCGCCGTAGTGCTAGTAGTTAATGAGAATAAAACTACAATGGTCGGGAGAGATAGAATAAGTAGATGTGATGAGGGTGAAAAAGGGAAGGCGCGGAGGTTGGATCGGTTTTATGGATCCACCCGGGAATCGGACCGGACCGGTGGTCAGGTTCCCAGGTGGATTTATGCAACTAGCGGGTGGTTCCCGGTTCCAATTTTTCAGAACTGGTTCTTAGCGGGTGGTTCCCAGTTTCTGCCCACCCAGACCATACACACCCTTAATCACCTTCGCTTCACTCATCACCACCACAAATGCACTAGTCCATGGACAAAGCTCAACCAATGGGTCTCTTTCTCTCATTCTCTCTTTTCATGTAGCTATCTAACCTTGATAGCAACGATTTCTTTCCCATTACTAGATTTATAAAAATAGGTCATAAACCAATTTGTTTACCCAAATTTGATCGGTTGGGTTGTTATATAAATTAATTATATTTAGTAAATGGATCATATATGGATTTATAATGGTCAGGTATAAAATAATATGAGTATTAAATAGATTGACAACTTATTTAGATCCAATTCAACTCTATGACTGTTTCTTCACTTTCTCTCGCCCTCACTCAATCTCACACTCGTTCATTTCGTGCTCTCACTTTAGTTTGGATATGGGTTTTTATAAGAAAATATTTTAGCAATATGGATCGGGTCGTAAATAAGTTGCGTATAGATCAATAGATTTGTATTACCTGAAAACGAAAATAATTACTAAAATAGTCTTAAACCTATTATAATTTTTTCAATACAATCATAAATATTTTTTTCTGGCCAATTCAGTTTTAAAATTTTTACAATGCACTAATTCAGTCCATTCGGCTAATTTTTTTTCTGACTAGTGCTAATGTGGACATTGGTCAAGGTCGACTATCTGGCAGATGCTGACCTGAACAATTAATTTTTTCCTTTTCTTTTTTGGCTCCTTCTTCCGAGGTTAACCTTGTTGTCACTAGGCGAGGCTTGCCCTCACTAGTGGTCATGGCTAGGCGAGGCTCTGCCTGCCTTTAGGTGAGCCTTGCCGGCCATGGGAAGGTCATGGCCTCCCTCATGGCTGGTGAGGCTTGACCTTTGCTAGATCTAGCGAGGGCAAGCATTGCTGAACCTCTAGTAGCCCTCACCAAAGGCCACATGAGGTCATGGCCTTTGGCGAGGTTGGATCTCGCCCATGGCTGGTGAGGGTTGACCCTCGTCAAATTTGACGAAGGCGAGCCTGGCCAGCCTAACTGGCTGCCTAGGCGAGGTTGCCTAGTTGCAGCCAGGCTTCCCTGAGATCAGTGAGCCTTGCCCTTGGTTGACAACCCATTGGAGAAAGGAGAAGGAAGTGAAGAAAAAAAGAAGGAGAAAGATTAAATTTAATATATATTTTTAAAACAAATAAAATATTATTAAAAAATTATCTACGTTAGCGTTGGCCAACCAACCGCTATCCATGTCAGTGCCAACTGGCAAAAAATAGCCAGATTGACTGAATTAATACAATTGCAAAATGTTTAGAATTGAATTGGCAAAAAAAAAGTTCATGATTAAATTAGAAAAATTACAACAAATTTAGAACTATTTTGGTAATTTTCTTCATAAAAATGATCATAATAAATTAAATGGGTCAATTTGGATGGGGCTAAATCCAACCGGACTTCTGGTTTGATAGGATTACCTATCACAAAAGTTTGATATGTAATCTCCTCTCCTCGTCAATGGAAAAGACACGTAGCTGTCGAGTCTCTCACGCACGCCTGTGTGGTGATGTTGAGCTCAACAAAGATGGAACGGTGACCGAGCGCCCTAGATTAATGGAGAGAGAGAGAGAGAGGAAAAGAGGAGGAATAGGAGAAAGGTTCGGGATCTGGGGTGAGGGCTTGATCTTATATGTTGAGCGCAAGCAAATGTCCATTTGTCCAATTTTTATAATCCTCTATATATAAAAAGTAGGGTGAACCCAAGATCACCAAATTATTTGCCTCAATTATTGCATATTCTTTCTAGTATTTGTTTGGTATGGCTGTGGCAGTGCCCCATGGTAATTGTATTTTGAAATGTTGTCATTTATGTATTTGGCAGTATACGATTGAAAGCTGCGAAACCTAAAAATTGGTGAGATGACTTCTTAAAAATTGTCATAAGCTGCTGTAACTTTTTTTTTTTTGGACAATAAGCTGCTGTAACTTCGATGGTGTTAGAACTGTGGGGAGCCTGTCAAACACTTATTAAACTGCAACTCACCCATCTTTTCATAGCGCAATTGCTAAAAGAAAATTGTACTAAATAGACCCCAGTATTGCTAGTACTTGCAATATCATTGTACTAAACTTCCGACATAAAGACTATTTCACGATATTGATAAGGTCTGCCATGTCCACTGATTTTAGTATGTTTAAGAATTACACTAATAGGGAAGCACTTCATGGAGCCCATAATGAACGATAAGATTACCACTAGACACATGCTATGCTAACTCTTTATCTGTTGCGAATAAGAATCTCACCGTTACTTAGTCTTAACTTCTCAAATTTACCTCCAATCTGGATATAGAATGAATCAACGAGTGAGATGACAACTTCACATGTATATGAAAGGCTTTCCTCATTGATCACGCATTTGAATTATGTCATCAAAAGTAGTTTTGATGTATCTCTTTAAATGGAGATCTTGGTAACACGAAATTAACTGATTGATTGATTAATGAAAAGTAGAAATTTATAGAGATTATTGTTATCGAGGTCAACAACCGGAGATTAATTAGGAATCGTAATTGAAGTAGCATCAACCATCACTATCATCCCCACGTTTCAGAAGAGAAAAAGTAAGCGACACATCCTAATCTAATGTATCTATATAACACCAAACGTTGACAATCAAGCATCGCTCCTAAAACGCACTAGAACTCAAAGGTGTAGGGAAAAGAACAGTCACTAGTTCGATTAACAAAGAAAGTGCTAGTTACGACATCGGAGATGGTGAAAAAGTGAACAAAAGTACGGACAACTTTTGGTGGCACTTTGTATTTATTGGACACGGAGAGAGAGAGAGAGAGAGAGAGAAAGAGAGAGTATCGTTCAAGATCCAATCTCTGAAATGCTTTGTAAGGCTGGCTTCCACTGCCTACCGCCCGTTAGTCCTCTCAGGCTGCCGCTACTGCTGCTTCCCATTTCATCAACCTCCTCCTCCTCCTCCTGCAAATTAAAAATTTGAACCAAAAAAAGAGGAAATAGACAAATTGAAGGCTTGATTAAGCTATGTCACACAGGATAAAATTAGGATAAATTGCTTAAACATCATTGCATTTTGGTGTCTTTCTAATCCAGTGAGTTATGCACTTTTTACTTTGGTGAAAACAGCCACGTGCATATGCAATTTCCTCAAGGACCCACTTTGATCAGTTCTAAGTGAATATTTGTAAAAGTACGAGGGTCGATTCTATCATGTAAAAAAGGATATGTCACTGGATAAAAACGCCAAAGTACAAAGGGCGTTTGTACAACTTGTCTAAAAGTAGAGATAGGGTCACAGCTTGAAAGATCTCATGTAAGGACAAAGATCATGCAAACAGAAGAACCGTGATCATGTCAAGTTAATTTTATATTTCTGATATTCTCCATGAAATTGGCCTCGAACATAAATTGTAAATTTTAGTTGAAAATCGTTCATTCTAATCGCTCAAAGTGTCAAAGAGTAGTGCGAAATATATTTCACATCTTATCACCCGCCCTCACTCAAATTGGTCACAAACACTCTAAGCTTGCCAATTTTATCTCTGACACAATTATAAAATTATACATGAACACGTTTCTTCTAACTATTGTGTGAAAGTGCGGCTCGAAATATATTTTATTTCTTAACAAAGTTGGTTCCCATCCATTATGGAGCATGTCACGGGCATGGTGGAAGATGAATCGAACCTTAAGATTAATTATTCCAATCATGTGGGTTCATGCGTAAGGAAATGAAATAACGGTCAACGTGGCCGAAAGAAAGATGGGGTTAGGTTTACTTTATGGACCATCAGAAGAAAAAAAGAAAAGGTCAAGGAAGACAAACCGGACCCACAAAAAAAAAATAATAATAATTGCAAAACGAAGTATGACTTGCTAAGTGATTTACTAATTAATTAAAGGATTACTGAGGACGCACGTGAAGATTAGATATTTTAGTCAAGAGAAAAATGCAATATCGTATGGTGTTGTTTACGTTAGTCTATTTGGATTGCGCATTTAATTTGGATCGTGGGATGTAAAGGGAAAAGTGTGGTCTGTTAGATCTGCTTTGGAAAATCGGTTTTTAATATAGATTATGAATGTTAAAAGAAAGTCACTGACGTGAGGTGGTCAAACTTATATTCGATTAAGAAATAGGTATAATTACCAACACATAAGCTGCAAAACCTTAGCGTGTGTCGAGGAAAGTGACGATGGCTTAGTATCTTAGTAACAATGGCATTAACAAAGATGTGCTATTAACTATTGCTTTTCTCGTAGATATTAAGAGTATAAGATCCACAGAACTTACCACCAACAAAGGAATATTACACCCTCTTAAGAAAAGTCATATTTTCCAAAAAAAAAATTACTATTAGCAAGGGCAATTACGTACCCTAAAGGAAGGTCACGATTGGGGAATTTAGTAGCGGCATGAAAAAAAATTTGCTATTAATTTAGGTAGAGATTACCGTCATTTTGAAGAATATTATGAATCATAGGATCCACAAATTCACGATGATAATAGGGAACCGTGCCATATAAAGACAAAGTATGAAATGATATGTAATGGATGAATTATTATTAAAGAAAGAAATTACGAATGTCAAAGGAAAGATAGGATTTATTAAGTGGGGTCCGAAAATGAGGAATAAAAGGAACCAAGCTTGTATTCCCTGATTTTCGGGTATCCAATGTGGAGAGAAATTCATTATTTCTACTTTCTGTTTACGTTACAAACATCAAACAAATATTTTCATCATGATCACATTTCCACGTCATCATTTATGCGTAACCCATTAATTAGAGTTTATGTTATCACGGGTTCTAATCGCTATTAAGTTTTTAAAATTAAGATCCATCATAGGTGTGGTTGGCAATTGGCAATTAGCGTGCCATTACGGCTTCATTTGTTATATGTAAAGTAAGTGATTTGAAAAATATATTTTTGTAAAATAATAACGTAATGGCCCTCATTTGCTATATGTAAAATAAGTAATTTGAAAAATATTTTTTTTTAAATAATAACTTGTGTTGCTTATAAAAATAAAGGAACGATTATTCGTTCACAAAAATGTTTGGACATAAATTGTAATGGATGATGAAAATATTTTTCTTGAACTAATTATTTTAAGTAATATAAACGAGTATTTTTAAGAAAATATTTTCAAAATCATTCATTTTTTACCAAACAAACACACCTACTTATTGCTTGTTTTCTTAGTTTAGTGCCTTAAGATTCATCTCGATTCACTTATTAAGTAGTTAATGGATGAATATGATAATATCTATTGATTTATATCGGTGCTTTTATATAACGAGATTTTAATTTTATTTTTTGTAAAGTGAGTTTAAGCGAGTCACTTTCGCAAACAAGATTGACAAAAGAAAAGTGTCCACATAGAAATTTACCCAATGCATGTTATGCGCACTGGAGATGAGCTTGAGAAGAATACCTTGGTGGACATGCGGTCGTCAGCAGTCACCGAGTCATGCTTCGAACTCGGCCCCCGACTCGTCCTCGACTCTTTCTTCTTCGACTCGACTCCGTCCCCTCCTGATCTTTCCAGCAGCTTCCCCAGCTTCACGCACTTCTTTGCCGCGAACTCCTTCATCACATCTTCCACCAAGCCAAAAAGAGAAAACCAAACTCCTCAAAAACCAAGAAGGAAAAACATTAAAGCCAAGATAATACAGGACGGCGCGATGAAGCTCGGCAATATTACCTTCGAAGCTAACGAGCCGATAGACCTGCCCGATGTGCAGAGTGTCGTCAGGCCGCAGGAGCCTGAGCTGCCTCGCCGGCGTGCCGCCGCTCTCGTCCTTCGCCGCCACCGTCTGAGAGGAGGCGGCGATCACCTGCGCGACGTAGTGCCCCGGGTTCGCCGACATGATGTCGTGGGCGCTCACGGACCAGTATATCCTCTCCACCTTGGTCCCCGCCGGGTGGTGGATGGCCACCGCCGCCACCTCTGCTGCTTGGCAGTTCCCCATTCGAACCGAACCGTTTCTTTTCTCTCCTTCTTTCTCAAAAAAGAGAGAGAAAAACAATATATCTTGAAACGATATCTTGCGTAATTCAAGAGAATTTCTTTGGGGGGAGTTTCCTAATGATAAGGGGTTGAGAAGAGTAGGTGGATTTTATTAGCTCTGAAGCTGATCGGGAGGGTTCTTGTTTTATCCGATGACGACAGAGAAAACGGAAGAAAGAGAGGTTTTTCAAAAGGGAAAGAGGAGGCGTTGGACAGGGAAAAGTGGAAGTAGGGAAAGCGAAACTGGAACGAATGAGAAGGAGAGGGAGCGAGAGATGGCGATGGGTGTACGAGGAAATTATCTCCTCAATGGAAAAAGAAGAAGAAGAAAGAGAACGACGACAGATGGTGAGAAGGTGGGAGCGGTGGGATGGGGAGCGTTTGGTGTCTTGTGCTTATATCAGCTTCTGCTTCTGGTAAGAGAAAGATGCATGAAATGAAGAGAGAGAGAGAGCTCCTTTTCGTTCGTGCGGGCGTTGGAGACGTGTTAGATCTGCAAAACCCACCACCGATTTCGAGAGTGAGAGAGAGGGTCTTTTTTATCTGACCGAAAAAAGGGAAGTTGTCATTCATACGCAAAACCGAAACATCGATCCGTGATCAGCAATCAGACGACGAGAGATGGGATGGGATGGGATGGGATGGGATTGGGATGGTCCCAGTTTCGACAGGAGTAGTGCGGCTGGTGTGGATCCGTATTGGTCAGCGAGAATCGGGTGTATGATCACTATGAGGGAGTTAGGGGGGTCCTTGGATTCTGGCCATGGAGGACTGAGGTGGAACGTGACCGAAAACGAGACGGCAAATGTCAAAACGAATGGCGTTTTCATCAGGTCTCTTAGTCTAAAGTCTATTCCCGCCAGTATCAATCCATGCCGCCGATCGTGGTGGCTAAGGGGTCAGGACTTTCAACGCCTCGCCCAAGGATTAGTCTGCCTTAAATTCGTCCACAATAATAGTTTGGCTATATTGCCAATCCCATTAAGGTGTGTCCACAATATAATCGGGTCACGTTAGCCGGCTGACACCTAAGTAACAAAATCCGATTAAAATTGGCCGAAAATGATTAAATTGGCACAAAGTAAAAAGATTTAAGAATAAATCGGCACAAAAAAAAGATTTATGACTAAATTGGTAATTTAGTCATAAATTAATACAAATACAAAAAATTTATGACTTTTTAAATATTTCTCCCTCTTTGGATTGGTTGGTAACTCATCAATTCTAAGATTTCGAGTGAAGATGATTGTAGCTAGATATGTTAATATATCAAGGTTTGGATTCCCTCTTATCATTTTGAAGGAAAGTATCGATTTCTACTAAGTCGATCCTTAAAAATCTCTTCCTGCGGGAAAGGCCATAGCACTTGCACATAGGAGGGGATGACGATAATGGTGCCATCTTTGGAGGTTTTAATTATTTCCTAATATTTAATATTTATATCTCAAATTGCTTAACCCCATTCAAGAAGTAGGATGTTGCAACGCTGTTGCTTCTACCTATTTATTTGCAGAAGTTGTGACATATCCAAAGACCCATATGCTATATCTTTAATTGTTTTATGCATCTCATGTAATCCAACTATACTTGACGAAAATGCACAATGCTGAACTATTTATAAATGCGGATGATCTTTATTTCCTATGAGAGAGAGAGAGAGAGAGAGAGAGAGAGAGAGAGAGAGTGGTCATGAACATGAAGATTTGTGAGGGACGGCACGATGCTTGTGGTAGCAACTCGACGTGGAGGTGATGGCATTGACTTTGTTGGTGGCGGCGATGGTGGATGACACAACAATTGTTGAACAAAATGGCTTAAGAGTACAAGAAGAGAAAGGCGGAAGGATCAACTGATTTAGTGACGATTTAATTGAGTGCAGTGAGAATTAGGGGTGAGCATGGTATTGTTCAACGCGGTTTGAAGCCCAAACTAAATCAAACAGTACAAGAATAGTTGGACGAGAACTCTTATTTTGCTTATTGGAACTGAACCAAACAAAAAACTGGTTTCAAACCGAATCAAATCATGATCCAATAGATTGCATTTTACTAAAAAGTTTTCCAATATCGCCACAAGAGAAACACATGTCGATCTTAGCTTCTTGATCCAAATTGACCAACAAAAGTCAAAATTGAACAATAAAGTATGATGTTCTTCGTGATGTAACCTAAAAAATTAATAAAAAATTATTGTAAAATCAATAATCCCAACATACACGCCATATATTTAAAATACAGTTTTGAGTTTGATTCTAAATTTTTTTGAGACCAAACCAAATTACAACGTGGTGTAAATCACGAATCATTTTATTTTTGAAAATTGCCTCTCGTAAACAGAACCAGACCGAAAGAGAACCAAACCGGTTAAAGTGTTCGGTTTGGTTTAACCGGTTTGGTTTTGATTAAACATTTTGAAACGCATTATGCTAACGCATAGTAAGAATTATAGAATAATGGACACACTTCTCTTGTAATCAAGGCAGCAAATGAAAACATCATGTGCAACAGTGGATCACATTGCTTTATAAGTAGTATCAGTGCTTAAACTACAGTGGATGTATGACAGGCAATCGGCTGGTATGCCGTTATCCTAGTGATTAGTAGGTTTTAACCGAAGCCATTATTGCCTGAAAATATGAAGTATCATGTATTAGCATAAGGACTTTTACATGGTGCCGTGATAATGGTTTTCCCACCGGCTGAAGTTAGCATCGGATAAAGAAACATCGCGTCCACTAATATTTTTTGGGAAAATTTCGTTTTCCAAGTCTGGCGAGTAATCTATTTGAACTTTCAAGAATGTCAAATTCGTACCTAAGTGATTGATTTAAGGGAGGAAAGCAATGCATTGAATTCTATAGTTCATGTAAAAGGTGACAATTGATTCCTAACTTTTGATTCGTGCAACAAATCCCGAATCTTTGAATTAAAATTACCAAGTCTTTTCGGTGAATAGTATCCAAAATTTGCTTAAGAGAAAATGAAATTTAGTTTTTTCGGACTTCCTTAAATGTTTAAAATTTGATCGCACCAAACAAAAGTTTAATAACTTGATTTTATTTTTGTATTACAGGTTTTGAACTTGATTGTATCAATTTAAAGTTGAAGACATAATTATGTTTCGTCCATGTAATTTAGGATTTATGATTTGATTTTCCCTTTAATTTAACACCTTGTCCAATTATATGTCTTTTGTTAGGCCTCCATTTGTGCGATGCTCGTTTTGAGATCCATACTCACCAAAATATGCTCTGGTGGGAAAAAAAATAAATTAATGAAAAAATAATACAAATGATCCTTATACTTTAGCTCAATTATAATGTGGATCATGAATTTTGAATTTATTTAATGCAATTCATGAACTTTAACTCAATGTCTAATGTGATCATTGAACTTTAAATTGTTCGATGTAGTCCCTAGACTTTTGGTGCATGTTTAATTTAATCTCTAAACTACCATATTGAATAAATTAAAAATTCAAGGATTAAATTGAATATATATAAAATGTATAGGGACCACATTGAATAAATTGAAAGCTTATATATATATCACATTACACATTAGGCTAAACATCAAGAATCATTTGTGTCGTTATCCCTAATTTAATCAAATCTTATATTTTGAAATCTTAGAAAGAGAAAAGGGTATATTTTGATTTTTAACACAACCAGATAGATTAAACTTGGGTTGTTTACAAACACGTTTTCTCTCGAAATGTAGAGTTTTCCTTCCGACCTTTATGGTTGCCAGTATCTTTAACCCTAATCGTGCAACTCCACTGAATTATCGACATTAAAGACGCAGATTTACTTCAATGTCATCCCTCTTCACACCAATCAGTGGCAATTTCATCGAAATCATTCTCTGCCCTCTACAATTCCATTCCACTTCTTCCGTTTTTTTGGTTTTTTCTTGCACAACCCTTAATTCCATCGAAACCTCTGTCGACATGCATTGTTCCTTTTTGTATATTTCACTGCCCACCAAACACCCAACAGACCCCAACCTTCATCGTTATGCTTGCTAAACCTTTCTTGACATGCACATGCTTTTAGTTCATTCTACTGTCGCTACCTTCCATTTCAAACCTTGCATGGCATCACTACTGTTGCACTCCTTCATCTGATTGCCTCAACTCCTGTGAATTTATTGTCAATGGACGCCTAAGACGACGCCAACTCCTCCTGACTTGCTGCACTATGCCATCGAATGGGCCGCCTTTGGACTGACCACGAAATTGAAGATTGGCTTGAACCACCGCCCCTGCACAGAGTGAAAGAGTGCCAACTCATGCTGATAGGTAAAATAGTATCCAATCCATCTGTCAATTTTCAGGCTCTACAGAAGTTTTTGAAGCAAGTATGGCGAACAGAGGATGTAGAGATTACTCAATGGGATAATGGTTTCTATGTGGTGAAGTTTGAGTTGGAGGGTGAGAAAAATAGAATCTTAGATGGCGGACCATGGGTGTTTTCTAGTCATTTACTCATTTTTAGGCCTTGGAAACCAAATACACCCCTACATTGTTATGAGTTTACCTCTTGCAATTTGTGGGTGCAAGTTCATGGTCTACCAGTGGAATGGTGTTATGAGGAAATGCTATGCAAGGCTGTTAAACATGTAGGAAAGGTGCTGGAGGTGAAATTAGACTTTAAAGAAAACTCCACATTCAAAGTAGGTAGGGTTCGTGTAGAATTCAGCTTAAGTGAGCCACTGAAATCAGGACAACTAATACGGATAGCATGAAAACCTCTTTGGTTGGACTTTAGGTATGAACGATTGCCCCACTTTTGTTATTCCTGTGGCAAAATTGGCCATTATGCAACCTACTACAAGGATATACCTTTTACAGAAGCTAAAATGGAAGGAAAGGAGAAAATGATGTATGGGCATTGGTTGCGAGCAGAGGTTAAAGTGCCTAGTCCTTATTGGGTTACCTTTTATGAAACTTGTGATATACAACATGAAGAGGTAGTTCCTGAGACACCATCTCCTTCTCCTGTACTTCCTGCACTTCCACCTTGTGAGGGCACATCCACAACAGAATAGCACTCTACTATCCCCACTACACCAGCCGCAACCACATCAGAATCTGCAAAGGATAAGTCCTTGTTAATAATGAAGGATACTTAGCTCTAGGCAATTCAGTACACAAAGCAAGAGGCACGCATTCAGCACCAAACAGTAACCCATAAAACTTGTTCTACTCTACCACCTATCATACCTCAACCGTTGGCTGGCAATATCCTCTTACCTCTACCACAGGGCAACTTTAGTTCTGAATGTGCACAGCAACAACCACTCATACCATCGTCAGGAGTTGATATTAATCATAAGAAGAAAAAACATATCAAGCTATCGACCAAGGCAACTATTTCAAAGAAGCAGAAACGCCATACTCATTATCAGATGCCTTATATAGTAGAAAATTTGGATGAAAAACAGTTGATGGAAATGCCTGCTAGGTTCGTTGACGACTTACAGCAGCGGGCTTTGGTGGCTGGCCCTCAACAGCCACCGATAGACAAATGAAGCTCATAAGTTGGAATTGTCAGGGCTTGGGCTCGGCCCTAACAGTTCGTGCCCTAAAGGCCCTAGTGGCTAAAGAAGAACCTGACCTTATCTTTTTGATGGAGACTAAAAATCAGACATAAGTTCTTCAGCGAGTCCAGACTCGTCTTAAATTCCAGCAATCTTTTGTGCTTGATCCTCTTGGCCTTGCAGGAGGTCTGGCCCTTTTTTGGCATACTCATATTAGTATTACTTTACACCGTATTGATCAGTATATGCTTGATTTCCTTTGTATTGACCATCGTTCTGGTAGGTCGATGCATTTTACATGTCTCCATGCCCCTTCAGTTTATCAAGCATGAATTCATTTTTGGAATGAACTCAGACAGCTAGCATTTTGTAATACACTGCCCTGGATTTGTATTAGGGACTTTAATGAAGTGCTATACCTTTGGGAAAAAGAAGGCAAACGACTAGCTGATCCGAACAGGATGCAAGCATTTCGAGAGGTACTTTATGATTGTTCACTGGTGGATGTAATTAGTAAGGGCTGCGCATATACTTGGATGAATAACAGGGAGGGTGAGGAATTGGTCAAGGAAAGATTAGATCGGGCTCTATGTAATTTGGAATGGCATGGAATTTTTCCAGACACTGAGGCTATAGCCCTTCCTGCATTGGGCTCCAATCACAGTCCATTACTCTTATCTATGAAAGGCCTTCCAAAGCGTCGTCACAAATCCTTTTATTTTGAGGCGTTCTGGTTGCAGGAAACATATTGCCATGATGTTATTTCTAAGGCCTGGAATTCAATCAATCTACCAAGGCACAAGCTTCCTCAACGACTACTCAAGGTTTCTGCAGCACTCTCGAGATGGAGTAAATCTAAATTTTCAGTTCCCCGACAACAAATTTCCCATCTCCAGCACCAGCTTCAATCTCTTGTTAATAGACCAAATTGCAACAATGCTACGCAACAAATCTAGTACCTCAAGGCAGAGATTCATAAGTTATGGGAGCAAGAGGAAAGATTCTGGGCTATGAGATCTCGAATCAATTGGCTCAAGTGGGGCGACAAAAATACTAAATTTTTCTATGCAACTACACTTCAACGTCGCCAAAGAAATAGAATAAGTATGTTATAATATGATGATAACAGCTGGGTTTGCGATGAGAATGATTTAAAGACTATGCTGGTTACCTACTATTCCACCATCTATCAATCAATAGGTCCTTGAAACTATGAGTCTATCCTTCATCAATGCTTGCCCACGGTAACAGCAGAAGTGAATGAGCATTTAACGTCGGAACTCACACAAGAAGAAGTTCAATGTGCAGTCTTCCAACTGGGATCAACTAAGGCCCCCGGACTCGATGGATTGAATGGCCTCTTTTACCAATCGTACTGGGATATTTTAAAGGACAAAATTTTTCTTGCGGTACAGGATTTCTTCAAGAGGGGAATCATGCCACCAGAGCTTAATAAGATGATCATCACTCTCATTCCTAAAATTCCACATCCATAATGGTTAGATCACTATCGCCCTATCAGCTTGTGTAATTTTGCCTATAAAATTATATCAAAGATCCTTGCTAATAGGCTTAAACCCTGGCTTGAGACCCTAATTTCCACTGAGCAAAGTGCCTTCGTCAGTAGTCGTCAAATCCAGGATAATATTCTTATTGTCCAGGAAGTGCTTCACCAGCTAAGAACACGAAAGCGAAGACGGGATTTTAAGGCAATTCTGAAAATGGACATGAAGAAAGCATACGATCGAGTGGAATGGGATTTTCTTAAAGCTTATCTCCTAAAATTTGGATTTCATCCCCTTTGGGTGAACTGGGTAATGGAATGTGTAACAACAGTCTCTTTCAGTATCAAATTTAATGGGGAACTTTTAAGCTATTTCCAACCAACTCGCGAACTCAGACAAGGTGATCCTCTTTCTCCTTATTTATTTATTCTGATGGCGAATGTCCTGTCCAATCTCATTCATCAGGCACTTAATATGGAGCATCTTAAAGGCATCAAGTTAAACAGGTTTTGCCCTACACTTTCTCACTTATTTTTTGCGGATGATGCTATATTTTTCTTAGATGCCAAGCTGATGGAATGTCAAAATCTATCCAATATTATCAATCAATATTGTCTGGCCACTGGACATGAAGTAAATAGAAACAAATCTGGAATATTTTTTAGTAGATATTGCCCCATGGTCCTATAGGAAAATTTGGCCAATGAATTCAGAGTGCCTTTGATGCTTAGAATAGGCAAATACTTAGGCATACCCTCAGATTGGGGGAGATGAAAAAGAGAGATGTTTGCCTGGATATTGGGCAAAGTTGATTCTAAGTTAAATGGTTGGAAAGAAAAGCTTATCTCCAAGGGTGGTAAGGAAGTTCTGATCAAGGCTGTTGTCCAAGCAATCCCTCAGTATGCTATGGCTATATTTAAAATCCTTACTTCTATTTGTAAATCTGTTGAAAAGAAAATTGCACGCTTCTGGTGGCAAAATAATAGTACTAAACTTGGCATTCACTGGACGAACTGGGAAGAGCTTAAAAAGAATAAAACCAAAGGTGGTCTTGGCTTTAGGGACCTTATGGATTTTAATAGAGCCTTACTTGGAAAACAGGCATGGCGTTTAATTCAGGGACCTTCATCCCTGTGGAGTAGGCTATTTAAAGGTCTCTATTTTCCATTATGTTACCAAGAGGAATATTAGGTGGTCCAACTCAACGAGATGAACCCCCGTTGTTAGCAGATTATATTGATTTCAGCCACAACACATGGAATGCTCCTCTCTTGCGAAGGTTTTTTGATGATTCCACTGTGGCTGAAATTCTTACCATACATTATATCTTGGATCAACTTATCTGGTTTGCATCTATTGATGGCAAATATAGTGTAAAAAAGGGATACCAATCAATTAGACAGAGACAGATAGTCCTCTGTGGTGTTACTCTCAACATAGCCACTGATTCGACTCAAACTTGGGAGATGCTATGTAAACATATATGGAAGTTGCAGATACCCCAAAAAATAAGACTATTTTTGTGGTCCCTTAGCCATAATGCTCTACCGACCAAGACTAACCTGTTCCATCGCCACATTATCCCAGACATTATATGCCCTCTCTATTCTACAGATGCAGCAGAAACAACAGCACATACATTTCTATATTGCCAATGGACATCAGCTATCTGGTCTCATCCTCTAATTAATATTTAGATTCCTACACCACACATACAACATCTCGGAGATTGGCTTGGAAATATGCTGTCATAGAATCAAAACTCACCAGCTTTCGAAGTGGTTGCTGCACTCTTGTGGAATATCTGGAAAGCCAGAAACAATGTTATCTTTCGGCATCAATGTCCAGATCCACTTAGGGTCGTTGATCTATCTCTAGCTACTATTCGATCGGCATAGTTGTCCTCCATAGCAGGCAGTATCATGACAAAAACCTGTCTCAGCCCAGAAGAACTCTGGCGACCCCCTGATCCCATATTCCTGAAAGTGAACATCGATGGAGCGTTTCAACCGGGCGGTACTGAAGGGACTATGGCCTACATCTGCTGTGATCATAATGGGAAGTTTATCAATGGACTTACCAGAAGTTTTGTAGCTTCGCCTGCTTTGCAAGCCGAATATCATGCGTTCACGATCACTCTGCACTACCTGTTGGAGAAGAATAGAGCCTCTGATCTGCTTGTGATGGAATCAGATTCAAAAACCCTAATCGATTTGGTGACACGCTTAACTGATTCGCCATGGGAGGTTCGATCGCTCAGTGCAGAAGCTGTGGCTCTTCTTTGCAACTTCTCCAATTTGCGAATTAGGTTTTGTAGAAGAGGGGCGAATTTTGGGGCATATTGGGCTGCCAAGGCTCATAAAACCGGTTCTCTTCCCTCTAGCTGGGCCTCCTCACCTCCTACTGCTTTATTAGATATCCTTTATGCGGATGCTTTGGCTGCTAATTGTAATATTAACTCCTTCTAAATAATATTAGTTTTTTCTGACCCACAAAAAAAAAAAAAAACTTGGGTTGTTTACAAGTTTCACTGCTCTTTTTTTTTTTTTTTTGTTGCTATATATATATTTTCGGGATGACATCCAAACATTAGGTTCTATACGAATGCACGTAAAGCGCCTCGTCTACGTTGAATTTGAACATGACAATCTGATTAGGCACAAAAAGAGCACACCCATAAATTTTATGCACTCATTACATTTCAATTGGTTAATAACTTGTTCTGAGCAAGACGGGGTTCATAGCACTAGTGGCATGTCATGATTTACGATGGATCACCGAAGATACCTTTTGCCTTGTTGATTTGAATCGATTGTATCGATTATGATAGACGTGGAGGACGTGATTTTGAAGGGATCCAGGCATGCTTGAATAGCTACTTTGGTGTGGTTGTACACGGTTAGTGATGTTCGAAAAATCAAATCTATGTGTAACACGATGGAATTGTATAACTCCAACTCCTATTTAAGTTATTACTACCATCTTATTCGATCGTGAAGTTAGCAAGGTGCATAAAGATGGTACACTCATTATTTTAGTGGGTCATCCGACACCACCCAAACATTTAATTCATCAATTATGTATCTATCGATGTTTCTTTGTCATTAGAAAAAAGAAATATGCCACAGGTATATTTTGCTAGAAAATAAATGATTTGGAAAATATTTTCCTGAAAATAATTTTTTATATCATTTACAAAAATAAATAAATGGAAAATATTTAGAAATAAACATATGTTGATAATGAATATTTTTATCAACTAATTATTTCAAGTAATTATGTTATCATTTTTAGAAAAATATTTTTTAAATCATTTATTTTTCGCGATCTAAATGGAGTTACAAACAAAATCCATCGGTAAAACAAAACATAAATGGATTTTCCATTTATTATTAAGATGTATATGATATACATGACATACAGCCCAAAACCACAACAAAGTCAAAATTTGACTCATTACGAGTAAACGTGCGTTTCGATCCAAAAAGAAAAAAGAAAAAAGAAGAGTATGTGCGTGCAACCAAAAGGCTTAATGTCTGAAATAACTCTGAGCTATAACTTAAGCTTCATAAAGGGCGACAAGTCAATCTTCCAAATCCAGATTAGCTCGAGATACAACAAATTGCTTACTCTTTTTTTTTTTTTAACAGAAACAAATTGCTTACTTTAGGATGCGTTTTTTTCACAGAAAATGAATAATTTGAAAAATATTTTTCTAAATATGATCGTTTGTTTACTTATACAAACGAATGATCAAAAAGTTATTAATCATCCATAAAAATATTTAAATATAAATTTTTATTGATAATGAATGTATTATTCATTAGCTAATTATTTCAAGCTATAAAAGCAATCATTTTAAGAATTTTTTTTTTTCAAAATTGTTCATTCTTCGTAAAACAAATGGAGCCTTAGCCATGATCACAACTCCAAAAATTGTTCCTGCATTCAAATTAAGAATTTTAGGAACCAATGTTTAGTAGATTTTTTACCCAAATGACATCTAAGGCTTCCTTTATTTCGCGAAGATTCAATGGTTTGAATAACGATTTCTTAAAAATGATAATTTGTATCGCTCATAAAAATGAACAATGAAAATTATGTTCACATTCATGAAAATATTTATACATAAATTGTTGTCGATAATGAAATTTTTTTCATTGACTAATTATTTCAGGCGGCACAAATAATTATTTTTAAGAATATTTCTTTCAAATCACTCATTTTCTATAAAATGAACAAAGTTTAAGAGAACCCAATGCTAATGAACCACTCGGATTAGACCACGAGCCTATTTGTGCAGCTTTTCCATAGCCATTACAATTGTAAAAATCGATGTGGCAACTTTTATGAGGTGTTTAGCATGTACTTTATAGCTGCGGTATCCTTACATTGTGCGCGGGTTGAGATTTCGATCCCTCTGTCGTATAGGATTGTGGTTGATAATCCTCGTACGCATTTGAGTACGTATTACAACCCTCACATGCAAATTAGACTTCATTTAGAACATCATTACATAAAGCGAAAATGACACAAAATGATTTTTGAACTTAAGCATTGTGCAATATGATTTATGAACTTTTAATTTGTTAAATATGATTTCTTAGTCTCTAGACTTTTGATACATATTTAATTTAATTCCTAAAATATATAAAAATGTTTAATGTTCATTAAACCTTAGGCTAGCAACACGCAATGGCTAGAGACTCTCACCTCGTCTAGGCGAGGGCGTTGTGACCCTCGTCGACCTCACTTGGGTGAGAGACACCGTTGTCAGCCCAAGGTTCGAAAAAAAAGGAAGAAAATAAAACAAGTAGAAAAAAAATTAAAAAGTTATACAAAGATAAAAAAATAAAAAATATAAAAATTATTCACATCGGCATTGACTATGCCATGTATGATGGTTGGCATTAACTAGAACACAATGTTGGCAATTCAAGGTTAATATTGGTTGAGAAGACTAGATTGGCAAAATTTTCGAAGTGTTTAAAACTAAATTGACAAATTGTCATAAGGTCTTGAATTAAATTGGAACAATTAAAATATCTAAGACCGAACTGTTAAATTATCAAAAGGTTTAGAATTAAATTTGCTAAATTGAATGGTTTAAGATTGAATTGACACAAGTGCAATAGGTGTAGGTTTTTTTTTTTTTTTTTGGTAATTTCCTCCATTCTAAGAATAAATACTGATGAACTCAAAAATCAAATAGATTGGTATATCCAAATGTTAAATAAAACTTGTACGAGCGTGCAAGGGCACAAAATCATGACTCGATTCGACTATGGATAACTCTTTCAAGAAATTAAGTCTTTTGAATGATATGACTCGAATGATTATGATGATGGTCTGGTTTTTTTTCTTTTTTTTGGTTGATAATATTGCTTTCATTCATTCATTAAACGCTGGCTTTACGTGAAAGGATAAGTTGGACTCAGAACACAAAATAGTCCGGAGGGGATTGGGGGGATTTCGCTTCCATGTTGAGGGGAGTATTTTACGCTGAAACACCTTTGCAACCTAGTCCACGACGCAGTTCGCTTCTCTCGAGCGGTATGCAATACTTGCATTTGTCAGCTGGGCCAAACGCAGTTGACATTCATGTACTTGGTCCTTCATGGCCCATGGCGCCTCTTCCCAACCTAGAATCGATTGAACTAAAGTGCGACAATCACTTTCGCAAAGTACACGCCTTCTATGTTCATGTACTTGCCCCACTTGCTTCTCTTCTCTCTGTTTCAGCATGTATAATCCATGGAGCAAAGCCAGGGTTTCTGCTTGCAAAGATGAAGAGGCGTATACTTCTGTAGCGAAGCCATCGACAATGATTCCTCTGGAATCCCGTAGCATACCTGCAATCGAACTGGGCGCGTCTCCTTCCACCCACGAGCAGTCCACATTTAGCTTCAGATCTCGGTCTTCCGGAGCTATCCACTTCACAAGTAAGTTCGCCATTCCTATTGTCTCTTTTCTCTTGCTTGGGTTCCAACACTAATAAGTACGGTTTTGTGTGAGGGATGTTTCAATTATCGCCTCTGTTTGGGATTTCCTACCCCGAAAGACTTGGTTATTCCTGTTTTTCCAGATTTGCCAAAGTATCTCCGCAACTATTTCTTCGGTAGGTGAGTTTAGCTTTGTTTCGAAGAATTCTGCCAACCACTTATCCATTCTAGTAACCTTTTGTGTGATGTGGCTGAGGTTTAATCTTAGATCTGACCATAATTTGTGGACTGTTTTGCAGAAAAAAGAATATATGCTCGATTGTTTCAGGGTATTTTGAACAGAGAGGGCAAAGCGGGTCAGGTAAGATGTTTCTTTGGTAGAGTTTTTCTTTTGTTGGCACTGCATCCTGACATATACTCCACAGAAAAATTTTCAATTTGGGGGGAATTGAGAGATTCCATATTTTTGTCCATAGGACTCGGGGTGGCTGGTATGAAGATGACGCTCTGTTTGTGTCCTATTTTGAGGATTTGATATAAACTCTGTTATAACCACTTTTTACTGTGTACTTCCTATTCTTGTTGCCTATCCATATCATTTGATCTGACTTTGTCTGCAAGGTGATAGGGATAGCTAGAATTTCATTTGCAATTTTCCTTTCAAACATATGGTTTAGCATCAGTTCTTTCCATTCCTTGTGTTCCTCATCTATTAATTCGGCCACCATTTGAGGATCGTTCGTGTCACACGCCGAACCTCGAGCGCGCCAACATTCCACCATGGTCATGCAAATGTGACATTCCTAGGTAGTGTCATCAACCCCATTCATTTCTTAATGTGTAACCGGAACGTATTATAAAACTTCTAACAATAAAATATGAGATAGAAAAACAGGAAGCAAAACCACAACATAACACTTTCATAATTCAATAGAATTACAAACAGAGGTCTATGACCAAAAGTCTACAAAATACCGGCTCTTAAAAAAGAACTGTCCTATGATTTACAAGTCGGACACGTTCTCCAATCCTTATGACTTCACTTCTGCAACTCCTCAAAGCCAACCAAAGTTATCTGGCCGCTCCGTCCACCAGAGACCTGAAATTTTAATCCCACAATTGGGATGAGACATTGTCTCAGTAAGTTCAACCCCTTAAACCCCTATTAGAAAGAAAATACATCCCGGGTGGCCTAGTCACATCACACAGAAGACTTACCTCGTCTTAATTTCTTCTTGCAGATTAGCACAATTTGAATCACACAACCTCAGGTAGTAATAATAATTCAAACAATTGGAACATCATCACTTTCATATAAATTACAATCACATTTAACACGCATTCCAATTATTATTCACTACCACACAAGGGCATAGCCTACTCGCAGTTCGGCTATCTACTGACATTAATGCTAGGCATCGCCTCTCCTCTTGGAGCGCGGCTTCGTCATTACGTCAACGGCATTCCTGAAGGAGCATGGGTCCAGTTGGCCTAGCCTCTACTACGACCCGAGTCACGTCACTCTGTTGACGGTATTTCTAAAGGAATAAATGTTCAGTTGGCGTAGCCACTACTGTGACCAAGTCTTTCAACCAGCACACGACAATTCAATAATCAATTGCATAAATCATCACTCAATTTGCAATATCTAATCATCAAATTCATAATTTGAATACACAGTAGTGATCAGCATGAAATTTTGAGAATTTAGGGTCCCAAAATAATTTTCGGAATTTATTAAATAATTAAATTTATTCCGAAAATTAATTAAATAATAATATTTTAATAATTTCGAAATAATAAAATATTATTAAATTATAAAATTATTTCGAAATATTTATTTATTCCAAAAGTAATTCATTTATATCAAATCACCATTATACTAATATAAACATCAACTTAATCTTAACTAAACATACTTTAAATTAAACCAACCTCTTAATCTAATTCACAATTAAATAAACTAAACTAACAACTTAAGTTTACTTAACTTAGACTAAGCACACTTAGGGTATCATTAACCATCTAATTAAGATTTAGTGAGTTAAACTCACCCAATTAACAAGTCGAGCAGACCAAAACGACGAGGATGCTGAGGGGAACAACTTTTCTCAAAGCGGGCCAAGCATCCAGAGCTGGGAAGATGGCCAAAACGGGCCAAAATCGAGCTACCATACCCATTTTTTTGCTCATTGATGGTTGCTGGTTGGGGGCGGATCCGGCGCTGGTTGAGGTGAGCAAGGGTCGAGAGGAGCTGAGGGAGTCCCGGCGGCTGAGGCAGGGGTGCACGGCGGCTCACGGCGATGGAGACGAGCTTCAGCGGTTCTTGGAACGCACGGACCGAGGCTGAGACGCAGCTGGGCGTCGACCAAGCGCGGGCAAGCACGAGCAGCGGCGGAGCATGAGACGACGAGCGACGACGACGACTTCGGCTGTGGTGCACGGTGGTGAGGCCTCAACGGCGAGCTGGCTTCGTCGGTCTTCAACTTGCAGGGGCGTTGAACAACAAGGGAATGGAGGAGAGAGATGGAGATGCGAGCGGGTAGGGCGAGCGGTGAGGTGAGGGGCTGCGATGGCGTGCAGCGGCAGTGAATGGTGGAGGTGTGCGGCTTCTCCAGCTTCGCTGGTTGCTGGGTTCCGTCGAGCAGCAAGAAGGGAGATGGAGAGAGGAGCACGACCGGAGATGGAGATGGAGATGGGAGAACCGGTTCCTCCCTCTCTCTCTCTCTCTCTCTCTCTCTCTCTCTCTATCTCTCTCTCTCTTAGGTCACTCAAACACATGGCCCACCATGACCTCACATGAGGTCATCTTCCACTCACACTAAGCTTCCACAACTATCTTCAGTGGGTCCAATTTCCTTTTCTGTCGTGGCATGAAATCTTGTATCAATTTCATTCAATTGTCTTCTAATTGAACCAAATTAAAGTCCATAAAATTAATCCAATGTCACCACACTTCAATTCAAATATTTACTTATATCCATAGAACCAACTTAAGTCTCACAAGTACGACCAAAGGTGGGCCTACTAATTTCTCGAGCCAAATTAGCCATTCTTTGATTTAATTGCTGAAAAATTCTGATTACATGAAAAATCTTCTAAATATGAGTTAATATTCCTAAAATGATTTGTGACACACCCTGACTTCCAATTTCTGAATTCGATCTTAATTTCACGGTTAATTTCACTTTGGCATGATACTAGCGCGTCTTGATCTACCGGGTAGCTTTTAAAAAATTTCGTGCATTTAACCTATGGTTGATCAATCCAAGCCACAATGTACATCTTTGACACATTGGCGACTCTCGGTTGTCGGGATAATCTCAAGGTTTCAAATACGGACACAGGGTATCAAAATGATAGAAAAGCCGGTCCAGTGCCGATCGACAAGAATTGTGCGATTTGGTGGAATCACCCACACTCGATCATATGCCTCTGTCGAGTCGACTTATCTCTGATTTCTAATCGATTTTTAACTGTGTCGTAATGACCCTTGCAGATTAACTTGGTCGAAAGGTCATTTCTTGATCAAATTCTCGAGTCAGAATTTCTTAACGGCTTCACCTGATAGACTAGTTAACCCATGAGTGATCAGTTCAGGGAAAAGAACTATATGCGTGCCAACGAAATGCCCGTCTCAATTTATTGAAAATAGAATTGGAAAATCGGGATGCCACAGTCCGTGTTTTCAGGACCTCCTATCACTCCTTGGGGCAGCTAGTGATCTTGACGGATATTAATGGATTTCCCGTCATCCACAACCCATCTTAATTCTGGTTCAATGGCTTCCCGTCCCATTAAAATGCTCTGCCATCCCCAAGATGGTCTCTGACCTCGTTTTGCGTTCCAAAAGTTTCCATTAGGGAAGTATATGCCTCTCAGGATTTGGCTCCATAAGGCTGAAGGGGATTGGGATAATCGCCACGCCTACTTTCCCAACAATGCTTTGTTGAAAGTGATTAAATCTTTAAAACCTAGACCTCCCCTATCTTTTTTGGATTTTAGAACCTCTCATTTCTTCTAGTGCATGCCTTTCTTGGCTTCATTTTGCTTCCACCAAAATGCTGCAATTCTTTGTTCAATGGCTCGACAAACCGAAATAGGAATCTTGAATATGGACATTGCATATTGTGGTAATGCTTGCACAACATTTTTGATCAAAATTTCTTTTCCAGCTTTAGACAAATATTTTTCTTTCCATCCTGCTAGCTTCATATTTACTCTTGCCAATATCCATGCGAACATCTCTTTTTTCGTTTCACCCCAATCGAATGGTATTCCAAGGTATTTACCAATCCTGTCAATGCTTGGCACTTGCATCTCTTGGGCCATATTCCTTTTCAACTCCGGTGGACAGCCATTGCTAAAAAACATGCATGACTTACTCAGATTAATCGCTTGACCCGTTGCGTAGCAATATTGATTTAGAACAACCCCCAAGCTTTGACACTCTCTAACAGTCCCATCCATAAAGAAAAATAGCATCATCAGCAAATAGCAAGTGGGATAGCGTAGGGCAATACCTGTTTAGTTTTATCCCTTTAATACTTCCATCCTCCATGGCTTTCTGCAGCATCCTTGAGAGCACATTAATTGTCAATATAAATAAGTAGGGAGATAGGGGGTCTCCTTGTTGAATCCCTTATGTAGGTGAGAAGTACTCCGTTGGTTCTCCATTGACTTTCACATTAAAAGAGACCGTTGACACACATTGCATGATTAAATGTACCCACTGATCACAAAAGCCCATTTTTAACATGCACATTCAAAGAAAATCCCATTCCACTCTATCATATGCTTTTTGCATGTCCAGTTTCAATATTGCCTGAAATTTCTTTTTCCTCTTCTTAATTCTCATTTGATGCAGTACTTCTTGAACAATTAGGATGTTGTCTTGAATTTGTCTTCCTTGAACAAAAGCACTTTGTTCATGTGAAATGAGTTGTGACAGCAACGGTTTTAATCTGTTTGCCAAGACATTCGAAATGGTTTTATAGCTGAAATTACATAAATTGATTGGTCTAAATTGGCTAATATTTTCTGGGCTTTTAACTTTTGGTATGAGAGCAATATGTGTCTTGTTGAGGATGGGATCAAGATTACATGAGTCAAAAAATTTCTAGACCATAAGCATTATATCCTTTTTTATATCTTCCCAGAAATGCTGGTAGAACTGTCCATTTAGGCCATCTGGTCCAGGGGCCTTTAGGGAGCCTAGCTGGAAAACAGCTCCTTTCACCTTCTCCTCTGATATATTAGCCATCAAGAGGTCATTCATCTCCATTGAAACTACTGTTTGACATTAAGTTAGTATGGGCTGAAGGTTCCTAGGTCCCACCGAGTCATAAAGAGATCGATAGTAGTCCATAATGTGGTGTTTGAGCACCTTGGGATCCCTGCTCCAATTCTGGTCATCAACTTTCAGCATGGTTATTTTGTTGCGTTGTCTCTTTTGAACTGTAGTAACGTGGAAATATTTAGTGTTTTTATCCCCCCAATGGAGTCAATTGATACGGGACCTTAGTCCCCAATACATCTCTTCCTGTCTCCATAGTTGATCAATGTCTGCCTTTAACTGTTGAATTTCTGCTTTGCTGGATTCTCGGGAATTACTATTTGTAACTTCCATTAGTCGTTTCTTGAGTTCTTTGATTTGAGATGATGCATTAGAAAATTTCTTTTTACTCCATTCAGCTAGTTCCTTCGTTATTTGATAAATTTTCTATGGCAAACTTCTGTGGTCTTGAGAACTCGTAGCCCAACTGTCCATAACAACATCCCTGCATTCTTTTTCATCTAACCAATATGCTTTAAATCTGAACACTCTCTTCTTTTTGCCATGAACAGGATATAAGGAGAGAAGAAGCAGGCTATGATCCGACCCAACCGCTGATAAAGCCAAAACTTCAGCATTTGGAAAGGTAACTCGCCATTCCATTGTAGATGCTGCTCTGTCTAATCGCTTCTTCACCAATTCTTCCCCTTCTCTATTGTTAGACCACGTATACATACAACCTTTACTATCAATATCCATTAAGGTGCATTCATTAAGTATATCCCGAAATGCTGCAATTATGTAATAATCAGTCTTCTTTTTGCCTTCCTTTTCCCAGTTATACAGAGTGTCATTAAAGTCCTCCATACATAGCCATGGTAATTGATTGGATGTATGTAAACCTCGTAGTTGTTGCCATAACTGAATTCTCTCCTGGAAATTTGTTGGAGCATAGAGGAAAGTAATCCTCATAAGTTGGCCGCTATTAGGATCTTCACACTCCGTATCTAGTAAATTATTGGAACTGCATTGCACTTTTACTTGAACCTCTTCGCTCCACATGAGAGCCAATCCCTCGGCAATTCCTGTTGGCTGCACAAAGAAAGCCTTTTGATATTTAAGTCTCTTTCTTACCCTTTCCACCATTGTTTCCATCAGGAAAACCAAACTAGGCCTTTTAAGAGCCACTAAGGCTCTAAGCTCTTGGAACGTTAGGAGGTTGCCTAGCCCCTGATAGTTCCAGCTCAAAATCCTCATGATGTCGCCGGTGGCTTATTAGGGCTAGCCACAAAAGCCCAGTCTTTCCCATCTTTCACTAGTTGAATTGGTGTCTCTAGTAATTCCATCTCATATATTATTAACAAACTTGATCCCTCAAGCTTCTTCTGTTTTTTTCGCTTTTAAAAGCTTTGGCCCTTGCCTATTAATGTCTCCTGTGTCATTCTGCCCTGCATCAGGCGAGTCAAGCAAATATAATGGTTGTTTCCCTGTTCCTGTTTTAGCTACTGCATCCCTTATAATTTCTGCTCTGTGTTCATTCGATGATGGATTTTTTGCCATTTTTTTGCTTCAATTAGGCCCAACGGTAGGCTCTGCTCCTTTACATCCCACAATCTCTATATTTGACTACATGGGAGTTTCAGGTACGTATTCCTCTTCCTCTGGGTTAGATATTATTTTTCCATAAAAAGCTGTCCAGTGAGGACTCCTGTCCCTTACCTTCGCTTTAAGCCATGGCTCATATTTTCCTACCCTATTTTCTGCCCATTATGTTTTTTCATAGGGTATTTCTTCACAATTGGAAGCGTAGTGCGCTAGTTTTCCACAAGAATAGCAATAGTGAGGGAGGCACTCATATTTGAACTCCACCCACAGATTTTTTTTGCCAATCATCACTAGAGCCCCTGTTTTTAGAGGAGCTGATAGGTCAAGGTCAACTCTTACTTTCCCCGTTTTATAGAGCACATTTCTTCTATTCTCTAACTAAACTTCCTTCACTTTTCCCACTTTTCCAGCCACATCAGTGTATACTTCTTCCAGAATCCATCCAGGAGGCAAGCCAACAATATGGATCCAGAAGTCGTAGCGCGAGAAATCATAGCAGTGTTCGGGAATGTCAGGTACACATTGTTTTAGAACCAGTAAATTACTTGCAAATGACCAAGGACCAGATTTAAGCACCATTTCTTTGTCTACCTCTGATTCGAAAACAAAGGAGAAAAACCCAAACTCTTTTTGAGAAATTTCCACTGCTTTTAACTTCCAAGCCTTCTTCATTGTGTTGCAAAATGCCTGGAAATTTACATTCGGCTTCGATAGAAGCTTACCAAAGAGAGTATGTTTACATTCGATAAGTTTATTTGTTGGGGCTTCCTTTCTTACAGCAACCACATCATCTTCTAACCATAAATGCCCTAAACTCTTGCATAGAGCAGCTACACGAATCTGATTTTCCTCATTACTCTCCATTTTCAAAGCTTTCTGGTGCGGAATCAGAACATGGGAACTTCGTACCTGATTTGGGGGTATTTCTAACTTCCGATTGAAGGGAGCTCCATCTAACAAATGAAGGATAACTCAGCCGCTTTGAGGGGTAAGGCAGTCCGGTCTTCCATTTAAAACAGAGATCGAGAGCTTAGAAGGAGGAGATGAAATGAAGCGTCAAGTGGCGAAACGTTTGGAGGGGATCTCATTTTTAGGGTTTGGATGAAGGGTTTTCGGTTTTGTGGGTTGTGGTTTTTTCATTTTCCTTGGATATTACGGGATGGGTTCACCATTGTAGGAGGAATGAAAGCGAGGTTTAGGGTTTGGAAGGTCGATCACCCTTTGGGGATAAGGAGAGACTCCTCTACCGGTGTAGATAGTTTAGAACATTGATGGTCCGGTTGACAGTACTAATTTTACATCTTAGTTGCCTTAAAATAAAAAATAAACGAGAAGTTGCTGGTTCAACAAGATTAATAATGAAGTTGTACCATATTGCCCCTTCTTACGCCATTCACCTGCGACCTCCATAATTATTACGTCAATTTCCCCAATAGGATGACAAAAATAACTTTCCTTCTTTTTTGTCCGACTTGAAAGCGATAATCTATCCGAAAGACCGATATTAATGCATACGAAACGGAAATTCCACACTGCAAATTACAAATCGGCAAATATTGTTGGCTGTACATATATCTAAGTTGTTGCCAAGGTCGAAGCCTTGAAATTGGAGGTCCAAGAGCTCAAGAGAGAGCTAGTCTTGTGCAAGGCTAGTTTCACGAACGGTGACAAGCCTGGAAGCTGGAGGTCCAAGAGCCCAAAATCGAGTTGTGCGCTAAATGTGCTGAAGCCCAGGGAGTTCCAGGGCAACTAGTCCACCAAAGAGGTGAACATCTTCCTATGGAGAATAGAGCAATACTTTGGCGTTGTTGGCATCCAAGATGTCCTGCCTGCTAATGCATTGTTTTGGAGGCGTAATAGGTGTGATGAGACCAAATGAGTTACTGATCCCATCAATATGGGGATAATTTCAGTGAGGAATTTTGGGATTATTTCTTCCCTAAGTTTGCTCAACAAAAGACCTGTAGCAAGCTCCGTTGCCTTGAGCAACGAAGCATGAAGTATGTGAAGAAATTGACCAAGCTCAAGCTCTAAATTCTCAATCTAGGGAAGCAGGAGGCCTTTAGGGGCGATCATGGATGGATTAAAGCCATGGCCCAACTCGAGCTCGAACGAACGAACGAACGTCCAAAACAATTTTGTACAAAGAGTTGTCCATAGAAAATGAGATATTGGAGAGGCATACGTAAGCGTAAGCAAGAACGCAGAATAATCAAATCACCAATTTCATTTATATATATAAATAAAACCTAGACGAGTTGGGCACATGATTGACTTTTATAAAATAATAAGATACACAATATTAAATTACAAATCGAAAACCTGTTGGATCTGATCAGATCTAAAGAAGAACTTGCTGCCCCTAAACTTCCTTTGACTGTGTCATTCGAAAGCCAATAATTCTTTCAATATAAGATCTTGTCTCAGTTCAAGTAGTTGGCACCAGCACAAGAACTCCCCTAAAATACAGCAGGAAAAGGATAAATAAAAAAAATAAGATATGCACAACCATGTCCAGCTTTGCATTTTTTTCGTCACAACCTAACCCCTTTATTTAACAAGATTATAATTATAATCTCATAATATATTTCACAGCACTATGATCACTTAGTCAATAGCCACAAAGGTAGCAAATTAATTACCGAAGGCAAAAGTAATCTTTGGAATCTCTAGATTGAATATGAAATTGATGTACTGAAAGTTATAGCTGATTGTAGTGATTTGTCTTGATTTTGAATAAGAGTCTGCCACATCACTTAATACATCAATTTGTTGGTAGATAAGTCCTAGTATATTTGGTATAATTGTTGGTTGTCGTATTAACAATAAGGAAAAATCATAAGGCAAAATTAAATGAAAGAATGATTCTGCTGAACAAATCAAACCCAGAAATACAAGAAGGAAAGGCAGCAATAGATCTCTGTAATTTTCTGTGGCTCGAAATCAAGCTCTTCTCCTCGAAATTGCATGGCTTCTGCTTCTTGGACACACATTGGTGTTGACACAAATGTCCTCGTCTTCGAATTCGCACGGCTTGTCCTCGTCGATCCTCCCCATGCCCGTTGTGAAGCTCCGAGGCACGAAACCTGGTGCTACCACCGTCGAGCCCCTATTAGTCTTAGGATGACTCTGAAGGACAAGATCCATCTGAATTATACTGTTCTGCTGGCTCCCGGTGGAAGCAGCCCTTACGAGTTCTCTTAGGTCCTCTTCGGTGAGGAAGCATGTTCTCGATGAGCTGATGCTCAAGCTTTTCGGCAGCCCATCGTTGATCGGCCTGCGTGGGCCCGTCGCAAAGCCTCCGTTACCCATGCGCCCAGAGCACTGCATTATGCTGCTTACGTACAAGTTCATGGCCTTCTTAAGGATTCTTAGGGGGGCTTTAATGCAGATGATGAGCTTGTTCTTCTTGTTGCCTACCTTCTTGGCGTTGCTGGCCATTTTGCACAAGCTGACTCACACTGCTTCGAGTTCTGCTTCAAGTTCTGCTTTCTTCCTTCTTCAGCAACCAAATGAAGTGACGAAAATGCTTCAGCTGTGGATGAAAAGGTGCACAGAGAGAGAGAGAGAGAGAGAGAGAGAGAGAGAGAGAGAGAGAGTGTTGAATAACGTGGAGTGAGGTTGGGCTTGGCTCATGAGTCATCAGAAGTTTATATATGATCCTGATGATCATTTTAGGAGACCGGGGCTCTGGATTTACGTGTGGACTTTGTCAAAGCAAATCAAAATAGCGAGGCAAAAGATTCAGATGATATAACGCAATCAGCGTTTTGATCTAGTCATAGTTTAATCTTCACCAATATATAATGAGTCTTTGATTCCTTGTTAAAGAGACTCTCTTTCCCAAAAACAATATAAGAGAAGATGCAACGTGTGAAAGAACAATAATATAGCTATGGGCATTCGGACTTTCGGCTCCACGAATTCCCATTGATAAATGCAAGCCACTTTGTCATTTTGTTCGAGGGCGTCGAGCAAGACCTCATCCACACGGTGGTCGGCGATACTAGAAAAGGCGAAAATTCAAATTATGATCTGCCGCTTCTAAACCGAACACGCGATCATTTAACCTACCTATGATAACGTCATCTTCCATGGGAGGAGTTTCAGTTGAATAGGCCCCGTTAGATTATGTAGAATGATTCTCCGTTCTTAGGTAACAATCGATTAGGTCATCTCAGTTTCTCCTGAGAATACTTCTTCTTTTTTCTTTTTTCTTTTTTGGTAAAGGTTAAGAATACTTCATCTTTTGTTGTCTGTTTGATTAATTATCTCTTCTCTGATGATGAAATTTGATGAAGATTGAAGGCCAGTGCATGGTCAACTACCCAATGGCGGCTGAACTCTTGACTGTTTCTTGTGGATTCCGCTAGAAGGAAATGACGAGACAGACGATCGACTTAGTTACCTCCACGGAGATTATTTTATGGGATTCACTCCATGACTCGGAATGTTTGGTTTGCGGGTCAGTCGAGTCCGACGTCACATCATTCACGGCGAAGTGGTCTCCTTGAGATGGGTCGTGACGCTCACCGAAACGTCCAAGGAAACCCCTTAGGCTTCACTTGATTCAATACGGAATTAGATCCTTTGAGGAATTGGATTCCAATTTCGATAATTGAATTTGAAATAGCTAGTACGAGTACCTAGAGGGGGGGTGAATAGGTATATAAAAAAATTTCTCGAAGCTTGCACGATATTTAAACAATTAAAGAATTTGCAACAGTTAAAAATTCAATCGCAAGACTGAGTAAGGGAAAGAGAGAATTGAACACTCAGTTTATAGTGGTTCGGCTTGATTCAAGCCTACGTCCACTCTTCTGCACTGACAGCCGATTGGCTGGATTCCACTATGATCAAAGAGTTGTTACAGTGTTGATCTTCCTTGATTTCTAGGTGTAGATGATCTACCACACTCGCTCAAGGCGTTACCAAGTACAAACACTCTCTGTGTACAATTTCGCTCAGTCTCGACTAACAATCAAGGATCTTCAGACTCTGGAATTTTTCTATCGATCACACACTTAAAACAACTAGAACATCTTCCTTTTATACTCCTTCATGCCATCATAGCCGTTGGCACTTACCAAAGGAATTCCTCCAATCTACCCGTTGGACGGAATCAATCAAGAAGATCATCCGAGCTATTTAAGGAATCTGATGATAGCCCATCAATCCTGTTCGCCCATACAATCAGGATCTCGGTTTCCAAGAATAGAATAATCCAAGATTATTTCGTCGACCATCGGATCTTCAATTGATCTTAGATAAGAATTAAAGAATCCGAAATGATTATCCAACCAAAGAATCTATTCCAGAGGATAGAATCAAATCCTCAACCATAAACCTCGACTTTGGATTTTCTTCAACACTGGATTAGAAAGACTGTCAGTGAGAATAATTTTGAGTCTTGAGTCTTGAGTCTTGAGATAACAAAGTCTTGAGACTTTAACTATCGATATCCAGACTTAGACTGATAGAAATGTTTTGTCAGCTTCAAAATATTCTGGAAAGATTTCTCCAACAATCTCCCCCTTTTTGATGGTGACAAAACTTTCTTGAAGATTTGAACAACTTTGACCTGCAAAAACATTTCTCAAGCAATATGGCTAACTCATAAAGATTAATAAACAACCAGACTCTGCATCCACAGCAAATTGGTTAGTCTTTCATGAGTAATACCATGTAACAATACTTAATATAAATGCAACCAGTCAAGCATAAAAATCCACAACCAATTCAGTCTAACACTCAAGTTCAAGTTCTCAAGTCATACTCAAAAATAAACATAAACACAAAAGTCACTTCAAATAAAGTTTTAAAATAATGTTTGTTCAAATTGGTTCTCCCCCTTTTTGTCATCATTAAAAAGAGGGTGAGAAAGGAGTCATGTCTGCTTGGGAATGCGCACGATCTGGAAATCCCCAATTGACTGGACTACTCCTTCGAGCTTCTTCAGATCTTCTCGCAGATGAGCTACCTCTTCTCTCTTCGCATTGGCTTGAAGTTGCAGAGCGAGGTCTTTGTATTTATCTTCCAGAGAGACTGAAGATGCTTGTCCAGCATGCTTCAAAGCTTGGATTTCACAGTCCAGAATATATATCTGGTTACGCATTTCCAGAAGAATATTCATGATACTACGAAGATTTGCAGAATCATCCGTCTGTGTACTGGCATTAGCTTTCTCAGATGGTGTGTGTGCAGACGATGGCGCTTCTGAACGGTCTGGCAGATTTGGAATCGTCGTATCATCTTCTTCAGGCAATTGAGAGACCTGAACGTCTTCTGGGTCTTCTGGAGATTGTCTTAGATCTTCAGCAGCATGAGGTGGAGACCTCTCTTGCTCGCTAACTCCCCCTGTCTCTAGGACATCGAAAGGGGAAGAGTGATGATCATGCTCTTGATTTCCCTTCTCTCCAGATTTATCAGCAGACTGTTCTTTTTCTTCTTCCTCAACTTCTTTCTCCTTCTCTCTCTGTTCTTCTTCTTCTCTGCTCTGCTGAAGTTCTGTCGGATAAGACACAGAACGTCTTGGTCTTGTCAGTGCTGGAATAGTGGGATCTTCATCATCTTCATCCTCATCCTCCAGGATAAGAGTTCTTTTCCTCTTTTTCGAAGAAGCACCAATGGCCTTCTTTCCTTTCCCTTTTGAAGCAGACTGGACTGGAGATTTCACTTTGAATTTCTCCATTGCCTTAGAGAGTTCTTGCAGACGCATCTTCATTAACATTTTCAGCCCTACCACCATTTTATCACACGGTCGAACACAAAAAGTATGTGGCAGTTCAATATTCAGATGTCTGAAGATCTTGGTCACCAGACCAGGATAAGGCAATTGTCCTTTGTCTTTTGACACTGCTCTGTACATATGGAAAAGAATAGTGTGCGGGAGAGAGAACTTCCGTCCTGAGTTGATCGCATACATCAACTTTGCTTCAGAAAGAGACACATAAGTCTTTGAAGTAGACTTAGGTCTGAGACAATTGATCACAATCTTGTGAAGCACAATGTTGATGGCATTCATCCTGGAATAGATAATTTTCTTATCTACATCCCTATCTTTGACAAGATCCAGAGTAGTTCGAGCAGGTGAGACTTTGATTGGGAGATAGCGTCCCCGTTCAACTCCAACTATGTCCGCCAACATATTCACATCTACCACATAGACTTTGTCTCGAACACTGAATGAAATTCTATTCGCATCCAAAAAGCTAAGATTTGAATAGAAATAAGCGGTCAGATGATCATACCCGTCTGTAGAGTCAGAGCAGAAAGTCTCAAGTTGAAGCAAATTCAACTTCTCTCTTAGGTTCAAGTTGATGGAATCCAGGAAGTCAAAATCGACACTTCTAGGGTTGATTACCCCTCTTTTCAACAGACTGTAATACACTTTTTCTTGATCCTTGGATTTAAACAAATCCATCCGATTTCCTTTCACCTTTGCCGCCACACCCATTTTAGGTTTAAATTCAAGGAACATTTTGTCATCATCGTTCCCGTCAATCAGATTTTGTCCTGGCATACGAGGATCTCTTGGAATGTTCGCAAGTGCTTCCTCTGCTTTTCCTTTCGGGGCAATTCCCCATTCCTCCATTTTCTTCAGAAAAAGATACTCATTCCCATAATTTTTGTCCTTAAGGAAGTCATCTATATAGATCAATGGAGTACCTGTGCTTTTCAATGCACGATAAAGAGTATACAAAAAGGAGGGCTTTTGAACTCTTACTGGGTCGGCATCCTCGATTATCTCTTCTTCCAGATTGTGACTTGCACTTTGTGGGGCAGGAGATGCTGAATGACGTGGAGGAGAGCGAATCGGACTCTGTCGCTGACTTGGTAAGTCTTCTTCCTCAGTGAGATCGAAATGTGTCGGTCCCTTCTTCATTCTTTGTGGTCCCCTGTTTGCGATTCTTGATGATTTCCTCGAAGACGACATCTTTCTTTGTCTATTGAAGGATTCCTTCACTTGCTTTCCCAAGAAAAATGACCACTTTCTCGACGATGAACAAAGAGTAGAAACAGTATCGAGAGGAGAGTGCTTTTTAGGGTTTTGAAAATTGGGGAAAGAAAAAAAACTGTATATATATAACTCAGTTTTTGAAAAAGGAAGTTCAATCGGTGCAAGGAAAGTGAACGATTACTTCTTTTCAAAATCGATAACTGCCAAAATTATTAAGCAAAAGATCGTACCTTTTCGAGTTAATTATAACTAAATGATAATTAGTACCTTTTAGATGAAATACAACTTACAGTCTTTAGCCATGAATGTCTGAGTCTCAGGACTTAGAGTCTAAGAGATCAGAGTCTTAGAGTTGGTGAGTCTCTAGACTTTAACTTCTTCAAGCTTCAAAATGTTGAGTCTCGAGCGGATAAAGTCAAACTGATTCTTCTCCAAAGGCTTTGTGAATATGCCCGCTAGTTGACTTTTTGAATCAACAAATTGAATCGAGATTTCTCCATTTTGAATATGATCTCTAATAAAGTGATGTCGAATCTCAATATGCTTTGCTCTTGAATGAAGGATTGGATTTTTGGTGAGATTTATCGCACTGGTGTTGTCACATCTGATTTCTGTGCATGAGTCTTCAATGCCAAAGTCTTGTAGCTGTTGTTTTATCCATAGAATTTGCGAACAGCAGCTTCCAAGAGCTACATACTCTGCTTCTGTCGTTGAAAGAGCTACAGTGCTTTGCTTCCTCGAAAACCAAGACACCGTTCTGTTTCCAAGTAGTTGACAAGTTCCAGAAGTGCTCTTTCTATCGATTCTGCAACCGGCCAGATCTGCATCTGAGTATCCTAGAAGATTAAAGTCTCCCCTCTTTGGATACCAAAGACCGATGCTTGAAGATGAAGCAACGTATTTGATAATTCGTTTCACGGCAATGAGATGTGATTCTCTAGGATCTGATTGAAACCTAGCACAGATACAAACACTAAACAAAATATCAGGTCTAGAAGCAGTAAGATAAAGAAGTGAACCGATCATGCTCCTGTACAGCTTTTGATCTGCTTTCTTCCCTTCTTCATCCTTGTCTATCTTCTGAGAACATGACATTGGTATGTCGATCTTTTTGCATTTTTCCAATCCAAACCTTTTGACAAGATCATTCGCATATTTTTCTTGATGGATGAAAGTTCCTTCCTTCATTTGTTTCACTTGGAGTCCAAGAAAGAATGTTAACCCTCCCATCATACTCATTTCAAATTCATCCTGCATAGACTTAGAAAATTTCTTGCAAAGACTTTCATTAGAGGATCCAAAAATAATGTCATCAACATATATTTGAACAAGTAAAAAGTTTTTGTTTTCCTTTTTGATAAACAAAGTAGTATCTACTTTACCTTTGACAAAACCATTTTGTAATAAAAACTTACTTAGTCTGTCGTACCAAGCTCGAGGTGCTTGCTTTAGACCATACAGAGCCTTTTTCAGTCTGAAGACTGAGTCTGGCTTCTTTGGGTCTTCAAATCCAGGCGGTTGTTCCACATAAACTTCCTCATGGATAAATCCATTTAGGAAAGCACTTTTGACGTCCATTTGGAATAACCTGAAATTTTTGTAACAAGCAAACGCAAGTAATAGACGAATAGCTTCTAACCTTGCAACGGGTGCGTAAGTCTCGTCATAGTCTATTCCTTCTTCTTGCGTATACCCTTTGGCCACGAGTCTCGCTTTGTTTCGTACGACTTTTCCTTTTTCGTTCATTTTGTTCCTGAATACCCATTTGGTTCCAATAACAGTTTTACCTTTTGGTTTAGATGTCAATTCCCAGACATCATTGATTTTGAACTGTCTTAGCTCTTCTTGCATAGCTTCGATCCAGCTTTCATAAGATAAAGCTTCTTCTATGCTTTTTGGTTCAATTTCAGAGATGAGAGCCACAGCACTAGATTCTTCATGCCTTTTTGATCTGGTGCGGATTCCTTCATTAAGTTCGCCAATAATAAGATCTTTGGGATGACTGGATTTGTGCTTCCAGTTACCAGGTTGATGATCTCTTTCTTTATTTGATTCTCCATGAGCGTCTTGATGATGGACTTCCAGAATCTGAGATGCTTCTTGAGATGTAGACATTTGAAGATCTAGAGCGGATTCAGTCTCTTCGTACTGAGTCTGGCCGGATTCATCTTGCACTGAGTCTTGGAATTTGACATTCATTGATTCTTCCACAGACTGGCTTTTTTTTGTTGTTGACTCTGTAGGCTTTGCTTGATGTAGAATATCCAAGGAAGATGCCTTCATCTGATCTTTCTTCAAACTTACCAACTCGATCATTTGCATTTTTCAAAATAAAGCATTTGCAACCGAACACATGAAAGTATGAAACAATAGGCTTCTTACCTTTGAACAATTCATAGGGGGTTTTGTCAAGAATAGGTCTTAGAAAGACTCTATTTATAATATAGCAAGCAGTTGAAACAGCTTCAGCCCAAAATCGTGAAGAAATTTTACTTTCAATTAAAAGTGTTCTAGCCATTTCTTGAAGAGATCTATTCTTTCTTTCCACAACTCCATTTTGCTCTGGAGTATACGGAGAGGAAAATATGTGATTAACACCAGATTTATCACAGAATTTCGTAAAATCTTGATTTTCAAATTCACTTCCATGATCTGTTCTTATACTAGAAATAGCACATCCTTTTTCATTTTGAACCTTTTTAGCAAACTTTTCAAAGTACGAAAAGGTTTCTGATTTATTTGCAAGAAAATATACCCAGGTAAAACGAGAGTAATCATCTACAATTACTAGACAATATTTCTTACCTCCAATGCTCTGGGTTCTTGTTGGTCCGAAGAGATCCATATGAAGCAACTGTATTACATGATTAGTAGATACATGATTTATTTGCTTAAATGAATTTCTTACCTGCTTTCCCAGAATGCATGGAGTGCATAAGTCAGACTTTTGGTATGGCAGTTTAGGTAGACCTCGAACAAGCTGTTTTGAAGAGATTTTGGCTAATTGCTTCTTGTTGATATGGCCAAGTTTTCTGTGCCATAGAATTGCTTCATCTTGAATTGAGATTAAGCATTGTTCTTCATTTGGCTTTACATCAAGGAGGTAGATGTTTCCATGCCTTCGACCCATGAAAGACTGAGTCGAATCTTTGCTAATTCCAGAACATATGCCTTCTTGAAAGAAGATCTTGTAACCAGTATCACACAATTGGCTAATGCTGAGTAGATTGTAGTTGAGTCCTTCCACTAGAGAGACATTGCTTATTGTGAGATTTCCAATTTTCGCAATTCCGAATCCCACAATACTTCCTTTGCTATTTCCTCCGAATGAAACTTTTCCACAATTTACTTTAATAAGCTTTATGAAACATTTTGAGTCTCCTGTCATGTGTCTTGAGCATCCGCTGTCAAGATACCACTTTACCTTCTTTTTGACAGAGACCTGCATTCAAAAAAGAGTCTCAAGCTTTCTTTGGTACCCAAATTTTCTTGGGTCCTTTCGTGTTAGTAGGATGAGCATTATTAGGCCATACTCTCTTAACAGGCTTCCAAACCATAGGACACTCTTTTTCAAAATGATCCTGACTGTTACACTTAGAACACCTTAAAGCATTTCGACCTACAGGCTTTACAAAAACTCTTTTGAAATGATTTTTATAAGCCTCTCTCGATGGTCTTTTCTTTATTCTTTCTTTTACTTTCGGAAAATCAATCAAAGGGATTGTTTCAGCTGTCATACCTAGACCCGACTTATTAAAGTAAGGTCTTTGGATTGAAAGGACTTTTTCAAGTTTTTCGGACCCTATTGAAAATTTCTTTGAAATATTTGATAAATCAGTTTTTAAGAAAGCATTTTCTTTTGAAAGATTGTCTTTACTTTCTTTAAGAGTAGAAACATTCAAGTCTAAATTTTTTACCTTTTCTTCTAAAATGTTTTCCTTTTGTTTTAAAACTGAGTTTTCCTTTTTAAGTTCGGAAATCCTTTTAAGAGAAGTCTTAAGACTAAAACATAACTCATCGATATATTTAGAGACTTTGACAGGGATTTTATAATCACTTACCTCAAATTCACTGTCTGAGTCTGATCCAGAGTCTGAGTCTGATTGTGCCATTAGACACAGGTTGGCATATTCCTCATCACTCTCTTCACACTCTGTATCGCTCCAGGTTTCGGCTTTAAGAGCTTTTCGAAATTTCTCAGCTTTTCCTCTTTTCTTTTTCAGAAGAGGACAGTTGGGTCTGATGTGTCCCTTCTTTTTACATTCGAAGCAAACTACTTCTTTGTTTGGTTCCTCATCATCAACAGACTTGGTCTGCTGTCTCTGAGAACTTTGTTTCTTTGGGATGAACCTTCTGCCTTTTCTATTCAGTTTTCTGAATCTTCTTATCATGAGGGCGAGCTCCTCATCATCCATATCATCTTCAGAATCTGCATCATCAGAATCATCATTTGATTTTAGTGCAATAGATTTCTTACCTCTTGGATCTTCGTCTTCATTAATTCGTTCCACTTCGTAAGACTGAAGAGTTCCAATCAGTTCGTCTACAGATAATGGCATGATTCTTTGCGTCTCTCTTATTGAAGTCTTTATATGATTCCAATCCTTGGAGAGTCCACGTAGAAGCTTGTTCACCTTCATGGGATCAGAAATTTTTTGTCCTTGGTTCTCAAGACCATTGACAATATCTGTAAAACGACTAAACATGTCAGTTATAGATTCTCCTGGTTTCATTTTGAAGGATTCATATTGACCAAGAAGAATGTTAATTCTGGTCTCCTTCACTCGATCTGTCCCTTCATAAGTGATATGTAACCTGTCCCAGACTTCTTTTGCTGTGACACAAGAAGATATTCTGTTATATTCAGTTGGTGACAAAGCACAATATAAAGAATAAATTGCTTTAGCATCGAGTGCTTGTCTCTTGTTTATTTCTTCTTGAGACATTCCGCTGGTTTCAACGGTTTCTTTTCCTCTTTCAGTGATTGATGCAGCAGCAGGAGTGATTCCTTTTTCCACTACGTCCCATTCCAGAGGATCCTTTGATCGTAGGAAAGCTTTCATCTTGTTCTTCCAGATGTTGTAATCCTTTCCATCGAAGTAGGGAGGTCTGGTATTGCTTTGACCCTCCATCAGCCCCGGTGCTAGCATACTAGCCATGGATCTTTTACTCTGAAGTAAAACACTTCAAACAAAGTAAGAACACGGGCTCTGATACCAATTGAAATAGCTAGTACGAGTACCTAGAGGGGGGGTGAATAGGTATATAAAAAAATTTCTCGAAGCTTGCACGATATTTAAACAATTAAAGAATTTGCAACAGTTAAAAATTCAATCGCAAGACTGAGTAAGGGAAAGAGAGAATTGAACACTCAGTTTATAGTGGTTCGGCTTGATTCAAGCCTACGTCCACTCTTCTGCACTGACAGCCGATTGGCTGGATTCCACTATGATCAAAGAGTTGTTACAGTGTTGATCTTCCTTGATTTCTAGGTGTAGATGATCTACCACACTCGCTCAAGGCGTTACCAAGTACAAACACTCTCTGTGTACAATTTCGCTCAGTCTCGACTAACAATCAAGGATCTTCAGACTCTGGAATTTTTCTATCGATCACACACTTAAAACAACTAGAACATCTTCCTTTTATACTCCTTCATGCCATCATAGCCGTTGGCACTTACCAAAGGAATTCCTCCAATCTACCCGTTGGACGGAATCAATCAAGAAGATCATCCGAGCTATTTAAGGAATCTGATGATAGCCCATCAATCCTGTTCGCCCATACAATCAGGATCTCGGTTTCCAAGAATAGAATAATCCAAGATTATTTCGTCGACCATCGGATCTTCAATTGATCTTAGATAAGAATTAAAGAATCCGAAATGATTATCCAACCAAAGAATCTATTCCAGAGGATAGAATCAAATCCTCAACCATAAACCTCGACTTTGGATTTTCTTCAACACTGGATTAGAAAGACTGTCAGTGAGAATAATTTTGAGTCTTGAGTCTTGAGTCTTGAGATAACAAAGTCTTGAGACTTTAACTATCGATATCCAGACTTAGACTGATAGAAATGTTTTGTCAGCTTCAAAATATTCTGGAAAGATTTCTCCAACAATCTCCCCCTTTTTGATGGTGACAAAACTTTCTTGAAGATTTGAACAACTTTGACCTGCAAAAACATTTCTCAAGCAATATGGCTAACTCATAAAGATTAATAAACAACCAGACTCTGCATCCACAGCAAATTGGTTAGTCTTTCATGAGTAATACCATGTAACAATACTTAATATAAATGCAACCAGTCAAGCATAAAAATCCACAACCAATTCAGTCTAACACTCAAGTTCAAGTTCTCAAGTCATACTCAAAAATAAACATAAACACAAAAGTCACTTCAAATAAAGTTTTAAAATAATGTTTGTTCAAATTGGTTCTCCCCCTTTTTGTCATCATTAAAAAGAGGGTGAGAAAGGAGTCATGTCTGCTTGGGAATGCGCACGATCTGGAAATCCCCAATTGACTGGACTACTCCTTCGAGCTTCTTCAGATCTTCTCGCAGATGAGCTACCTCTTCTCTCTTCGCATTGGCTTGAAGTTGCAGAGCGAGGTCTTTGTATTTATCTTCCAGAGAGACTGAAGATGCTTGTCCAGCATGCTTCAAAGCTTGGATTTCACAGTCCAGAATATATATCTGGTTACGCATTTCCAGAAGAATATTCATGATACTACGAAGATTTGCAGAATCATCCGTCTGTGTACTGGCATTAGCTTTCTCAGATGGTGTGTGTGCAGACGATGGCGCTTCTGAACGGTCTGGCAGATTTGGAATCGTCGTATCATCTTCTTCAGGCAATTGAGAGACCTGAACGTCTTCTGGGTCTTCTGGAGATTGTCTTAGATCTTCAGCAGCATGAGGTGGAGACCTCTCTTGCTCGCTAACTCCCCCTGTCTCTAGGACATCGAAAGGGGAAGAGTGATGATCATGCTCTTGATTTCCCTTCTCTCCAGATTTATCAGCAGACTGTTCTTTTTCTTCTTCCTCAACTTCTTTCTCCTTCTCTCTCTGTTCTTCTTCTTCTCTGCTCTGCTGAAGTTCTGTCGGATAAGACACAGAACGTCTTGGTCTTGTCAGTGCTGGAATAGTGGGATCTTCATCATCTTCATCCTCATCCTCCAGGATAAGAGTTCTTTTCCTCTTTTTCGAAGAAGCACCAATGGCCTTCTTTCCTTTCCCTTTTGAAGCAGACTGGACTGGAGATTTCACTTTGAATTTCTCCATTGCCTTAGAGAGTTCTTGCAGACGCATCTTCATTAACATTTTCAGCCCTACCACCATTTTATCACACGGTCGAACACAAAAAGTATGTGGCAGTTCAATATTCAGATGTCTGAAGATCTTGGTCACCAGACCAGGATAAGGCAATTGTCCTTTGTCTTTTGACACTGCTCTGTACATATGGAAAAGAATAGTGTGCGGGAGAGAGAACTTCCGTCCTGAGTTGATCGCATACATCAACTTTGCTTCAGAAAGAGACACATAAGTCTTTGAAGTAGACTTAGGTCTGAGACAATTGATCACAATCTTGTGAAGCACAATGTTGATGGCATTCATCCTGGAATAGATAATTTTCTTATCTACATCCCTATCTTTGACAAGATCCAGAGTAGTTCGAGCAGGTGAGACTTTGATTGGGAGATAGCGTCCCCGTTCAACTCCAACTATGTCCGCCAACATATTCACATCTACCACATAGACTTTGTCTCGAACACTGAATGAAATTCTATTCGCATCCAAAAAGCTAAGATTTGAATAGAAATAAGCGGTCAGATGATCATACCCGTCTGTAGAGTCAGAGCAGAAAGTCTCAAGTTGAAGCAAATTCAACTTCTCTCTTAGGTTCAAGTTGATGGAATCCAGGAAGTCAAAATCGACACTTCTAGGGTTGATTACCCCTCTTTTCAACAGACTGTAATACACTTTTTCTTGATCCTTGGATTTAAACAAATCCATCCGATTTCCTTTCACCTTTGCCGCCACACCCATTTTAGGTTTAAATTCAAGGAACATTTTGTCATCATCGTTCCCGTCAATCAGATTTTGTCCTGGCATACGAGGATCTCTTGGAATGTTCGCAAGTGCTTCCTCTGCTTTTCCTTTCGGGGCAATTCCCCATTCCTCCATTTTCTTCAGAAAAAGATACTCATTCCCATAATTTTTGTCCTTAAGGAAGTCATCTATATAGATCAATGGAGTACCTGTGCTTTTCAATGCACGATAAAGAGTATACAAAAAGGAGGGCTTTTGAACTCTTACTGGGTCGGCATCCTCGATTATCTCTTCTTCCAGATTGTGACTTGCACTTTGTGGGGCAGGAGATGCTGAATGACGTGGAGGAGAGCGAATCGGACTCTGTCGCTGACTTGGTAAGTCTTCTTCCTCAGTGAGATCGAAATGTGTCGGTCCCTTCTTCATTCTTTGTGGTCCCCTGTTTGCGATTCTTGATGATTTCCTCGAAGACGACATCTTTCTTTGTCTATTGAAGGATTCCTTCACTTGCTTTCCCAAGAAAAATGACCACTTTCTCGACGATGAACAAAGAGTAGAAACAGTATCGAGAGGAGAGTGCTTTTTAGGGTTTTGAAAATTGGGGAAAGAAAAAAAACTGTATATATATAACTCAGTTTTTGAAAAAGGAAGTTCAATCGGTGCAAGGAAAGTGAACGATTACTTCTTTTCAAAATCGATAACTGCCAAAATTATTAAGCAAAAGATCGTACCTTTTCGAGTTAATTATAACTAAATGATAATTAGTACCTTTTAGATGAAATACAACTTACAGTCTTTAGCCATGAATGTCTGAGTCTCAGGACTTAGAGTCTAAGAGATCAGAGTCTTAGAGTTGGTGAGTCTCTAGACTTTAACTTCTTCAAGCTTCAAAATGTTGAGTCTCGAGCGGATAAAGTCAAACTGATTCTTCTCCAAAGGCTTTGTGAATATGCCCGCTAGTTGACTTTTTGAATCAACAAATTGAATCGAGATTTCTCCATTTTGAATATGATCTCTAATAAAGTGATGTCGAATCTCAATATGCTTTGCTCTTGAATGAAGGATTGGATTTTTGGTGAGATTTATCGCACTGGTGTTGTCACATCTGATTTCTGTGCATGAGTCTTCAATGCCAAAGTCTTGTAGCTGTTGTTTTATCCATAGAATTTGCGAACAGCAGCTTCCAAGAGCTACATACTCTGCTTCTGTCGTTGAAAGAGCTACAGTGCTTTGCTTCCTCGAAAACCAAGACACCGTTCTGTTTCCAAGTAGTTGACAAGTTCCAGAAGTGCTCTTTCTATCGATTCTGCAACCGGCCAGATCTGCATCTGAGTATCCTAGAAGATTAAAGTCTCCCCTCTTTGGATACCAAAGACCGATGCTTGAAGATGAAGCAACGTATTTGATAATTCGTTTCACGGCAATGAGATGTGATTCTCTAGGATCTGATTGAAACCTAGCACAGATACAAACACTAAACAAAATATCAGGTCTAGAAGCAGTAAGATAAAGAAGTGAACCGATCATGCTCCTGTACAGCTTTTGATCTGCTTTCTTCCCTTCTTCATCCTTGTCTATCTTCTGAGAACATGACATTGGTATGTCGATCTTTTTGCATTTTTCCAATCCAAACCTTTTGACAAGATCATTCGCATATTTTTCTTGATGGATGAAAGTTCCTTCCTTCATTTGTTTCACTTGGAGTCCAAGAAAGAATGTTAACCCTCCCATCATACTCATTTCAAATTCATCCTGCATAGACTTAGAAAATTTCTTGCAAAGACTTTCATTAGAGGATCCAAAAATAATGTCATCAACATATATTTGAACAAGTAAAAAGTTTTTGTTTTCCTTTTTGATAAACAAAGTAGTATCTACTTTACCTTTGACAAAACCATTTTGTAATAAAAACTTACTTAGTCTGTCGTACCAAGCTCGAGGTGCTTGCTTTAGACCATACAGAGCCTTTTTCAGTCTGAAGACTGAGTCTGGCTTCTTTGGGTCTTCAAATCCAGGCGGTTGTTCCACATAAACTTCCTCATGGATAAATCCATTTAGGAAAGCACTTTTGACGTCCATTTGGAATAACCTGAAATTTTTGTAACAAGCAAACGCAAGTAATAGACGAATAGCTTCTAACCTTGCAACGGGTGCGTAAGTCTCGTCATAGTCTATTCCTTCTTCTTGCGTATACCCTTTGGCCACGAGTCTCGCTTTGTTTCGTACGACTTTTCCTTTTTCGTTCATTTTGTTCCTGAATACCCATTTGGTTCCAATAACAGTTTTACCTTTTGGTTTAGATGTCAATTCCCAGACATCATTGATTTTGAACTGTCTTAGCTCTTCTTGCATAGCTTCGATCCAGCTTTCATAAGATAAAGCTTCTTCTATGCTTTTTGGTTCAATTTCAGAGATGAGAGCCACAGCACTAGATTCTTCATGCCTTTTTGATCTGGTGCGGATTCCTTCATTAAGTTCGCCAATAATAAGATCTTTGGGATGACTGGATTTGTGCTTCCAGTTACCAGGTTGATGATCTCTTTCTTTATTTGATTCTCCATGAGCGTCTTGATGATGGACTTCCAGAATCTGAGATGCTTCTTGAGATGTAGACATTTGAAGATCTAGAGCGGATTCAGTCTCTTCGTACTGAGTCTGGCCGGATTCATCTTGCACTGAGTCTTGGAATTTGACATTCATTGATTCTTCCACAGACTGGCTTTTTTTTGTTGTTGACTCTGTAGGCTTTGCTTGATGTAGAATATCCAAGGAAGATGCCTTCATCTGATCTTTCTTCAAACTTACCAACTCGATCATTTGCATTTTTCAAAATAAAGCATTTGCAACCGAACACATGAAAGTATGAAACAATAGGCTTCTTACCTTTGAACAATTCATAGGGGGTTTTGTCAAGAATAGGTCTTAGAAAGACTCTATTTATAATATAGCAAGCAGTTGAAACAGCTTCAGCCCAAAATCGTGAAGAAATTTTACTTTCAATTAAAAGTGTTCTAGCCATTTCTTGAAGAGATCTATTCTTTCTTTCCACAACTCCATTTTGCTCTGGAGTATACGGAGAGGAAAATATGTGATTAACACCAGATTTATCACAGAATTTCGTAAAATCTTGATTTTCAAATTCACTTCCATGATCTGTTCTTATACTAGAAATAGCACATCCTTTTTCATTTTGAACCTTTTTAGCAAACTTTTCAAAGTACGAAAAGGTTTCTGATTTATTTGCAAGAAAATATACCCAGGTAAAACGAGAGTAATCATCTACAATTACTAGACAATATTTCTTACCTCCAATGCTCTGGGTTCTTGTTGGTCCGAAGAGATCCATATGAAGCAACTGTATTACATGATTAGTAGATACATGATTTATTTGCTTAAATGAATTTCTTACCTGCTTTCCCAGAATGCATGGAGTGCATAAGTCAGACTTTTGGTATGGCAGTTTAGGTAGACCTCGAACAAGCTGTTTTGAAGAGATTTTGGCTAATTGCTTCTTGTTGATATGGCCAAGTTTTCTGTGCCATAGAATTGCTTCATCTTGAATTGAGATTAAGCATTGTTCTTCATTTGGCTTTACATCAAGGAGGTAGATGTTTCCATGCCTTCGACCCATGAAAGACTGAGTCGAATCTTTGCTAATTCCAGAACATATGCCTTCTTGAAAGAAGATCTTGTAACCAGTATCACACAATTGGCTAATGCTGAGTAGATTGTAGTTGAGTCCTTCCACTAGAGAGACATTGCTTATTGTGAGATTTCCAATTTTCGCAATTCCGAATCCCACAATACTTCCTTTGCTATTTCCTCCGAATGAAACTTTTCCACAATTTACTTTAATAAGCTTTATGAAACATTTTGAGTCTCCTGTCATGTGTCTTGAGCATCCGCTGTCAAGATACCACTTTACCTTCTTTTTGACAGAGACCTGCATTCAAAAAAGAGTCTCAAGCTTTCTTTGGTACCCAAATTTTCTTGGGTCCTTTCGTGTTAGTAGGATGAGCATTATTAGGCCATACTCTCTTAACAGGCTTCCAAACCATAGGACACTCTTTTTCAAAATGATCCTGACTGTTACACTTAGAACACCTTAAAGCATTTCGACCTACAGGCTTTACAAAAACTCTTTTGAAATGATTTTTATAAGCCTCTCTCGATGGTCTTTTCTTTATTCTTTCTTTTACTTTCGGAAAATCAATCAAAGGGATTGTTTCAGCTGTCATACCTAGACCCGACTTATTAAAGTAAGGTCTTTGGATTGAAAGGACTTTTTCAAGTTTTTCGGACCCTATTGAAAATTTCTTTGAAATATTTGATAAATCAGTTTTTAAGAAAGCATTTTCTTTTGAAAGATTGTCTTTACTTTCTTTAAGAGTAGAAACATTCAAGTCTAAATTTTTTACCTTTTCTTCTAAAATGTTTTCCTTTTGTTTTAAAACTGAGTTTTCCTTTTTAAGTTCGGAAATCCTTTTAAGAGAAGTCTTAAGACTAAAACATAACTCATCGATATATTTAGAGACTTTGACAGGGATTTTATAATCACTTACCTCAAATTCACTGTCTGAGTCTGATCCAGAGTCTGAGTCTGATTGTGCCATTAGACACAGGTTGGCATATTCCTCATCACTCTCTTCACACTCTGTATCGCTCCAGGTTTCGGCTTTAAGAGCTTTTCGAAATTTCTCAGCTTTTCCTCTTTTCTTTTTCAGAAGAGGACAGTTGGGTCTGATGTGTCCCTTCTTTTTACATTCGAAGCAAACTACTTCTTTGTTTGGTTCCTCATCATCAACAGACTTGGTCTGCTGTCTCTGAGAACTTTGTTTCTTTGGGATGAACCTTCTGCCTTTTCTATTCAGTTTTCTGAATCTTCTTATCATGAGGGCGAGCTCCTCATCATCCATATCATCTTCAGAATCTGCATCATCAGAATCATCATTTGATTTTAGTGCAATAGATTTCTTACCTCTTGGATCTTCGTCTTCATTAATTCGTTCCACTTCGTAAGACTGAAGAGTTCCAATCAGTTCGTCTACAGATAATGGCATGATTCTTTGCGTCTCTCTTATTGAAGTCTTTATATGATTCCAATCCTTGGAGAGTCCACGTAGAAGCTTGTTCACCTTCATGGGATCAGAAATTTTTTGTCCTTGGTTCTCAAGACCATTGACAATATCTGTAAAACGACTAAACATGTCAGTTATAGATTCTCCTGGTTTCATTTTGAAGGATTCATATTGACCAAGAAGAATGTTAATTCTGGTCTCCTTCACTCGATCTGTCCCTTCATAAGTGATATGTAACCTGTCCCAGACTTCTTTTGCTGTGACACAAGAAGATATTCTGTTATATTCAGTTGGTGACAAAGCACAATATAAAGAATAAATTGCTTTAGCATCGAGTGCTTGTCTCTTGTTTATTTCTTCTTGAGACATTCCGCTGGTTTCAACGGTTTCTTTTCCTCTTTCAGTGATTGATGCAGCAGCAGGAGTGATTCCTTTTTCCACTACGTCCCATTCCAGAGGATCCTTTGATCGTAGGAAAGCTTTCATCTTGTTCTTCCAGATGTTGTAATCCTTTCCATCGAAGTAGGGAGGTCTGGTATTGCTTTGACCCTCCATCAGCCCCGGTGCTAGCATACTAGCCATGGATCTTTTACTCTGAAGTAAAACACTTCAAACAAAGTAAGAACACGGGCTCTGATACCAATTGAAATAGCTAGTACGAGTACCTAGAGGGGGGGTGAATAGGTATATAAAAAAATTTCTCGAAGCTTGCACGATATTTAAACAATTAAAGAATTTGCAACAGTTAAAAATTCAATCGCAAGACTGAGTAAGGGAAAGAGAGAATTGAACACTCAGTTTATAGTGGTTCGGCTTGATTCAAGCCTACGTCCACTCTTCTGCACTGACAGCCGATTGGCTGGATTCCACTATGATCAAAGAGTTGTTACAGTGTTGATCTTCCTTGATTTCTAGGTGTAGATGATCTACCACACTCGCTCAAGGCGTTACCAAGTACAAACACTCTCTGTGTACAATTTCGCTCAGTCTCGACTAACAATCAAGGATCTTCAGACTCTGGAATTTTTCTATCGATCACACACTTAAAACAACTAGAACATCTTCCTTTTATACTCCTTCATGCCATCATAGCCGTTGGCACTTACCAAAGGAATTCCTCCAATCTACCCGTTGGACGGAATCAATCAAGAAGATCATCCGAGCTATTTAAGGAATCTGATGATAGCCCATCAATCCTGTTCGCCCATACAATCAGGATCTCGGTTTCCAAGAATAGAATAATCCAAGATTATTCCGTCGACCATCGGATCTTCAATTGATCTTAGATAAGAATTAAAGAATCCGAAATGATTATCCAACCAAAGAATCTATTCCAGAGGATAGAATCAAATCCTCAACCATAAACCTCGACTTTGGATTTTCTTCAACACTGGATTAGAAAGACTGTCAGTGAGAATAATTTTGAGTCTTGAGTCTTGAGTCTTGAGATAACAAAGTCTTGAGACTTTAACTATCGATATCCAGACTTAGACTGATAGAAATGTTTTGTCAGCTTCAAAATATTCTGGAAAGATTTCTCCAACAATCTCCCCCTTTTTGATGGTGACAAAACTTTCTTGAAGATTTGAACAACTTTGACCTGCAAAAACATTTCTCAAGCAATATGGCTAACTCATAAAGATTAATAAACAACCAGACTCTGCATCCACAGCAAATTGGTTAGTCTTTCATGAGTAATACCATGTAACAATACTTAATATAAATGCAACCAGTCAAGCATAAAAATCCACAACCAATTCAGTCTAACACTCAAGTTCAAGTTCTCAAGTCATACTCAAAAATAAACATAAACACAAAAGTCACTTCAAATAAAGTTTTAAAATAATGTTTGTTCAAATTGGTTCTCCCCCTTTTTGTCATCATTAAAAAGAGGGTGAGAAAGGAGTCATGTCTGCTTGGGAATGCGCACGATCTGGAAATCCCCAATTGACTGGACTACTCCTTCGAGCTTCTTCAGATCTTCTCGCAGATGAGCTACCTCTTCTCTCTTCGCATTGGCTTGAAGTTGCAGAGCGAGGTCTTTGTATTTATCTTCCAGAGAGACTGAAGATGCTTGTCCAGCATGCTTCAAAGCTTGGATTTCACAGTCCAGAATATATATCTGGTTACGCATTTCCAGAAGAATATTCATGATACTACGAAGATTTGCAGAATCATCCGTCTGTGTACTGGCATTAGCTTTCTCAGATGGTGTGTGTGCAGACGATGGCGCTTCTGAACGGTCTGGCAGATTTGGAATCGTCGTATCATCTTCTTCAGGCAATTGAGAGACCTGAACGTCTTCTGGGTCTTCTGGAGATTGTCTTAGATCTTCAGCAGCATGAGGTGGAGACCTCTCTTGCTCGCTAACTCCCCCTGTCTCTAGGACATCGAAAGGGGAAGAGTGATGATCATGCTCTTGATTTCCCTTCTCTCCAGATTTATCAGCAGACTGTTCTTTTTCTTCTTCCTCAACTTCTTTCTCCTTCTCTCTCTGTTCTTCTTCTTCTCTGCTCTGCTGAAGTTCTGTCGGATAAGACACAGAACGTCTTGGTCTTGTCAGTGCTGGAATAGTGGGATCTTCATCATCTTCATCCTCATCCTCCAGGATAAGAGTTCTTTTCCTCTTTTTCGAAGAAGCACCAATGGCCTTCTTTCCTTTCCCTTTTGAAGCAGACTGGACTGGAGATTTCACTTTGAATTTCTCCATTGCCTTAGAGAGTTCTTGCAGACGCATCTTCATTAACATTTTCAGCCCTACCACCATTTTATCACACGGTCGAACACAAAAAGTATGTGGCAGTTCAATATTCAGATGTCTGAAGATCTTGGTCACCAGACCAGGATAAGGCAATTGTCCTTTGTCTTTTGACACTGCTCTGTACATATGGAAAAGAATAGTGTGCGGGAGAGAGAACTTCCGTCCTGAGTTGATCGCATACATCAACTTTGCTTCAGAAAGAGACACATAAGTCTTTGAAGTAGACTTAGGTCTGAGACAATTGATCACAATCTTGTGAAGCACAATGTTGATGGCATTCATCCTGGAATAGATAATTTTCTTATCTACATCCCTATCTTTGACAAGATCCAGAGTAGTTCGAGCAGGTGAGACTTTGATTGGGAGATAGCGTCCCCGTTCAACTCCAACTATGTCCGCCAACATATTCACATCTACCACATAGACTTTGTCTCGAACACTGAATGAAATTCTATTCGCATCCAAAAAGCTAAGATTTGAATAGAAATAAGCGGTCAGATGATCATACCCGTCTGTAGAGTCAGAGCAGAAAGTCTCAAGTTGAAGCAAATTCAACTTCTCTCTTAGGTTCAAGTTGATGGAATCCAGGAAGTCAAAATCGACACTTCTAGGGTTGATTACCCCTCTTTTCAACAGACTGTAATACACTTTTTCTTGATCCTTGGATTTAAACAAATCCATCCGATTTCCTTTCACCTTTGCCGCCACACCCATTTTAGGTTTAAATTCAAGGAACATTTTGTCATCATCGTTCCCGTCAATCAGATTTTGTCCTGGCATACGAGGATCTCTTGGAATGTTCGCAAGTGCTTCCTCTGCTTTTCCTTTCGGGGCAATTCCCCATTCCTCCATTTTCTTCAGAAAAAGATACTCATTCCCATAATTTTTGTCCTTAAGGAAGTCATCTATATAGATCAATGGAGTACCTGTGCTTTTCAATGCACGATAAAGAGTATACAAAAAGGAGGGCTTTTGAACTCTTACTGGGTCGGCATCCTCGATTATCTCTTCTTCCAGATTGTGACTTGCACTTTGTGGGGCAGGAGATGCTGAATGACGTGGAGGAGAGCGAATCGGACTCTGTCGCTGACTTGGTAAGTCTTCTTCCTCAGTGAGATCGAAATGTGTCGGTCCCTTCTTCATTCTTTGTGGTCCCCTGTTTGCGATTCTTGATGATTTCCTCGAAGACGACATCTTTCTTTGTCTATTGAAGGATTCCTTCACTTGCTTTCCCAAGAAAAATGACCACTTTCTCGACGATGAACAAAGAGTAGAAACAGTATCGAGAGGAGAGTGCTTTTTAGGGTTTTGAAAATTGGGGAAAGAAAAAAAACTGTATATATATAACTCAGTTTTTGAAAAAGGAAGTTCAATCGGTGCAAGGAAAGTGAACGATTACTTCTTTTCAAAATCGATAACTGCCAAAATTATTAAGCAAAAGATCGTACCTTTTCGAGTTAATTATAACTAAATGATAATTAGTACCTTTTAGATGAAATACAACTTACAGTCTTTAGCCATGAATGTCTGAGTCTCAGGACTTAGAGTCTAAGAGATCAGAGTCTTAGAGTTGGTGAGTCTCTAGACTTTAACTTCTTCAAGCTTCAAAATGTTGAGTCTCGAGCGGATAAAGTCAAACTGATTCTTCTCCAAAGGCTTTGTGAATATGCCCGCTAGTTGACTTTTTGAATCAACAAATTGAATCGAGATTTCTCCATTTTGAATATGATCTCTAATAAAGTGATGTCGAATCTCAATATGCTTTGCTCTTGAATGAAGGATTGGATTTTTGGTGAGATTTATCGCACTGGTGTTGTCACATCTGATTTCTGTGCATGAGTCTTCAATGCCAAAGTCTTGTAGCTGTTGTTTTATCCATAGAATTTGCGAACAGCAGCTTCCAAGAGCTACATACTCTGCTTCTGTCGTTGAAAGAGCTACAGTGCTTTGCTTCCTCGAAAACCAAGACACCGTTCTGTTTCCAAGTAGTTGACAAGTTCCAGAAGTGCTCTTTCTATCGATTCTGCAACCGGCCAGATCTGCATCTGAGTATCCTAGAAGATTAAAGTCTCCCCTCTTTGGATACCAAAGACCGATGCTTGAAGATGAAGCAACGTATTTGATAATTCGTTTCACGGCAATGAGATGTGATTCTCTAGGATCTGATTGAAACCTAGCACAGATACAAACACTAAACAAAATATCAGGTCTAGAAGCAGTAAGATAAAGAAGTGAACCGATCATGCTCCTGTACAGCTTTTGATCTGCTTTCTTCCCTTCTTCATCCTTGTCTATCTTCTGAGAACATGACATTGGTATGTCGATCTTTTTGCATTTTTCCAATCCAAACCTTTTGACAAGATCATTCGCATATTTTTCTTGATGGATGAAAGTTCCTTCCTTCATTTGTTTCACTTGGAGTCCAAGAAAGAATGTTAACCCTCCCATCATACTCATTTCAAATTCATCCTGCATAGACTTAGAAAATTTCTTGCAAAGACTTTCATTAGAGGATCCAAAAATAATGTCATCAACATATATTTGAACAAGTAAAAAGTTTTTGTTTTCCTTTTTGATAAACAAAGTAGTATCTACTTTACCTTTGACAAAACCATTTTGTAATAAAAACTTACTTAGTCTGTCGTACCAAGCTCGAGGTGCTTGCTTTAGACCATACAGAGCCTTTTTCAGTCTGAAGACTGAGTCTGGCTTCTTTGGGTCTTCAAATCCAGGCGGTTGTTCCACATAAACTTCCTCATGGATAAATCCATTTAGGAAAGCACTTTTGACGTCCATTTGGAATAACCTGAAATTTTTGTAACAAGCAAACGCAAGTAATAGACGAATAGCTTCTAACCTTGCAACGGGTGCGTAAGTCTCGTCATAGTCTATTCCTTCTTCTTGCGTATACCCTTTGGCCACGAGTCTCGCTTTGTTTCGTACGACTTTTCCTTTTTCGTTCATTTTGTTCCTGAATACCCATTTGGTTCCAATAACAGTTTTACCTTTTGGTTTAGATGTCAATTCCCAGACATCATTGATTTTGAACTGTCTTAGCTCTTCTTGCATAGCTTCGATCCAGCTTTCATCAGATAAAGCTTCTTCTATGCTTTTTGGTTCAATTTCAGAGATGAGAGCCACAGCACTAGATTCTTCATGCCTTTTTGATCTGGTGCGGATTCCTTCATTAAGTTCGCCAATAATAAGATCTTTGGGATGACTGGATTTGTGCTTCCAGTTACCAGGTTGATGATCTCTTTCTTTATTTGATTCTCCATGAGCGTCTTGATGATGGACTTCCAGAATCTGAGATGCTTCTTGAGATGTAGACATTTGAAGATCTAGAGCGGATTCAGTCTCTTCGTACTGAGTCTGGCCGGATTCATCTTGCACTGAGTCTTGGAATTTGACATTCATTGATTCTTCCACAGACTGGCTTTTTTTTGTTGTTGACTCTGTAGGCTTTGCTTGATGTAGAATATCCAAGGAAGATGCCTTCATCTGATCTTTCTTCAAACTTACCAACTCGATCATTTGCATTTTTCAAAATAAAGCATTTGCAACCGAACACATGAAAGTATGAAACAATAGGCTTCTTACCTTTGAACAATTCATAGGGGGTTTTGTCAAGAATAGGTCTTAGAAAGACTCTATTTATAATATAGCAAGCAGTTGAAACAGCTTCAGCCCAAAATCGTGAAGAAATTTTACTTTCAATTAAAAGTGTTCTAGCCATTTCTTGAAGAGATCTATTCTTTCTTTCCACAACTCCATTTTGCTCTGGAGTATACGGAGAGGAAAATATGTGATTAACACCAGATTTATCACAGAATTTCGTAAAATCTTGATTTTCAAATTCACTTCCATGATCTGTTCTTATACTAGAAATAGCACATCCTTTTTCATTTTGAACCTTTTTAGCAAACTTTTCAAAGTACGAAAAGGTTTCTGATTTATTTGCAAGAAAATATACCCAGGTAAAACGAGAGTAATCATCTACAATTACTAGACAATATTTCTTACCTCCAATGCTCTGGGTTCTTGTTGGTCCGAAGAGATCCATATGAAGCAACTGTATTACATGATTAGTAGATACATGATTTATTTGCTTAAATGAATTTCTTACCTGCTTTCCCAGAATGCATGGAGTGCATAAGTCAGACTTTTGGTATGGCAGTTTAGGTAGACCTCGAACAAGCTGTTTTGAAGAGATTTTGGCTAATTGCTTCTTGTTGATATGGCCAAGTTTTCTGTGCCATAGAATTGCTTCATCTTGAATTGAGATTAAGCATTGTTCTTCATTTGGCTTTACATCAAGGAGGTAGATGTTTCCATGCCTTCGACCCATGAAAGACTGAGTCGAATCTTTGCTAATTCCAGAACATATGCCTTCTTGAAAGAAGATCTTGTAACCAGTATCACACAATTGGCTAATGCTGAGTAGATTGTAGTTGAGTCCTTCCACTAGAGAGACATTGCTTATTGTGAGATTTCCAATTTTCGCAATTCCGAATCCCACAATACTTCCTTTGCTATTTCCTCCGAATGAAACTTTTCCACAATTTACTTTAATAAGCTTTATGAAACATTTTGAGTCTCCTGTCATGTGTCTTGAGCATCCGCTGTCAAGATACCACTTTACCTTCTTTTTGACAGAGACCTGCATTCAAAAAAGAGTCTCAAGCTTTCTTTGGTACCCAAATTTTCTTGGGTCCTTTCGTGTTAGTAGGATGAGCATTATTAGGCCATACTCTCTTAACAGGCTTCCAAACCATAGGACACTCTTTTTCAAAATGATCCTGACTGTTACACTTAGAACACCTTAAAGCATTTCGACCTACAGGCTTTACAAAAACTCTTTTGAAATGATTTTTATAAGCCTCTCTCGATGGTCTTTTCTTTATTCTTTCTTTTACTTTCGGAAAATCAATCAAAGGGATTGTTTCAGCTGTCATACCTAGACCCGACTTATTAAAGTAAGGTCTTTGGATTGAAAGGACTTTTTCAAGTTTTTCGGACCCTATTGAAAATTTCTTTGAAATATTTGATAAATCAGTTTTTAAGAAAGCATTTTCTTTTGAAAGATTGTCTTTACTTTCTTTAAGAGTAGAAACATTCAAGTCTAAATTTTTTACCTTTTCTTCTAAAATGTTTTCCTTTTGTTTTAAAACTGAGTTTTCCTTTTTAAGTTCGGAAATCCTTTTAAGAGAAGTCTC